>CAJQUW010000644.1:0-215000 GCA_907163375.1 Prostheceraeus crozeri | reverse complement strand
GGGGGGGGGGGGGTGGGGGGGGGGGGGGGGGGGGGGGGGAGGGGGGGGGGGGGGGGGGGGGGGGGGGGGGGGGGGGGGGGGGGGGGGGGGGGGGGGGGGGGGGGGGGGTGGGGGGGGGGGGGGGGGGGGGGGGGGGGTGGGGGGGGGGGGGGGGGTGGGGGGGGGGGGGGGGGGGGGGGGGGGGTGGAGGGGGGGGGGGGGGGGGGGGGGGGGGGGGGGGGGGGGGGGGGGGGGGGGGGGGGGGGTGGGGGGGGGGGGGGGGGGGGGGGGGGGGGGGGGGAGGGGGGTGGGGGGGGGGGGGGGGGGGGGGGGGGGGGGGGGGGGGGGGGGGGTGGGGGGGGGGAGGGGGGGGGGGGGGGTGGGGGGGGGGGGGGTGGGGGGGGGGAGGGGGGGGGGGGGGGGGGGGGGGTGTTGGTGTGTTTTTTTTTTTATTTTATTTGTTTGTTTGGGGGGGGGTATTTACACCCGGCTTTTTTGGGGGGGGGGGGGGGGGTGTTGTGGTTTGGTGGTTTGGTGGTGTGTTTTTTTTTGTTTTTTTTCTTTTTTTTTTTTTTTTTTTTACTTTTGTTATTTTTGGTTTTTGATCTTGTTTTTTTTTTTTTTTTGTCGTTTTTTTTTTTTTTTTTTTTTTTTTTTCATAATGTTTTTTGTTTTTTGGTTTATTTTTTGTTTGGTTTTTTTTTTTTTTGTGTGTGTTTTTTTTTTTTTTTGTTTTTTTTCTTTTAGCGTTAGATTGCTCACTTGCGTGGTGTAGAATGTTATCAAATGCTGAATCTGCATTCGACCCAAACTGCTATCTCCACATGAATTCTCCCTGATATCCCGAACTATTGATGAATTAAGGGTCATCGTTTTGAATCACCGTTTGCAGTTGCTCTACATAGCTTCTATGTGGTTGGCTGTAATCCCTCATTGCATTGCTTCTCTAAGAGTTATTGATGGACATCATTCTGAGGTATTAGTCCGGCAGCCAGAACGAGTTTCCGCAGGGAACGAGGCCGAAAATTAGACTTTCACGGAGTGATGTACACCCTATGCCTACTACGAAACGGTGTGTCTGCCGAGTTCTAATGAGTTTCTCTTCTTGTCAGACAGGTGCAAAAAAACTTTTAAATCCATGTAATCAATCATGTAATGAAGTTTTCGGTTAAAATGAAATTTTCCGTGTTTTCTCTTACCAACTGAAACGTATTGAGTCCAGAGTCATAATTTTTGACATGGAATGCCTTCCGGTCATTTACTATAATGTGCATGTGCTCTTATCATGCTTCTGATCGGCAATGTATGTGAGAATGTGGATAAAGTTGCTCAAAATGTTTGACTTTGCCGACATTGAGAGGCTCGCCAAATTTAAATGTTTAGCTTTATAGACGGGGGTGCATAAACATCATAGGAAATGACCTGAAGGCATTCCATGTCAAACATTGTGACTCTGGTCTTAGTACTTTTCGTTTAATCAGAGAAAACATAGAAAATGTCTTTTTAGCCAAAAACTGCAATCTGTGTCCCATTGAATTTACATGTGTTTTTCTTTGATCCTGTCTGACAAGGAGAGGAACTCACTAGAATTCGGCAGACACCGTTTCGTAGTAGGCATAGGGTGTACATCATTCCGTGAAAGTCTAATTTTCGGCCTCGTTCCCTGCAGAAGCTCGTTCTGGCTGCTGGACTATATCTTACTGTTGCTGAACCGCTGCAACCCTGTATGCTATGAAATGATATAGTTTAGAACTGAGAGCGGTTCGGGTCCACTATAGTTCACAATCGCCTTGCTGAAAAGATGTTGACAGCCTAGTTTAATTCGCTAATATCTTGTACTCTCATTAATACACATGTATTTTCATTTGCAGGTGAGTTTTACTGGTAGCACAGATGTCGGTCGAATTATCATGAAAGCGGCTGCAGATAGCAACTTAAAGAGAGTAACTTTGGAACTTGGAGGAAAGTCTCCCCTCATTATCTTCAAAGATGCCGATTTGGACTACGCAGCTATGCTTGCGCACGAAGCTGTAATGACAAATCATGGTCAATGCTGCTGTGCCGGCTCAAGGACGTTTGTTCAAGCAGAAGTGTATGACGAAATGTTGGAAAAGTTCACTGTGATGGCTCAAAATCGAAGCGTGGGAGATCCTTTTGATCCGATGACTATGCAGGGACCGCAGATTGATGCTGAACAACACAATAAAATATTGGATTTGATAGAATCGGGTAAGAAGGAAGGGGCTCGTCTATTGGCTGGTGGAAACCGACATGGTGACAAGGGTTATTTCGTAGAACCAACAGTATTTGCAGACGTCAAGGATGACATGCGGATTGCAAAAGAGGAAATATTTGGACCTGTTCAAAGCATCTTCAAATTCAATGACATCGATGAGGTTATTAAGCGTGCCAATGCTACAACATACGGACTTGCTGCTGGTGTATTCACAAGAGATATCAACAAAGCAATGACGATTGTACAGTCTCTCGAGGCTGGAACAGTGTGGGTTAATTGTTTTTTGGATGGATCGGCAAGTGCACCTTTTGGTGGCTACAAAATGTCCGGCCAGGGTCGAGAAAGTGGAGCTGCTGCTTTGAATGAATATACCGAACTTAAGACAGTCACTATCTCGATACCAGAGAAGTTATCTTAAACGTTTTTGCGTACAAATCTGCTACGTTGTTGTAATCAAATTACATCAATAAAATATTTTTGTCAGTCGTGTTTTCTGTAGTAGTTAGTACCCTAACACTAGAACGGCCAGACTGGTCATTTTGACCGGAAGATGACTTATCAATACGTTTATCTAATTAAAAAGGATTAAATGGCTCTGGTCATAACTACTTTTTATTTTTTTTTTTTTTTTTTTTTTTTTTTTTTTTTTTTTTTTTTTTTTTTTTGTTTTTTTTTTTTTTATTTTTTTTTTTTTTTTTTTTTTTTTTTTTTTTTTTTGTTTTTTTTTTTTTTTTTTTTATTTTTTTTTTTATTTTTTTTATTTTTTTTTTTTTTTTTTTTTTTTTTTTTTTTTTTTTTTTTTTTTTTTTTTATTTTTTTTTTTTTTTTTTTTTTTTTTTTTTATCAGTGATAAATTTCTGTTAGTATAAATAGATTGCTTGAATAGATTATGATTCAATGCGCTCTGGAAAATCTGCCTCCAATGCCCAGACTGGTCATCTTGACCGGTGGTCACTTAAGCCTCCTTTATTGAAGCCCTTCACTTTGTCACACATGTGGATTTAGCACTAAACTAAAATGATGTCAAACGTGTGGCTAGATTATCTGACACGTCGTTGCTATAAAAACCGATTAACTATAGGGGAGACATGGCCACCCAGATTTGATTTTTGCTTTTTTTAAAGTTTTTTCAGAAACTAATGGATGGATTGACTTGAAACTTCTGCTACATATGCACTGGCGTATTACATAAAAAGGACAATTAGCCCGACCTCTCACGACCACTACAAGATAGATTAATTTCAGTTTTATAATTACATACAAACATGTGGGGTGGACATGGCCACACAGTAGAGGAGACTTGGCCCACTTATAAATTTTAGTAACACAAGTTATATGTGCATTAATATGCACCTATAACATGAATATATCAACACACAAACAAAGATTAACCCATGGATATCATACAGAGAAGACTTTTGAGCTCATAGCTTCATATTCTTTGCCAAATTGAGGCCTATCCAGGCCTGTCCGACTTTATAAGCCTAATTTTCCATGATCGAAATATTGATCGCTACTCAAGTTTGACCCATAGGCCTATAAATCTATATTATAAAACTCCCTATCAGCGAAAAATACCAGCCTGTTTTTGTATCAAAAACCATATTTTAGAGCATTAATCGGGTCTCTCATCATCTC
Source organism: Prostheceraeus crozeri (assembly GCA_907163375.1). Taxonomy (NCBI): domain Eukaryota; kingdom Metazoa; phylum Platyhelminthes; order Polycladida; family Euryleptidae; genus Prostheceraeus; species Prostheceraeus crozeri. Next base: position 211,147 of record CAJQUW010000644.1, on the reverse strand, counting down.
GAATCTCGATTATGCGCATAACAAAAAATACAACAAACAAAAAAATCCTCGCAAAATTTCTGTCACAAAATAAACAAGCACATCGCCTTGTGATTCGAATACTCACGGTTTGACAGCCCCCAAACAATAAAAATATATAAAAAGAACAGCTCGTCTGTTGCCATCTCGTTGCATTACAATTAATGGTCATTCGCCCAACTCACTGGAGCAAATGCATTCTTTTTTCCTAAAAAAAAACAGCAAAAAGCTAAAAGTGGCATTGGTTATATCACAAACCATGTATACATGTAGGCTAGGGTTCATGGATCACCGACATCATTTTTCTCCCACCGGTGAGAATTCAATCAACAAAGAACTAAACAAACCAACTAAAACACAGAACCTGAACAACAAACAATTTCCCAAAGCACCTCCTCTAAACTCACTACACCACCCAAACACAACACCGCAACTTAAAACAACAATCATAAAAAAACAACACACAACACAAGTCCCTCCATCAAACACACAACAACAAAATACAAATAACACGAAAACCTCCACTTTTTCCTTTTCTCGCATGAGCTCTGCAATAAATTCTTCACAAGCAAGAACCAGTCAAGAAGAGACCAGAGGACCTCATAAGAATTGCTGCAAATGGGACAGCTCTCTCAGTTCTTCTCGCGCTCTTCCTCTTTCTTACTCTTCTTCCTTTTCTCTTGTCTCTCTCAGTTTCTTCCCTCTCCTTTCTCGCTTTCTCTTTCTTCCGCATTTTTGCTGTTCTCCCTTTTTCTTCGTTCCCCATTCTTCCCCCCCTTTCTTGCTGTCGGTTTCTTCGGCCCCCGGCTCTTTCTTCTTTTGGTCTTCTTAGGAATTGAGGATTGAGATGCGATTTTTTCCTTGGAGGACGTAGTTTCTTCTCCGCTTCTTCATAGTTTGTCTTTCATTCTTCATTTCTTTCTTCTTCCCTTTTCTTTTCTTCCTCCGTCTTTTCTTTCCTTCTTCCCTTTCCCTCCTTTCTCCCCTTTCTTTCTTCTTCTCTCTCCCTTCTGTTCTCTTTTCCTCAGTTTTCTCTTCTTCATCTTCTCTTCTCTCTGTTCTTCTTCTCTTCTTCCTCTCTTCTTTTCTTCCTCTCTATCTTTCGTCTTCTCTTTTCCCTTCTTCTCTTCAGTCTTCTAATTTCCCCTTTTCTCCCTTTTTTTTTTTCTTCTTCCTCTTTCTTTTCTCTCTACTGTTCATCCGCTATGATCAATCCTTGCTTGGTGCTTAATATCCTCTTGACAACTAACAAAAAAAAAAAAAAAAACCTATAAAGACAGAAACCACAAATAAAAATACTGACAGCAACACACACCACTCCCTCAATGGAGACTTTCGTTTTCTTCCTTCTTGAATTCCCACGCTTCATCTCACTATCATGGATGTTGTGATTACGCAATGCAAATCCATATGGCCCCTTTTTATATGGCTTTGGGTTATGTGTTTTTTGGGGTTTTTATAATTGGGGGTACGTATAATCTGAATCTCGTAATCTTTTGTACCACTGGTCATTTTTCCTTTTTTATCTTGTCTGGTCTTTTTTTTTTGTTTTATTGTTTTTTTTTTTTTTATTTTTTTTTTCCTTGTCCTTCTCGGAATTCTCCCCCTGGATCATCGTCCCTGAAAAGATATTAAGTTAGAAACATTTTTCTCTTCTTCTTAGTCGCGTCTTAGCGACGATTGTGGAATAGTCTGCATTCGTCCTTTTGCAAAATGAGAAGGTGGCAGAAGGGAAGTGACAGATAGATGATGGGCTCCTCGTACTCGCACGGGTTTCAAGTGGATTTTTGTTCCACGTAATTTAAAATTCCCCCCCACATAACGTAAATCACAGCAAACGGGATAGTCCCAGGCGTTCGCTCCCGCGGGTCGGGGGTCGGGGGTCAGGGGGGGCCTACTAGCATGATCTTTAAGAGCTTTGAAGAAGAGCGACGCTTCAGACATCTTCAATGAACTTTCATCCCACGCCCACCGCCGCCCCTTTCCCCACCTTCCAACCCCCCCACAACACATCCCCCATCACACTTTCATCTTACCCAACAACCCTCGCCCCCACACCGCAATTTCCCCATCAGCCCCCCAAACCTCAATTCTTTCCAATTCCCCACACACCCACAACACCACCGAATCCCCCCACAGTCAACAACCACCAGCCACACGAAAGTGTCGTGAATTTCATTCCAACATTTCAATTTACATGGAAATCAACTCCATACATTGGACAATTCATATTCACCAAAAAAGATAAACAACGACAGCCACCAGAAGACCCAGCCAATTGCCAGTTTACACCAAACCGATGCTTTTTCCCTACCAACGATGCTTTTTGAAGTTCCCACCCTCCAAAAACCGATTGCTTTTACCCGAGTTGGCTCCCAAAACTCGGAAGCATATGGCCATACATTTGGAATATCGCGGTGAATATAAAAACCTCTTTTATCCGACGGCGAGGAGGAAAGTACTAAAGGAACAGGAGGAACTAAGGTCTCTCCAATCTCTCCACTCTCCAAGGTGACCGAACACTATGCAGCAGCAAACGGTAGGCAGGACTATGTTCACCGACTCATAACCATTTCTCCCCTTCTCCGCGCTAACGTCTTTTGGCCACTCCTCCTCCTCTTCATGATACTCTTCTACCTTCTCAGACTTCTTACGAAGTTCTTTCTCCTGCCTTCTATCGCTTCTCCCATTTCTCTCTCCTCTTCTTTTCCTTCCTAAGTTCTTTCTCCCAGTTTCCACTGTCTTTTTCTCCTACTTTCTCCTCCCTCTAAAGACAAACCATTCTTCGTTCTGTTATTCTAAACCTATTTTCGTCCGCCTTCTCTTATCACCAGTTCTTTCTCCGCAGCTACTCGGCTTGGCTAATCCAGCCCAGACAGAACACCTCACTCTCTTTCGACATTTCACTATTCACACACTCAAGCCCTCTCAACAAACATCCATCAACACACTTTCACACCCACCGACTTCACCTCCTCACATACCCTTATACCCTGCTTTCGCACTCATTTCATAGCACTCATTCATGTTTCACTCCAACATCAAAATCTGCCACCTCAACCTACTCACTACCCAACCCGCTTCAACAATCAGTCCCGTCAACCTAACCTATCTCTAGTTCCCTGCTCTAATCACTCGCTTCACTGATCTAGCCGCATCATACAGACCCCCTCTTCTACTCTTCTACTCTCTACATTTCAAACCACTCCATCAACACCCTCTCACACTCTCACTCTTCCACGTTCTTTCACTCTCTCACTCTTTAATTCACTCTTAACTCCCTCACAATGAAGCATCATTAATCCTTCATTGTCTATCGTACTTGATCCTGCCCTCACAACAACCACACATGACCTAATCACCTCTTCAACAATTCAAACAATTCACTCCAAACACACCACTACACCACTCATTCAAACCTGCTAATCACCCCTCCTTCTTTCTATATCGCTCTCACTCTTTTTCACTTCTCATTATCAATCAATCAACACTCTATCTTCATTCACCTCTCTCATCTATCACTCTCCAACACATCCCTTCACTTTCACTCTCTTCCAATTTCAAACCTCACTCTACTCTCAACCTTTCTCCTCACTCAACTCTCTCCCAACACCGTGCCTCACCTGCTCACAGTCTCACTCTCCGCTTTCTCCCCCAATGTGCATTTGCATCCTAGCTGGACAGTTGTCAATCCGCTTCGAGCAAGATTGTAGAATCTGTTTGCCTCGAGTTGGGATGCCTGGATAACTTCTCATCCAGCTTGTCGAAGAATTCATCTATGTTCCTCGTGTTAAAACGCCGTGCTCATGCATCAGAAAAATGAAATTGATGGAGAGTTGGCCACCATCCAGATCGTCATGGTGAGACTCGGCCATTATAGGTGGCCAACTCTCCCACATGATAGCTCAGCATTGAAATTCTTAATATTAGTTGGTCTAATAACCTTAAGTTGGAGGAATTTCTTTGTTTTGGATATCCGATAGCCATTGACAAGTTAATGAACACTTACGAGTTGTGAGTATTCCGACCGTGTGCACCCGACAGCGTGACTTTCGTAGTATGATGGGAAAATTACAAAAACCGACCTGAAATTAACTTAACGCTGTGTAGACAAGGCCATTGATCGACAGCAGTATCCAATTACCGTCGTCGAGCAAGGCATGTTGGGTGATAATGAAACGCCAGATGGATTAGCTCTCCGACGATTACTTTCTGAGATCTCGACTGTGGCCAAGTCTCCACAGTGGCCAACTCTCCTCACCCTCCCCTATGCCCGCGAGCTATATCAGATAGGCCTAGGCCCATCTTTATAGTCTCAATCTCACTTATCGGCATCCTTATTGGGGAGAGAAATAAGGCCAAGTGATTTGAAGGTGTTGCATAAGTTATCGCTGTAGATAAATTGAATGATTGGTACAGCTTCGGCACTTCTTGATTATCAGCTCAATCACTGCACACATACTGATCAGTATGCGGAAAGCGCAGAAGTTGACCGTTCCATCAGTTTCCCCGATTTATGTCGCTAATCAGATCACTTTACATAAAGCGTGGGTATTGCGATCGAGGCGGCACTTATCCTGGGGCCAATTTGAGAAGGAATTCTGTATCCAGCCATTTCAGAGTAGTCGAAATATGAGAATCTCCTATTAATGCAAACCGAACAAGCCCAGCTTTCATACATGCTTCTGCAAGTACCGCAGACTCTGAAACTAGCGGAAAACCAGATATTGGTAAAATTTTTCATTCAAAACAAAGGGGTGTACATGCTATGGATAGCATATTTTGCGTCTGCAAAGTTGCAAGGCAGCAACTCAAATGTGGCCAAGTGGCTGTGTTCTGATCTTCTGGAAAAAGCTGATCTAAACTCATAAATTGCACAAAGGTTACTAAGTAGCAGGATCTCACTCCACGAGTGCATATGCTCGCTATGCAAAAGAAACATCGAAGACAATAAAGCCCAACATATGCCAATTGCCTACGAAGGAATCTGAAGGAAAAAACGGATAATTTGAATTTCTTCATTCTCAAAGTGTGAAACATATCCTGGCCTCGTTGTGACACGTGCGACAATACCAAGATATTTTGTGGAAAGCACGCCGAAAAGCGAATGAAATATACTCGCTGCAGTTATCATAAGCAAAATCATCATTCTATTTTTAAAAAATTGAAATAGAAGTGTTTGATATAGATTTAGTTTTCGAATTCGATATGAGTAGGCCTGAATTATAATTTTCATTCTTCATATATCCCTTTTTGACGTAGACTAATCAACTCATTTGCTGGATAGAGGGAACAACAGCAAATTTCATACATAGCGGTTAGAAGCCTTATTTTCAAATGTCACAATAGATGGAAAAATAATTGTAAGCACTAAAAAATAAAAAAAATAACCAATATTGGAGATTACAAATCTGGTTTGATCCTTTGAATTCTAATTAATAGTCAATGTTTTTATATTTGAAAATATCACATATCTTTTTCTGGAGCAGGAATAAAAATATGAGATATTTCTCAACACATTAAAAGAATTAAATTCACATGAACGGTCAAAATGACTAGTGTGGGCATTCTAGGTAGAGACAAATACCGGTCATTCTAGTACATAATTCTGTATATAAACGAAATAATTCTAAAGAATAGATCTAATTAAGTGCTTCATCCCAAAAGGAAAGGAATCGTCGTATTCGCACCAGTGATGTTTGGATTGGATTATGCTTAAATTGAAAGAGCACAAGTTTTTTTATCTATTGATACCCACTTTCCCTTTCTCCCATATCACTATTCAAGCTCTTGCAGTTTATCCATGTGATATGTTCATCATTCAGTTTTCCATTTAATTCCACTCTTCATGTGAAACCTAGTTCGATCCTCCATTCTGTTTTTAAGAACATCGAAGTTTCTCAAATCGATTATCGAAATGTATATTTTTCCGGTGATAACAGAAATTTCCACACAGAAATTTGCTCAAAACTACCTCAAGACAATCAATATTCAACTTTTCATGTAGCAAGCATAACTGCATGTCTTTATTTTCATTGCGAAATTCATCTTGCCATTGTACTATATTTTGAGTTTTATGCGAGAAGCCTATGTACGAAGTATGAACTTTAACAATAGTGTCGAAACAATGTCGATTGTAAAATTCAATATCTCACTGGTCGTTTAACAGAAGTCGACCACAGTTGTGCTACTTTCGCGTGCGAGTCCACAAAAGGCCGATCGTGAAATTTGTGTTTTTTTGTGTCGGCATCAGAATCAATTTATGCAAGTCCGTAGTTGTTGCAAGGGATACAGTAATTAAAGGTATAGAAGAACAGCGCACGAGAATACCATACATGAATCTTAATTTGTTAAAGATTCATATCTTAATACTTCATGCAATAGCACTGGCTCATACGAATGATTTTTATGAGATTTCGGAGACAAGTGACTCTGACGTTTGTTGAATTCTTCTAGCAGAGAAGAGAAAACGATTGTCTCAAACGAAGTTCGAGAAGGTTATATTTTCAAGATGTCTACCACTTAGGCTTAACAACACGAGAGTGATTCATCACGATATCACCTGACGTTACATTACATGCACGCTCACATATGACAAGGTCAAACCGGGTCAAGCAATGATATCGAATACCACAATGCTATTCACTATATTAATAAAAAAGGGCTCTAATAGCCACTCAAAAACTCTAAACTCTAATAGCACTTACTTTATCTCGAAATATCCTAGAGAGTATCATTATTGCTACACAAACACTAAATAAAATTTGAGTGTATCTTACATCAACGAATGAGTGATGATAAAATCTAAATTGCTTGAACGAGATGTGCGGAAACCGAGATTGACGCTCCAAGTGACGAGACAGAAGATGACGAAAATGCATTAGACACCGCAAATAATAATCGCTTAGGAGAAAAGAAAATTATCCGCGCTAAAATCAGGCACCGCACTGCTATACGTACATGATGTAGACAAAATATCAAAGACATTTGACACTATTCTACTTTTACGATTCCACCGCACTGTTATAAGCACGATATAAGCAAAATATGTTTTTAATATATATTTAGACACTATTCTATAGAAAGTATGCGTGTATGATATAAATTCAGTTGTTTTTTTCAAATCTTACCATTATTACATGTTTATATACGAAACTACATTCATTGCAAAATTTTGATCATCTTTAATGTACATTTATTGGAACACGTCATGGGTCATGCAACACACGCTTCATTGTGAATACATGTATGTCTCCGTGTGCAGTTGCTATTTAAAAATAATCCTTCTTGGGTGCTTGTCGCATTATTCATCACTCGTTTGTCACTCTTTGACGATGTTATAGCATAATTGTGTCGATGTTCGCACTTGGATGAAACTATTGTCTTTTCACAATTTTTGAAGATTGATAATGTCACCTAATTGATTTTGAAAACCTATGTGAGGGAGAACCAGGGAAATGAACAGCACGCTTTGCTTTTTGCATCTTGACCATCTATACAGTAGGCCTATATCTATCCATTTCACCAATTTTTATCAGGTGTTGAGGACAACACCTAAATGAAGGAACATCATTTGTAACAGGGAAGAACCATCGAATCTCTGACTTATCATTTTTTTGAAATTAATTGGACAATTCGAGTGGAGTACATTTACATAAAGGTTGGAAATGGTCAACCAGAAAAGTTATGAAAGCGATCACATCATGACCGCGCGGCAAATATCGAAAGCATGGAGGACCAAACAAGAAGTACAAATACAGATCGAGTGTGTGATTATGCCTGTGAGAATGATTACTAACATCAAAGCAGTGATTCACATGGCTACAGCACAGCTGTGCTTATCAACTGATCTGGTCATGGATCTAAACTACGACTGTAACAGAATTGAACATCTTCTAAGTTTTCCCCCTAGTTAGAATGCACTGATATGTTTACATTTGATATTTTATCATACTAGGAGTTTGATAGAGAGGAAGGGGTGGATAAAAGGCAGCTCGCAATGACTGGATACTCAACTACGGGTTCGTTGAAAGTTTTCAGAGTTATCTAACAATAATAACATACTGTATAAAATATATACCAGATGCTGATAACAAACTACATTAATGCCGTTAGAGTTCAGAAATATCACTCTGTAAAAAATGAGGGTTCTTGCAAGGGCTTTAGCATCTATCTGGGTTCTTGTTTTTTAGAAGAGTGTTATGTAGAAGAATGGTTTCTTCGGTTTCCTCAAAGGAGAAAGGGTTCTTGCTCTAATTGTATTTGGAATATCAAAGGGATGACTATAGCCAGGATACACAAGCTGATGTGGGCGACGCTGCCCTTGCATCGATTTGGTGACCCAAAATGGCCCAATATTGTGCGCAACAAGTTGCAAGAGTCTCGAACACCTAAAATCAGAGTGGATTTCAGTTAGTGGTCTCCACGTGACCCCAAAGTGTAGTAACAAAGCACAATTAATTATGCAGGGATTTTACAGACTGCGCCATACGTTGCCCTTGCGAGTGTTATACACTTTCAATCAGCGTGAATTTCAGCGTGTGACCACACATGTGCAAAAAACACTTAGCAAACATAAATCACACTTGTTCAATGCTTTAGACAAATTTATCATGTATAAGTACTTCAAAATTTAGCTTATAGGCCTACTTTTGAAAGACCGACGCACACTGAAACCGTTACTTAAAAATTGCCATTTGCTGCACTGACGGAAACCAAATACCAAAGAAAATTTTATTCTTAGGATTTATCACTATCACAATATTCATGCAATTTATGTGATGAACATCATATACTGCACATTTGCAGGATCAAACTGTGAAATTTAGGATTATTGTTTTGTTGAGACTAACTCCCCGCTTCGCTACTCGACGGAAGTCGCAGTGCAGCTCCTGAGTCAGCGATTGCATCCGAACTCCTATAGCACCGGAGTGGAGTTTTCAACTCCGATACAAATGTACCGACCTCCTTAAGCAGCACACAGAAAAAAGATAATCAAATTCAAAAAAGTTTGTTGCCAAATGTTAGGACAAACACACTAAAAAATAAGAGACAAAAAAATAGAGAAGAACAGTTCCTGTTTGCAGCGATGATTTGTTGAGAAAGTTCATAGATGATTATAATAATAAATTCTTAAGTTTTTGCTTCATGTAATGAAACTGAATTACAGCCAGTCAGTGGGGATATCGATTGGAATCAGTGTCCGGATTCTAGAATTTCGAAATTTTCGTGCATCCCGAAAATTTTCGTGCATGATATATATATATATATATATATATATATATATATATATATATATATATATATATATATATTCAGACATAACGTGCCCAATTTGAACATATTTGAAAGAAAAACAACTATGTTTCTATCAACCGAACATGTTTCGGAATGTAATGATCATTCCATCTTCAGCGGTACAGGAATCCGATAAAACAACAGGAGTAAGCTTATATACAGATCAGCGTAAAATGCAAGAACCGATATCCATCAAATATGACGTGTAAAACTATGAGCTATGTACACGAAAATGACGTCATGGAAATCACAAATACAAGTGCCAGGGCACTGAGCCATTCCTTTCATTAGATAGCATATCGATATTTTCTGTCAGAAGAATAGACTCCAAGATAAGAGGATAGGCTGATGCACCGATAATAGAGAAATTTTCAGCTTTAGGATGGTGCTCATGTAAAGAGATTTCAGTGGCTACGGGATAGGCTTTCAAATGCTCGCTGAATCGAGTGGCTAAGTGGCGCTTGGTTGCACCAATGTATCGCATTGGACAGCGATCACAAGTATACAAATATGTAACATTCGATTTCAAGCCAAACGAAATGCGATCTTTGTTATTGAAATGGTTCAAAACTTCATTGGTTTTGAAAGCAAGTAAATTTTCACATTCTGCAATTTCTCATTCAACTCGTTTATTGAAATGCGTCTTTTTAAGTTGCTTATGTTTGCTATCTATGAAAGGGATGGACCAGTACACCTTATCCACTTCAGTAGTGGTTGAGGCATTTTGCGAATTTTCAAACTTGGTTACCACATTTCTTTTTATTTTGGTCTATAAATTGCGAATCATAGCCGTTTTTCAGAACATTGATTTGATGCGTTCACACGCTATTCTGAAATTCTCTCTATTGGAGCAAATTCTGTATGCTCTCGAAAATAGGGAACGCATAGCAGCGATTTTATAAGTAGAGGGAGAACATGAAGAGGCAGGTATGTAGATACCTGTATTGGTTTCTTTAATGTGATGGCCAATATGAAATGCACCATCAAGAATGCTGACAACATGTCAAGAAATATGAGACTCTCATTCTGGCCTAATTCCATCGTAAATTTTAAATTTTCCTCAACCGAATTGAGGAACTCGAAAAATGCTTACAATCCTTTTCAGTGCGAAAGATCGCAAAGCAGATCATCTACCATATCTAGTGTAGAAAAGGGGAAGATGAGTAAGTTCTGAAAAACGGCTTTCTACAAGATTCATGGCAAACGCAGCCATGGTGGAGCCGGAGCTTCGAGCCCATTGGCATGCCATCAATTTGGTAAAACAGTTTCTCATTAAAAGAGAATAAAACTGTTAGTACATGCTATTTCCTAAAAACTTTTTCAAAGCTGGTTTGGAGACAGAACAGTGCTCCAAAATCAATTAACGACAAAATGTGATCAATCGTCTTGTTGACAGGAAATCGACGTTAAAGAGATTCGATACATCAAAGCTAACTACTAATTTGCAATTTTCAAATCCGGAATATTGAGGTGCTTTAATCTTTTCAACAAACTGAAAAGTAATCAGTAACACTATATTGCCTAGGGATGAAGGCTTCAGCAAATTATCCAACCAACCCGACAAATTGGAGAGATAAGAATTTCTCATATTTAGAATGGACGATACGGAGGATTGTTGATATTTTTGTGGACTTTCGGGAGTCCGTACAACCTCGCGGGTCGAGAACCAACAGACTTGATTTTATCAATGATATCATTGTTTAAAAGCTTCTTTGACTTCAAACTTTGGAGCTTACGATTAAATCTGTCCTCTTCAAGAATGAAGGGATCTTTTTTCGAACGTTTATCATACTTGTAGGGTTTGAATTTGGAATTGATCTCTTTACATGAGCACCATCCTAAAGCTGAAAATTTCTCTATTATCGGTGCATCAGCCTATCCTCTTATCTTGGAGTCTATTCTTCTGAAAGAAAATATCGATATGCTATCTAATGAAAGGAATGGCTCAGTGCCCTTGCACTTGAATTTGTGATTTCCCATGACGTCATTTTTCGCCGTGTTCATAGCATCATAGTTTTACACTTCATATTTGATGGATATCGGTTCTTGCATTTTACGCTGATCTGTATATAAGCTTACTCCTGTTGTTTTAATCGGATTCCTGTACCGCTGAAGATGGAATGATCATTACATTCCGAAACATGTTCGGTTGATAGAAACATAGTTGTTTTTCTTTCAAATATGTTCAAATTGGGCACGTTATGTCTGAACATTATCAAGCCAACCCTTGGCCCGAATTTCCAAGCTCAGGTGAAGATTGCAACAAAGATTGGTGACAAAGAAACCAGGGCAGAACTACGTGTGAAATTTCTCAAAGATTGTCATGAAAGTGGTGTGATACCAAAGTTCCTACATTTCAAAATTCCTGCTCCTCTGAAATCCTCGAAGCAACTGATCCGAAAGACGTTGCAAAAGGAATTGCGAAAGGAGATTGGTAAGGCCTCACTAGATCTCAAGGCCAAAAGTGATAAACTTTCCTCAACTTTGAGTCAGTTTAGTGATTATGATAAAACAGTTGCTCAATCAATTATTGACCATACGTTGATCAAAGTCAAAAGTCGTATTCGAAAATTCATGCCAAGAAGTTGAGTAGTTTAAAAAATCAGAAAACCCTACTAAACTGGAATCGACGAAGAATGTGACTTCTATAGTCAATGTTTCTTCCTATAGGCTGTCGAAGGAAGAAGAAGAACTTCTTTCTCTTGGGATATCGATGTCCCTGCCCCAACAAAAATTCAACATGAATATTCAGAAAGCGGAGGCTGAAGGTCTTATTCATAGAATCAAAAGGCATGTTTCCGTTGATGATGATTTCATCAGTAAATTCAGAGGCATTTTCAAAAATTACTTCTCGAAACAAACGTTTTCGATGAAATGGTCCAAACATTTCAAATCTCTACGTAAGCTAGTTCAAAATAAAACGATTGTTGTCTGTCGCTTTGACAAAGGCAATGGTGTTTTCATTGAAGATCGCTCTTCTTACGTCGAAAAGATTGATAGAATTTTAGAAGACAATTCCAAATTCAAACCCTACAAGTACGATAAACGTTCGAAAAAAGATCCCTTCATTCTTGAAGAGGACAGATTTAATCGTAAGCTCCAAAGTTTGAAGTCTAAGAAGCTTTTAAACAATGATATCATTGATAAAATCAAGTCTGTTGGTTCTCGACCCGCGAGGTTGTACGGACTCCGAAAGTCCACAAAAATATCAACAATCCTCCGTATCGTCCCATTCTAAATATGAGATATTCTTATCTCTCCAATTTGTCGGGTTGGTTGGATAATTTGCTGAAGCCCTTCATCCCTAGGCAATATAGTGTTACTGTACTTTTCAGTTTGTTGAAAAGTTAAAGCACCTCAATATTCCGGATTTGAAAAATTGCAAATTAGTTAGCTTTGATGTATCGAATCTCTTTACGTCGATTCCTGTCAACAAGACGATTGATCACATTTTGTCGTTAATTGATTTTGAGCACTGTTCTGTCTCCAAACCAGCTTTGAAAAGTTTATTAGAAATAGCATGTACTAACATTTTATTCTCTTTTATTGAGAAACTGTTTTACCAAATTGATGGCATGCCAATGGGCTCGAAGCTGGCTCCCACCATGGCTGCGTTTGCCATGAATCTTGTAGAAAGCCGTTTTTCAGAACTTACTCATCTTCCCCTTTTCTACACTAGATATGTAGATGACTGCTTTGCGATCTTTCGCACTGAAAAGGATTGTAAGCATTTTTTCGAGTTCCTCAATTCGGTTGAGGAAAATTTAAAATTTACGATGGAATTAGGCCAGAATGAGAGTCTCATATTTCTTGACACTGTTGTCAGCATTCTTGATGGTGCATTTCATATTGGCCATCACATTAAAGAAACCAATACAGGTATCTACATACCTGCCTCTTCATGTTCTCCCTCTACTTATAAAATCGCTGCTATGCGTTCCCTATTTTCGAGAGCATACAGAATTTGCTCCAATAGAGAGAATTTCAGAATAGCGTGTGAACGCATCAAATCAATGTTTTTGATAAACGGCTATGATTCGCAATTTATAGACAAAATAAAAAGAAATGTGGTAACCAAGTTTGAAAATTCGCAAAATGCCTCAACCACTACTGAAGTGGATAAGGTGTACTGGTCCATCCCTTTCATAGATAGCAAACATAAAGCAACTTAAAAGACGCATAAACGAGTTGAATGAGAAATTGCAGAATGTGAAAATTTACTTGGCTTTCAAAACCAATAAAGTTTTGAACCATTTCAATAACAAAGATCGCATTTCGTTTGGCTTGAAATCGAATGTTACATATTTGTATACTTGTGATCGCTGTCCAATGCGATACATTGGTGCAACCAAGCGCCACTTAGCCACTCGAATCAGCGAGCATTTGAAAGCCTATCCCGTAGCCACTGAAATCTCTTTACATGAGCACCATCCTAAAGCTGAAAATTTCTCTATTATCGGTGCATCAGCCTATCCTCTTATCTTGGAGTCTATTCTTCTGAAAGAAAATATCGATATGCTATCTAATGAAAGGAATGGCTCAGTGCCCTTGCACTTGAATTTGTGATTTCCATGACGTCATTTTTCGCCTGTACATAGCATCATAGTTTTACACGTCATATTTGATGGATATCGGTTCTTGCATTTTACGCTGATCTGTATATAAGCTTACTCCTGTTGTTTTATCGGATTCCTGTACCGCTGAAGATGGAATGATCATTACATTCCGAAACATGTTCGGTTGATAGAAACATAGTTGTTTTTCTTTCAAATATATATATATATATATATATATATATAGAAAAAAGTCACCTTTTCTGAATAGTATGATCCCAGACAGCACTATTTCGTTGCAAAGCCGCTTCAGAGCTATTTTACACATTCATATTTAATTCCTCATCATTGCATAAGAACTTAAAGTTAGACTGACATGCAGTACTGTAATGTACTAAAATGTACATCTGAATGAATGCACGTAAAATTGATGTAAGCTACCCAGGGTAACAAGAATCCTGCTCACATTTTAATTTGCAAATTACATGCGAACATTCAACTGCCAGATGCAATTAAAGATAGAGTAAACGAAACTGCCACTGAGCATAGAGTTTCGATTTAACTTATTTTAAGGGTTGATGGAGGTATTTCAAAAAAGTATGCCTATCCAATTATCATGAAAGTAATTACTTTGATAGGAAGGCGTATGCCTATTGTGTTAACAGATAGAACGAGTATACAGTATAATAAATCGTATACTTATGTATCACTAAACAAATTGAAACAACAAATTTAGTACGGTAAGAGCATATTGCTATTTGCAAAGATTACTAATCAGCTGACGCTATCCATTGTCTTTGGCCATTGTTCTGAAAGTCTACATGGAAGTTCACCAGGTAAGTCACTTTGGTATTTTTGGTATCTTTGGAAGGGAGGAGATCTTGGGGAGGAGCTCGGCTGCCTTCCGTTTCAAAACAGTCTCTACGACACATTCGCATTCTTTTTCCTTCTTCTTTGTGAGAGAATCTTTTCAGCTCTAAGGCGACTTAGTTCTTTTTCATCTTCTAATGTCTCCTTTTGCAATTCTTCAAGCAGGCGGCGCTTCTCCAACTGGTCTTTAAGTTTTTTTCTGTATTTCCCTCTGCGTGGAAGTGAGATGATCATCCAAACTGGCAATTTTTTGCTCGCGCTTTTTGCTGTTTTTAACCTTAATCATCAATTCAGTCTCAAGTTTCTTCTGCTGGATGCATTTTGCGATTCTTTCTTCTTCACGTAGTCTCTGGACATAAGCGGCATGTGCATTTGCGCACAACTCCTTCAGGGAAGTGGTAAGCGGGATGCTTCTGACAGTCCATTGCTTAGCACTAAGAGCCGAGCGGCTCACCAATAATGCTTTCACTGTGTGAGGGACTAGATTGGTACGTTTCTTCGTGACGACATCATTCAAGTTGCTGAAGACCATTTCGATTTCCGCGCATTGCCATGAGGGAGTACGAAAATCGCTTTGACCAACTTCATCAACAATATGAAATTTGCCGGAATTGTCGACCATTGTCCAAAAGTCAATTAATTGTTCGCTTGAAAGATCAGCGGCGGGAATCCTTTTCGTTTCACTTTGGTGCAATCTTGCTTCCACCTCGAGTGAACCGATATCCTATTCTGTTATCACACAGGAAAGATGTCTTGCAGCGCAAGACACCCAGTTTGGAAATCTACTATGGAGCGAACGTGCAGGGTTCAAGAATTTGCAGGAACGGAGAAATTTGTTTCCGATGGGTAAGTATTCTTTGAGTTTTTCCGTTCCCGTTTTGAAGAACAATTTCATATTTTCCAAACAAGTTGATTGATCTTCCATCCTCATCGAGGCGAAATACTTCTTTGCAGGATCACCAATACTGAGGTTGTATGGAGTCAGCCACAGCGAGTCATCCTGTTCATTGACAGTCCAAAATTTCTTCGGAAGTGCTGATGGTTTAAGAAATCGCAAGAGCCATTGCTTCATAAGGCTTTTCATCTTCATGTGGAGTGTATGGATACGCGTGCCATTCTGAAAAAATAGGAATAAAATCATTACCTATTTTATCATTATATCTGTTTTTAACATTACTTGTTGAAAAATCTTTTCGAATTCCTGCAGAGGTTTCAAAACTCTTCTGGTCATTCAGACCGGATCGAATGTTCTCAAAATTTGCTCCTTTCGGCCTCGACTCATTGAAATACTTGCATAAGGCATCGTACAGATGAAGTATCTGTTCGACAACAGGGATAATTTGCAGCCACCTATAAAAAATGAGATTTAACAGAGAAACTTGAAGGAATTATCGAAAGAGAGGTATTCTATTTTTTCCTACCCGGAACACATTTAGCAAGTGAAGGAAATTTCAAGAAGCTTTTATAACTGACTAACGGCAATTATATAACATTGTGCACTTTCTTCTGGTGTTGACTTAAACTTATAAAATTTAATTGTGCATCGTACACTTTGCTATACGCTTGCAAGCGCATATTTAAAATGTAAAATAACTGCCTGCAAAATCAAGGTCAAGATATTAGAAAGAAAATGACATATATGTCAGCGATATACAAAAAATCGTAAAATTGACTTTTATAATATGGTGAAAATTGGACATTCCTTGTTCATTGTTCTCAATTTTTATGATGCCCAGATAACTTAATTAACTTTACTTACCGCGTATCAACCAATCGGATCAAGGCCAACTTTTTTGATTTCCAAAAACTGTGCGATCTGTAAAATCGAAAACAAATAAGGTTTTGGGTGTGATGAGAATATGTTGATATGATACTGCATGCAGTGATTTCTGCATATGGCACAATCCAATTTCTGCCTCTATAAATGAATACATGTTCCGCTTGCAAGGTTTATCATTCTAACTTTAATTATATTACAATATCAAGCTCTTCTTTTTAATCCAAAGAGAATTTGAAGTGACAATATATCGTGCGGACCAAACTCTCTACTCCGGTGTCACCCGCAGTACACGCATGTTTCGACACATTGTGGATGTGATGGATACTACATCCACAATGTCAACAAGATTATGAAATTCTCTTTCCAATGTCACCACGACGCCATTATTCACCCCTGAAAAAATACATGTACATGTTTATTCGATAACGAACCCTGAAAAATGGCCATTCGATGTTTACCTCTCATTGTGTTACAATTATCTGTCATGATTGACAAGCAATTCTCAGCTTGAAGACAGAGCTCCTTCACACTATCAGAAATGGCCTTGGAGATGGTAGCTGCATTGGAGCAAGTGAGTGACCGAACATCGATACATGCGACCTTGACTTCCATCGAATCCTTAGGTAGATATCGAACTACTATACCAAGGTAGCGTTTGTTCTTGTTGGCTTCATCTACATGGAGGGCAAACCATCGACTATCTTTGATGTCTGTCAGAATTGCATCTCTGAAAATAAACGAATATCGGAGATCATAAATGCTTATTCTTCATTCATGCTCTTAGGAAAATTTGCCTAACGTAAGGGAACAAGGCTTCTTTAGCAAGATAAGCAATTTTATTGCTATGAAGGCGCATTTTGTTGGGAATTTTCGAATCCGGACAGAACACTTTGAGGTCATCCACAAAATCGTGTTCTGATTCAAAACTCCGACTTTTTAATACCGTTCGAGTCACGCATCTGATCTCTGTCTCCATTATCATGTTTCCATCCGCATTTGTTTTTTGGGAAGTTGTCGGGAACGGCAGTGCTTGTGATAGTTTTCGTGCCTTTGAGATTTTGCTGTGACCATTACCAATTGCATGACTTTTTAGGTTGGTCAAGCCTGCTTTAACTGAGAAGGACTTACGACACCATTTGCAATAACCCTTTCCCTCATCTTCTCTGGAACCCCGATCACCAATCAGGTCATTATTTGAGTCTGTTTCTTTCAGCCAATCATCTGACCACTGAATTTCGCGAGGCATAGTCGATGTTCAAAATCTACAAGAGAAATTCTGTCATTGTATAAAGTTATAAAAATTATACTACTGGCCATTTCCAATTTCAAGCGGACATGGCATCTGAAAATTTAGTTTACTTTTTACTGTAAAATGTTATTGTATCTTGAGCACAATACCGTAAAGTGTCAAAAATAAGCTCAACTTTCCCGGACGATAACTGGAAGGTGTCTATATAAACTTCGAAAGGTCACGCCTTGACCAGAAACTCAGGTAATTTCATGAATACGATCAAAATACTTCGATTCTGACACTATAAAATCGCTATGGGAATTCTCAAATTATCTTTTTTAAATATTAAGACATTTTTATTACCTAATATGACTGTGTTTACATATTTTCTAAAACAAGTATGTGCATGACACACCATCGAAGGTTGTCGCTCACGATATTTGACATATTTTTAATTTTTCTCTTTTGTTAAACTGCACCAGAAATTAGAATCATTCACATTATTACTTATGACATACCGATACATCATTGTGACTGCCTCCATAAATTGTACGATGTAGAAAGAGGCAAGACTTATGTATACATGAATTAAACTTAGAAGTGCCACAAGAAATGCGACTGACTAAATACAATCCTGACCGGATACAATTCACTTCATGAAAGTCAATATAAGGATTGGGAAATAGTATTACATGATTAGATTATAGGGCTATCAATACCATAATAATATAATTTGACACGTAATCATTCAAAATATACTCGCAGTTTTATAATCTGCTGAGTTGACAATCCGACAAGTGCATTATGTATTACTCAGTTCACTAGAATGTAATTGATCAATCAATTAACTGTCTAATCAGTCAGTTACAAACAGTGTCATCTTTGTCTTAGGTTATCTAAGGTTTTTGAATAATAATTAGTAAGAATAAGCAAACTTGATTACATTAACTGTTAGCTTACATAGACTGAAGAATAGTACTGATTACATTTTTAATTATGGGTTTGTTTAGTGCTTGCACAGTGTAGACTGTAGATATGTACCTGTATAGATTACTCGTACAGTATAAAAAAGGTAACAAAAAGAATGTACATGACTTACCGAACACAAACAGAACGAACGAAACTCGAGCATGAGCTCAACAACTGCGTCAAACAATTCAGAACGATTAAAGAAAACTGCAGCGTGCCTCAATAGAGTTGTAATAATCAGATTTTCAAGGTTACAGTGGAGCACAGATAACTATAACACGTCGGGAGCAAAAAATTCACTCGAGCAAAAAGGGATTTTGAGTATTAAAATGTTAGAGTTATCTCCAGTGTGTATCTTCGACAACATTGTTCACGTCATCCTTTACAGAATCACATATGAATAAGTGTCAATTTCGAATGTTCTTGAAGTTTCCATTAAAGAGCACAAAGCTGCGAAACTGAGACAAGTTAACGTAAAATACCTTTTAACTTCAGCAATAATATTGAGTATATGATCTGAAATATGAGAATAAGTTTTCAACCTAAAAAATGTGCAGTCTTTATTTACCTTCAATAAATATTTGTCATATTTGAATCCTGATTCTTAACAAAAGATAATTATATAATCATGTCGTTTTCTAGAATATCGTATCTTGTTATCTGAAAAATGTATCTTTATCTGAGACAGAATGTATCTTAAATGTGGCAGACAGCTTACAGTTTCCACTCATTTCACCAAGTACTGTACTCTACGCACTCGGTGGAGTACAGTAACACCGGTAATCTATAAAAATCTATCAAAAATGATGTATACTGAAAAAAACTGAACGATGCAAAAATTCGTGCAATCCACATCACGATTTTCGTGCATCGACCGTAATTTTCGTGCATTCGTGCATGATTCGTGCATGCACGAATTTCGTGCGTGAATCCGTACACTGATTGGAATGACTGCAAAGGTCATAAGTAACTACTACAGGTAGTGGAGCGACTTGTGAAGGCTGGAGAACTACCTAAAGAGGCTCGATACCTTCTTCCACCGGGTACTAATGGTGAGATAATGCACTCACTTGTTATCATGAGAGCTTAGAGCGCGCACGTACGGTTAGTCGCTCGAAAAGCTTATTTGTTCGTGCGGCACAGTTTTGGAATCAACTTCCCCAGACCACTTTCCCTGACCTAAACAATCTTGAAACTTTCAAGAGGCGTGCGAACAGGTTTCTGATGGGGGCAGCTTAATCAGATTAGGTCTGCTCTTTTCTTTTATTTATTCAAAATATTAACAAATTATTGCTTATTCATTGAGTAACCTTTAGCTTTGTTCAAGGCAGCATTGTTTTATCATTTGAGCACATTCCCTTTGCCTTTAATGGAGTGTCCCAACCTCTGACGCAACGAATCAGCGAACATATTCCGAAATGGTTAAAATAAATAGAGGCAGCATTACCATCATCGGCCATCACCCGTCACTTCCTTGCCTGTACTCGCAGAGAGTATATAATTTCTCAACTTTAGAATAATGCGGAGGAAAATTTGAACTCTCGACTGCTGAGGCCGTCGCTATCTACTTTCGCCGTCCATTAATATGCGAACAAAAGAAGTTTGATTTTAATTTATCTCTTCTTCAATTTGACTTTAACTGCTCGTTCCAGCAACATATCGAATAGTATGCAATGTTTTATTTTCTTAGCGCATGTCACGTTTCCATTCTCGTGCATTTGCGTTGTAATGAAATTTTCATTCTGCCGTGCTTCTCTATGAGATGCATCGAGGCCAAAAATATATAGCTGCCAGATATATTGCTGTTAAATCATTATTTAATAATAACCAATAAAATATCTCATGGATAACTGACATTGTCTTCAGATACACATGCTTCGTATAATCCAGAGAGTTGAATAACTAATGGATTATTCTAAGGAATCTCAGCTTATTCACATAATTGCATTATACATCTATTGGAGATTCATTACTAACTGATTCAGCTCTCTCAGATTAATAAACGCACGAATTCAAATTCAGAAATGTTCAATCGATTCATTAAAGAATTTAGACTCGCGGACAAAGAGCGCACAAACTACAAATAGAAATGATGTAGTCCTTTGTAATCTTTGTTGCAACCATAACCATAGCAAAGCACTTCAATCTTCTCTAACTAGATATCTTTAAGTCCATATTGAGAATTGAACTGAACTATCACATGAATCCCAAAACCATTTGAAAAATGTTCATAATGCCAATTATTAGGATACATATAATCAATCTATTTTCACAATTGCTTCATCCATACATTTGTACAAAGCTACTACTTGTTTCATAAATTTTATTTTGATGTAGCTAAGTGAAAATAAAATCGACTACGAAGGTCATTTGAATTTATCGTCTTTAATATAGTTTTGCGAATTATTGACTATGTCATGAAACTTATTGGATGCAGCTGAGGCACTCATTGCATGCAAAATCGTTGGCATCATCACTGATTCCCACATGCATTGTTTTCTAAAATTTGTTTCTCAACTTCAACTTTTGATATGTAGTTCATGCAGAATTTGCATTTCACATATTTACTTGCATCCTACTTGCACATCTTACACATTTTTTCGTCTATATGTTCATGGAAAATTTTCTACTTGCTTGAATTTCGCAATCCTATTTCATACTGATCATCTTCCTCATTTGACCTAATTCAGTTAATTTATTGCTTATTCGAGACGTACGAAACGCAGAGAAAAATAACATTCAGACCCACGGTATTCGTCCAAGCCGTGTGAAACGTTTATCCGATATTCATCCCGATCTTCAGACCCACTATTCAGTAAGATATTCAACTCTGCAAATGACGTGAATTTGTGGAGAACAAAAAACATCATGTGATAGAGAATTGAATGGGAAATAAGAATATCGTAAGGTTTTATTTATTTATTTATTTATTCAAAGTACAATATTTGAGTGGCGTTTTATCAAGACAGACTACAAGACCACTGAAAAAAAAATTAATGAGAATAGAGAGAAAAAATAGAAGTTATTGCGGGAAGGAACGTGAAAAAAGAAAAGTTTTGAGGGATCGTTTAAATGACTGGAGAGAGGTCTGGTTCGTCACGTGCGATGGGAGAGAATTCCATATACGTGATGCAGCGATGGGAAATGCACAATCCCCAATTGAAGTTCGGGTAGATTGGACGAATAGTGCAGATCGGGACGCGGATCGCAAGTGGCTTCGGGATTCTATAGATGATAATGGTTTAAGAGAATCGGCGAGGTAGGGAGGCGTTCCGCCGTTCACACACATAAAGCAAAGCATAGCAAGGCGGAAGTCAATTCTTTCTCGAATGCGAAGCCAGTGGAGGTCCTTCAGGAGTGGTGAGACGTGTTGCCTATGTCCAGTGTTATTTACAAGTCTGGCCGCAGAATTTAGCACGGACTGTAGTCGGCGCTGTTGGATAGCAGGAAGGCCGGCGAGTACAGAGGTGCAGTAGTCCAGTCGGGAATGCACTAGGGATACTATGAGAGACATGAGGACGGATGAGTGACGGATTGGCGAATTGATCTTATTTGCCTGAGGGCGGCAAAGCAACTCGACACTTTCCTTGAAATGAAACCCTTCATAGAGAGGCGAGAGTCAATTATCACTCCCAAACTACTTGCAGAGGTCACTGGAGTGATAGGAGTCGCATTGATGTAGATGGGATTAGAAGGGATCTGATTCTGACGGCGATTAGAGGCACACCACACAAATTCTGATTTCTCAGCATTCAACTGAAGCCTGTTGTTTTTCAACCATTGCTGAACTTCCGTAAGACAACATTCCATTTGATGAGAAAGCTGTGAAGTATTATCAGGATGGCAGGAACCGTAGATGTTCACATCATCAGCATAGGCGTGAGCTTGAAGTCCGTGTTGATAGATTAAATGAAAAAGATCGGCGGTGTAGAGAACGAAGAAGAGGGGTCCGAGTACAGAACCTTGAGGTACACAATGTGAAGTAGATGAGACAGGAGAGAGAGAATCCAGATGACGAACAAAGCGAGACCGTGACGACAAGAAAGACGAACACAATGAAATAACAAAGCCTTGCAGGCCGAACGAAGATGTCAGACGCTGTAAAAGGATAGAATGGTCGACCGTATCGAAGGCGGATGATAAATCCAATAGAGCGAGGAGAGAGAGTTGACCGTTGTCTATGGACGTGAGAAGGCTAGAGCACACATGCAGGAGGGCGGTTTCAGTAGAGTGGTGCGGGCGGTAAGCAGATTGGAACGTAGGAAGAAGGTCGTATCTGGTGACGTGAGCGAGAAGCTGTTGTGCGACTACCCGTTCAAGTAGTTTCAAGTAGCACCCACTTACGATATGGGTCGACAGGATATCGAAGTCGTGGAAGTGGCATCCAGTGGGTGCAGTGGCAAACACTGGAAGGGGCGCATCAGAGAGTGTGTCATGAATGTCAGCAACCTTTTTGTCGAATGCTCTGTGGATTTCATCAGCACTGAGGAAGCTGCTCACAGGTGGACGTCCTCTGCCCATTGATGCATCAATGGAACGCCAAAACTTAGCAGGAAGGTGGGATTCGGACTGTATTTTTTGGCACCAAAAGGATTCGCGCTTTTGTCGGAGAAGATCTCTGTAGGATTTTCTTTGGGTCTTCCAGGCA
Organism: Prostheceraeus crozeri; assembly: GCA_907163375.1. Taxonomy (NCBI): domain Eukaryota; kingdom Metazoa; phylum Platyhelminthes; order Polycladida; family Euryleptidae; genus Prostheceraeus; species Prostheceraeus crozeri. The sequence goes on along the minus strand of CAJQUW010000644.1, from coordinate 187,781 downwards.
GTTACGATGTCGACAGACGGGGTACCAGCCTTCGCAGCTCTACGGCACTGACGCTCTAATTTGCGGACAACTCTCTTGGCAATGCGGCACTCCTCGTCAAACCACGGATCGGATGGTCGTCGCCAGCAGGTGATAGAACGAACAGGAATCAGAATGTCTAGAATCCTGATGATCTCTGTGCTGTACATGTCTGTAAGCTGATCAACGTCCAGCTCTCTCCAGGATTCAGGCTTGCAAAGCACCGATGAAACGAGCATGGCACGGAAGCGATTAGGATCGAGGCGATTCCAAGGACGGGCAGAGACAGTTCTGTAGATGGGAGTTGGTGACCGGAGTGTAGAGACCCAGCGTAACATACTGTGATCTGATAAGCCGACATCCAGGACATCGACGGATGGCAGACGAAGATCAGAGCGAGTGATGACTAGGTCCAGAGTGCCGCCGCAGTTATAGGTAGGTCTGTTTACAGCGCAGGTAATAGTCCGGCAGCCAGAACGAATTTCTGCAGGGAACGAGGCCGAAAGTGAGATTTTCACAGAATGATGTACACCCTATGTCTACTGCGAATTCGCGCGTCTGCCGAGTTCTAGTGAGCTCCTCTTCTTGTCAGACAGGATCAAAGAAAAACACATGTAAATCCAATATGACATAGATTGCATTTTTTGGTTAAAATGAAATTTTCTATGTTTTCTCTGATTTAAGGAAAAGTACTAGGCCCAGAGTCGTAATTTTTGGCATGGAATGTCTTCAGGTCATTACCTATGATGTACATGTGCTCTTATCTTGCATCTGATCGGCAAAGTATGTGAGAATGTGGTTGAATGTGGATAAAGTTGCTCAAAATGTTTGTGTTTGTCGACATTAAGAGGCTCGCCAAATTGAAATGTGTTTATATTTATAGGCAGGAGTGCATGAACATGAAAGGAAATGGCCTGAAGACAGCCCATGTCAAAAATTATGACTCTGGGCTTAGTACTTTCCTTTTATCAGAGAAAACATAGAAAATTTCATTTTAACCAAAAAATGCAATCTGTGTCCCATTGGATTTACATGTGTATTTCTTTGATCCTGTCTGACAAGAAGAGGAACTCACTAGAACTCGGCAGACGTGCCGATTCGCAGTAGGCATAGAGTGTACATCATTCTGTGAAAGTCTCACTTTCGGCCTCGTTCCCTGCAGAAATTCGTTCTGGCTGCCGGACTATAAGGCCGTAGCTGTCGAGGATTTCTAAAAACTTCTGGGAAGATCGGTCGTCAGTTGGTTCAATATGAATATTCAAATCACCAGCGATTATGATTGGATCAACGAAGGATATGAACTCATCGAGGATATCAGACATCCGTGCGAAGAAGCGGTTTGATATGGGACCTGTTCGATAAACGAGGAGAATAATGCAGGACGAGGAATGAGAAGTGAGCCGGACAGTAAGAAGCTAGAACGTCATAGGAACGTTAGCAACCTGCAGTTGAGCAAGAGAAGTTCCAGGGACGGAAATGGCTGCGATTCCACCGTGATTTGTCGCCATTGTATCAGAGCGAAACCTTGGGCGAGGGCGATCCACCACGTTGAAACCATTAGAACGAATGCGCGAGAGACTGACTGATTCGGTATCATGCCAGGTTTTCACTAAAAGCATGATGTCAATGTCATGGTCAGTTCGAAGATCTAGCAGGGAATCCACCTTGTTTTCTAGCGAGCGTATGTTGAGTAGACTGAAAGTAAGGGGTCGATCAGGGTGAGTGCGATGACGTTTTGCAGTTTCTGAAGGTCGAAGTTCCCTGCACCCGCGATCACTGATGTCATTGGTTGATAGGGAATTGCATCCCCTCTCGCTGTCTCCCGGGTGCACGATGCTGAGAGTCGGTAGCGTCAAGGGAGAGAGAGGAAAAGAGGATTCTGGTACGCGAGCGCTGTAGGCAGTCTTGTTTGTGGCCTTATCACTGCTTCTGACAGGGAAGGTAGGATTATTAGTCACTTGGCTGGAATCACAATAGAGGTCGCAGCGGTCGCAGAGTTGAGACTGAGACGATGGACGTCGGATCCTGTGCAGCCATAGTGCGCGCTTGACACGGCGAGCAAGGGGAAAATATGGCTGATGTAGGTTAAGGAGCTGATCATGAGAATAGGTCAGACGTGCATACCACCAGGGAAGTTTTTGGGAAAAAATGATGCAGCGAGGAGAAACCAAGATGAGAAACACTGCGCAAAAGTACTCAAATGGAGTTTTCTCCGTGAGTTCGAAAGAGCTTGATAAATTATGTACACCAAAGCGGAGCGTGGATAACGAGGATTCAGGCGGTACAAAAAAAATGATGGTTTAGGCGAAAAAATTGAAATAAAACGTGAAAAGAGTTTCGCAGAGAACGCACAGCGCGAGGCGCCGACCGCCCTGACTGAACGCAGAGGCGCGAATGACGGTGAATGACGAATGACGGTTTTGCATCACAAACTAGGATGAAATTCAAAAGTGAACTATTTTCGAACTAACTCAAACTGTTTCAATTTTTATTGCATAGACTTTTGGTAGTCTTGTCTGAAATGGCTGGATGTTAGGGTTGGTAACGTGAAGATCCTTTTGGGATGAGGCATGTATTCTAGCACTGTTTAATACATAATAGGCTAACTGCTAATAGTTCATTTACATTGATTGAGCCCGGCAGGTCCGGTAACTCACCACAAAAGCATTATCCACACCGTGACATCTGTACAACATGAGAGAAGACATCACTAATTCATTCTGGGAATATTCACACGAAGGGAAGACCACTAATATAAGTTGGGAAGTTCGAGTCTGTATACAAAAGGAAGAATAAAGGGGAAGCTCTCAATAGAGCATATTCAGATTGCCTATCTGAGACCTACTTCTGCGTGCAACTCGAACGCAACTGAACTCTTTGTTTCAAATTGGCTCAAGTTAGTCACCCTTGTAAAGACAAAAGCTCGTTATATTACATGTCCTCCCTTCAATTCTTTATGACATGATGGTTTAAGTTCGACAGAAATTCACGTTAACTACAGAGTTGAATATCTTTCTGAAAAATTTGGTCTGATTATCGGGATGAATATCGGAAAATTTCATGCGGTATCAAAGAAATTCCAAAATCCAAGAATTCCGAAAAATTGAGATAGCGGTAAATAGTAATACTATATTAAAACAAGAATTTAAATTAAGCCTGTCTCTAAATACCAACGCATGTTGTAGTGAATGCTATGTAGTATTACTTCATTGATGTCTTCCCAATTATGCAACAATCGTCTGAATCGAAGACCACCTGCGTATATCTATGTTCATCTATGAACATCCTTGAATCAGGAAATTCATTACAAGGACAGTTATGCTGAAAAGTTGATTATTTCGTTTACAATCAGTTAAAATTACATAGCTTCACCCTGAAAGCCAAAGTAAAATACTCATGACTGCAACAGCACAGTCCGTGGATAGACAATTGTGCTTCAAGGACATGTTCAAACATGACCAGCGCTATGCCCATAGACATCGAACAACAACAACTATAATGATTAATGTTCGATGTCTATGGCTATGCCCATAGCCAATTCTACCAGGTAGCATAGACCTTATCCGATGTCTATGACGCTGACCACAGACCAAAGACCATGTCTATGCCACAGACATTGAACATTAATCTATAATGCTGACCATGGAGTCGGCGAGTTATGAAAAATGAATTACAGAAGTTCAAATTTCTGTTAATTCCGATTTGTCAAATTGTGAAATGAAGATTGAATTCACAGCATCAAGTTAGTCATTACCGAATCTCCGCAAAAACAGATGGTCATAGACACAGACATGGTCATAGATGATGGGTGTGAAACATGGTGTGAAATGTGGACAATGATTTACATAGATTTCATTTTGTTCACGAGTGGCGTTGTTCAAAAAATAGGATATTGACAGACTCCTTCATCTCTTTGTTGAGCGTGTATTACAAGAGAAAGCTCACCGAAGATAATAACGCTGCGCAGTGCCGAGATCCCCAGCACTGCACACGCCAATGCACACATCAGAAGTATTATCTTAACCATAGCTTCAATATTTTCCTAGTTTTGAAAAGAAAGGCATGACAAGACAGAAAATCTTTCCCTTAAGTTGAAAGTAAGCACACCATATACTGCGACAATTTACTGACTTAGAAATTTAACTCTGTTTCGTAGACACGTGAATATACTTTAAATTTCTAAAACTAAGTAAATGACATGAGCTTCCAACAGACCACTTTAAAATCAATTGCGATTACGATCGGTAAATAGATCTGAGGAAATGTCATACTCATATCTATTTAAATATATTATTATCGGCGATACAGGTGAGTCTACCGGGCATAATTCGTGTCATAATTGATGTTCATGCTAACTTTATTATGGGTTAATCTTCATGGAAGTACCTTAAACGTTCAGCTTGCGACATGTTGTGGACTTGGATGTCTGAAATTATATGTAGAAACATCTCTTTTATTAGCTAGTTTTGATTTCATCCTTCCTTCCAACTCTTATGTTATAAGCAAAATTATCCAAAGATTATAGTTATGGTATCATTTCTAATGTGCGCTTCTTTTGACATATAACGTTTGTACGTTTTAATCAAGTCGACAAGATAAATTCCTCTCAAATCTGAATTTGCAGCTGAGGAATATATTGTCTTCATAATCGTATGTTCGTGCACTTTCGCTTTGATTTGGAAAAGAGCGTACCCAATTTTCCGAATCATTTCTAGTTATTCGTGTGTCCTGTTTCCTGGAAATAGCCTCAGCTCTTTGTACCTTGCAATATTTCGGAGCTGGGGCTTTCGTACCATCAGTAGTTTTAACCGATAACAAGCAATGTACGACTTCTGCAACCTGATCGATGTGATTTTTTGGTAACTATACAGAAGATGTTTGCGGAAGGTAATTAGTAGTGAAAACATTCCTAAATTTGACTCCTACATCAAATATTGTTTATCAAGTAAAATGAAAATTGCATTAATTGCAATTGCGGATCAGACAACAGTGGAAAATGTACGAAGTCACTGCTATCACAATTTTGTTCGTCTTGTAAGGAAAAAGGCTGTCCTAGAGTTGCACAACTGCTAGGAAATCTGTATGTGCCGGTATTATAACTCCCAAATTGGATAGCAGTGATGATCTCTTCTAAAGCTGTATCATTTTATTTCGATTTCTTGGTAGCCTAACCTCCTGAGGACGGGTTAGAAATTGTATCCACTGATTATCATTATCAATTATAAATGAGTTGGAAAAAAGAGAAGACCAGGATAACAGAATTTGAGAACACCCCGGGAAAGTAGGGAAAGCCAGGAAAGTCAACGAAATTTGAAAAATCTGAGTTGAACACCGCCAACCATAGAAAGAATTTCAGAATTGACACAAGTTGAACAGCCAAAGTGCCATTTCATTTTGTAATTGAATATTTTAGAAACCTCATTTTTCGATAAGACGTATTGATGCTACTTTTAATCATAGTAAGCTGACCGTCGATTTAGAAACTTTCGGTAGACTTGCAGCTCGTAAATTGGTGACATCGACTTGCAGCATGTCTATTTTCAAAGCGTGTGATGGATTCTGAGTGGTTGCAACATGTATTTAGGCACATTTTCTGGAAAGAGCAACTGCTTCAATTTGCAATGTCTATTGTAGTTGTACCTAGTCTCCAAATTAAATTTTGCGAGCAACAATGCAGCCCTGCCCTGTTATTCTAGCACAAAAAACATCGAATAAATCAAACAGCAGCCTACTTTGCAACACTTATTATCAGATCGGGAGTTTCATCAATACCTTACACTGATTGATTTGCAGAGTAAATTTTTGATTCCCTTAAATAGGCCTATTCATTGAAGACATATGCTTATGGAACGTCCTGTAGACTTGCGTTGTTTGTCACATAGCAGCACAATGCCATTTCAGTTTCTGAGTTGCATCTTCAATAGACATGCTCCGTAATGGCAGGCTACTTCTTACAAAAATTGACGTTTGGAATATTTGGCATTTACATGAATAAGCGGTTTTATGAAACACCCTGTAATATGCACTTTCCACCTGTTCCGTTTGCTTTGAAATGAGTTGCATGAATTGTCTGATCCGGGAGCTTTCAGAAAAATGTGTGATTGTTAGATCTTGAAAATATTTCTGATACAACTAATTCGAAAGCAAGCTTGTCGCTCACTTTAAACTACACGGTATAAAATAGGAACTTGATGTACACTAGACGTGCTTTTAGAGGTACGTTGGTAAGTGAAGAGCATGTATTGTTGGAGGATGATGGAAAAATGTAGATAAGATGATACTAGAAGCATGTTGAAAACACCATTTTTGTGTGTCACTTTGAAAAATGCAATTACATTTTCGAAGATATCGGTCTCAGGGTTTTCTAAGTTGGTTTTTGAGTGTGGTGGGTGATTGCTCGTCCGAAAATCACAAAACCGTGGATGGAAATTTTTTATGCAATTTTCTATTTCTAGCACATAGTGGCAGGTGCATGTCGAAATCTGTATATATTGCAGGGATTTCCACAGCGAACACTGTAAAATCAACATGAATGTTTGACAATTTTAGCTCAACATGGACACTGCACATTATCAAACATCTTTGTATGATAGCCTATTATTTACTGTTCCAAAGTCGCCAACAAATCTTGCGTAGACTACTCAAAAATTTTTCATTCAAGCTCAGTATAATGTTCATCATTTTCCATACTGATGTCACTACGTCATACGATACAAGAATGCATCTATATTGTGAAGAATTTCATGAAACCAGTGGGAGTCACTTATGTGATTGGACGTTCGGAAAGCTGTCTTGCGGGTCGGTCTGACGACAACAAACATCGTTTTTCAAACAAAATCGCGGTCCAACAGCATAGGCAAGTATCTCACCATGAAGAGCGCAACTAGGCCACTATTTTTTGAAGAAGCTCAATAATTGGTTAAAATGTTTCTATGCTGTACAACTCACTGGTTTCCGAATATCTGAAGAGGATGAGAGTATCCTCATGCAGGATGAAGCTCTTGAGCACAACCGACTAATCGTAAATTGTTTAAACAACAATTATCCTAAACGTTGGATTGGTCGTTGTTGAAGTCTCCTGAAATAGCTTCCGTGACTATCAGATTTAGAGCATTGTGACATTTCTGTGGCTAATGTTATGGAAATGGTGCATCAGAGTTTCCCTGCAAATATGAATGAACTGGAAAACAAAAGTCTTTCATTTGATCGAAATGTTTGCGCGAAATGCAGTCCCATCTAGATTAAGGTTTCTCAAAGTTACTAGAAGTATCACTCGTGACACATCTGACATGCATGCGACCGTTTTTTTCTATAAATTTTGTGCTTTATATTTTTCCGTGAATTGGTCATGGCTTAACAGTTTATCTGCATTGAGTGATATCATATATCGATAGGCTTGTGTGTTATTTAATTGTATGTTACATACATGCGCCCGCATATACACGTACATGCGTGATACATTTTTGCATGCCCGCATATCATGTATCTCACTTCACTGGGTTTCGAGAGGTTAATATCATTCGATACGTGAACTTAACGAATGCCAGTATTGGGTTTTCAAACAAAAATTCAACAATTGATCGACGTACGATCGAATTTGAGACAGATATTGATAGTAGGTTATGTCCGATGTCAATTGGTAAGCTCAACGGTTTATTCTAATTTAAGTATCAAACTACTCAGAATTTAGCAGATATTTCTTCATTATCTTAAATACACGTCTTATTCTTTTTATACTACCGAGGCAATTCTTTCGGTGCGAGATAAGAAGACATAATTCCGGCTTGATGTCGAAATGAGTAAATAATGTAGTATCCACATTAAATTGTAAGTAACTCTGCCATCAATTGATTATCCAGTTCAGTATTTATTCCAAAAAAAACAAATTTAGTGATAAAATTGTTTTTTCCAAAAATGTTCCTAACAAAAAGTGTGGCTATTACAAAATTTACCAAAAAGGTATGGAAACTCCTATGATCGTGAAAATTAAATGATATAGCACGTAGCTAACTGATAAACCGACTGCCGATTATTGCCGATAAAAGATGATTTCTCATGGATGCGGATGCTCCGTAGCCGCTCCTTAAGAACTGTAATTAGGCAAGAAGTATAGTTAACACAATTAATTAGGCGGTCGTTCATGTTGAAGTTTCGATCTGATGATATACAACATGCAATTAAAAATCCTGACCTTGTAGAAGAAACACAATCTGCTATTTTAAAAAACCCCGATGGGCTTTTTAAATATCCCAATCCTGACTGTTGCCATGTTTTTTGCCGAAACAAATTTGTAATCTCACTTGTTAAGTGACCAATTCATTGGATAAGTGACATTGTGATTTTCGAGCATATTGATTTGATTGATTCCTTGCGTCATATTTCAATTTTTTTATTACATTGATGATTATAAACGGTTTCCGTTCATGTGATCTTCTAAGAAATTTATTGCAGTGTGGTAAAAGGATATCATGCTACTAGAATAAAAACCTGTAGCTTCCTAATTCCAGCCAAGTTAATCTTCATTAACATGACACATCGACATGGCCGGAATTCATCTGGCCAAATAGCTTTGAAACATAATGCATCATTGTAGTGGATAGTACCCCATATTACAAGAAAACATGTTCAACAGTTACTTCTGGTCCAACCTGTAGACCAGGGTTTCCAAAATATTTATTTAGATGTCTGCATTAAAGCGTTTGATGCACACGGGTTCATCGAGCAAGAAAGAGTGTAATAGGAAATGTAAAAATTATCAATTTTTGCAACTAAATGTATTTACTCCTACTAATTTGAAGCTCACTCCAAGCATAATTTTATCTAATCTGAAATATTTTAATTTTTTATCAGCTTTACGTACTGATATTATCTTTTGATTCACTAACAACACAACGTTTGATTACAAATATTCAATGATACACATGTATTTATCTGTTGCACTGATTTTCGACCTACACATTTCGCTGACCGTTGATTGCGATAATATTTCAAAAGTAATTTTATATCTAAGCACTGGCATGGTCTAAAAGCTAAGAAATTACAATGCAATTTTATTGCTCTATCAGGCAAAATTGAATTACAGCCTCTAATATTTTGACAAAAATACACTGAAAAGAGAGAAGCTACGAAATGTTCTCATTAAAAATATCCTTTGAGAAGGAATTGATGCGAGATATGATACTGGTTTTGTTTTGCGGAAATAGTATTCAAGTCTGGTTCACATGCAGTCTGTGACTCACACTCCAAAGGACTTAAAATTATAGCCCAAAATTAAGCCTGATTGATAACGATGCAAATTACAAGAAAATCATGTATAGCGTCTTCACAACGAGATAATTGCGGCCCTGGGTTCTATCTCATTTTGACCGTCCTTATCCGGGTCCCATGGGAAATTCGGATTATAATAAAAGAAATGCGGTATTTAGACATAATGGACCTAGCACTTGCATTACTGTATTTCTTGCTTGATCAATGAAGATAATTTCGAACATCTCATACTAGCTATGCGGCGTTGTGCTTCTGGTATGTGTATTTTTAGTGCACTTGCAAAGCTAACATTCAATAAAAGTGGCAAAAGTACCGGTAGTGAAGTAGGTCATGATTTTTAGCATGTGGGCCTTGTTTTTCACTCATTACTTGGTGCGGCAAATATAAACACGATTTTTCGGAATCTCACAGCGATCCTGAGAGTGGCATCATATATATATATATATATATATATATATATATATATATATATATATATATATATATATATATATATATATATATAAGCCAGGGCATATACTGCTTCAGCCATGATTAGGTTAATGATGTTTCTATCTATAAAAGATTAACGTCAATGTAATCCGTTTCAGGTGTCGGCAAATCCTGTCTCCTGCTTCAGTTCACTGACAAACGATTTCAACCTGTCCATGACTTGACAATAGGAGTAGAGTTTGGTGCTCGCATGATTACAATTGATGGAAAACAGATCAAATTGCAAATCTGGGATACTGTGAGTTTGTGTCTTCATACTGGTGCCGTTCCAGGCTTGAAGCAAATTCATTTTTAGGATATAAAATTAGCAAATACAAATAGGGACCTCCAGTTTAAAGAATTCCCAATTCAAGAAATTTTCATATTATTTTTAGTGAATTAAATGTCACGATAAATTGTCAGTAGTGATCTAATTTATTAAGATCATAATTACAATTTAAGTCGAAGCTCGTTAATTCGGACATGGATAATTAAGATTTCAGTTAATTAAGATCATGCGACCGTGTCATTTTTTTGTATATTTTGCATGTATAAGCTGTTGTTTAATGAAAACTTTCGATAATTGAGACATAGGAAGTCTGGCATTTATGGTCTTAATTAACGAGCTTTGACTGTATATTTTTATTTATCAACAAATGATAATCACACAAAATAACTTTTCCCCGAATCAGTTTTTCATACCAAATATTCTTGAAAAGGATGGCGTTAAATTTTTTGGTGCTGTTGTCGACAAAAGCGTAAAAAGAAATACACATACAGATCAGGTCTGTAAAAATGTATCAATACTATTTAATTCATCCTTTATCATGTTAGTGATTATCAGTTCCTGAAATTATTCGAATATATGTCTGAATTGATAGATATTTAAAGCATGGAGCTCCACTAATAGAGTAGTCTATTGTTCTAGCTGTCCAAAAGACTTGCAGGGAGAATATAGCAAGTACAGCGAAGAGAACACTGCGAATGTACTAAATTTGTTCCCCAGGACTATCTACGGACCATGATTGTCAATAGAGAAATGACATCGCTTTGAAAATTATCATAAGATTTTGTAAGGATTTCTTCCTCATGCTTCTATTTAACCTTTGTACCAGTCCTACGATTATCATTTTTGGGCGACATGTTTCTGAAAATAAATGTATTTCTATGTCATTCTCTCTTCTCTTTCGCGCTGTCTGTCTGATGCTTCAGTGTTAATACAACGAAGAAGTTGCGTCTCTTCAGTGTCGTGCTGGTCACTTGATATGCAATTTATTGTCACCATAGTTTTTAATTCAGGATCATTGGATTATGGCATATAGAACATAAAAGAATTTATTGTATCAATCATTTTTCCGTGCAGTCTCTTCCTTTGACTTTATGCTTTCTTACCATTGTTTCATGTTGTATGTATAAATTAGCATTTCTAATATGCTTTCTTTTAAGCTTGCTAATGGCAACGCGTTGTCGTTGTGTTTGAAAGAAGCAGTATTTGTAAATTGCCCAGGAGACTCGAATATCCATGAAGAGTCATGGAATTTTTTAATCGTAAAGGCATAGATGCCCCGGTATGTACTGATAAGGTGGAATAGGCCATTACAACCTGTTGTCAGCGCGTAATAATGTCATTACTATCTTGGAGACCTATTCAGATGCGCCTGCAGACTATTGTAAAATATGAATTTGAATTGTTAATATATTTGTGTACCTGATTCAGATATACATGCAGGACTGCTTTCATTTGCATTTACAGGTAGACCTTTACACTACTACTAATTTTGATATTTTAGGCCGGTCAAGAATCATTCCGTTCGATCACGAGGAGCTATTATCGGGGAGCTGCTGGTGCCCTGTTAGTATACGACATCACGAGGTACGTAAAATTCAAGAATTGTTGTATTTTCATCAAAGCTTAGTGCGTGATGTACTTATTGTCCGGCCGACAGAGCGTATTTCTATACAGAGCGAGACTTTCATAGAATGATGTATAATTGTACACCCTGTGGCTGCTGCTAATCTGTGCGCCTGCTGAGTCCTGCCCGGTTTCTCTTATTGTGATAGGCTACAGGGTCAACGAAAGCACAATGTAAATCCAGTTGGAAGAATATTGAAGTTATCCGTTAAATGACATCCTAAGTGTTTTCTGTTTCTGATTGAGAAGTGCCACATTGGTCTAGAGCCATAATTTTGGCATGATAGGCTTCTGGAGTCTAGATGATTTCCTATCATCTGTGTATGTTGTTATCATGCTAACAACAACTCCTAATCGGTATACGAGAAAGCAGTTAAATGCAGCTGAACTTTAATCAAAACGATGTGTCCCGATATTAAGGTGCTTTGAGGATCTGAATGTATTCAGCCTCGTAGTCCAAGGTGCCTGACCTGGGAGACAGCCCATGCATAATACATGTCACTTAATCAATTTCGCGAATCACCTTCAGACAGTGCGGCTATGCGGATGATCTAGCTCTCCTGATAGCAGATAGGAGTTGGTCCTAGGTTGAAAGCTCCTCCTGAATCCTGCGCGACTACTTAATTACGTGGCGTGTGAAAATGAGCATTGAAAAAACAGTTGCGACTGCTTTTCATCTGAGCAACAGAGTTAACCAGCATCAGCTAACAATAGCTGCGAATGGAGCCGTGTTACCGAACACCGACCATCCTGCCTGCTTCGGTATGACCGCTGATTGCACACTAACCTATAAACATCACTTCAAGAAGACACAAGAGAAGATGAGTTCGAGAAATGAACCACTACGATCGTTGGTGAGCAGCAGCTGATAAGCATGGTCTTGCACTAGTGTACAGTACGGCCTAGCAGGTATCTCCAGCATGGTTTCGCTGCGCTCACACAAAGATCATCGACGAGACAATGAGAATCATCATAGGCTGTCTTCGCCCGACCGAGGCTACTTCTGTACTCTAGTCGTTCTACAATCTACATACATTTATGTCGACTTTTCAGAAAAAAGGAAATCGTTTGTAATTATTCAGTTTTGGTCACAGGGGCCTGTGTGGGCTATTAGTTTCATGGTAAGACGACAGGTGGATCTGTAACTTCTTGCCATCTACGAGGTCGTGCATCATCTGGAACCTTATCACGTGTCACGAAAATGTTGTGATTTGACAGATTTGGTCTAACAAATCACATTCTTAAAGATATTCTTTGGTATTGCAATGAATCAATTCATCGAATACCGTAACTAAGTCAATGCATCAAACAAGCAACTGCGGTTATGTCATGACCTGCAGTGGTTTTAAAAAAAAATGCTTCCTAAATCCTTGTCAAATCGGTCAGTTAGGTGAGATCTGTCAAGTCAAATCTTTACAGTACAAAAGATGTCGAAAATATAATTTTTCTACATTCTTGCTAGCTACATCGAACAATATTTTCTTCAATTGAGTGGTACATTCTGAATTGTACAAGCTCGAAGAATATACGCCCCCTTGTTCAAGGAGATTCCGAGGTCAAATAAAACATGTAAAATTGGCCTGTGTGGTGTCATATCTCACCGAAAGTTGTATGACAATGAATATTGTTCATTTTTGGTGGAACAGCTATGACTGGAGGTTCGGCTTCGGACTATTTTTCCAGGAGTGTATTCCCACTACTGGCAGTGACTGAAAATTCCATTGAACAGAATAAAGCACGTTTTTTTAGATTGACCTTTTTTCTGAGGTACATTCTTTACGTTTTCTATACATATGTGAAATATTGCTGGATCTTCTATGAGAAAGGAAGCTTATTGAATTGGACGAAATTGCAGACCAGCAAACAAAATGGGCGTTTTATTTTTGAAAATCCTTTACTGTGCTTTTATCCCGAGATATTTGATTTGAAATGTGTTATCTAGTGAACCACAGTGTATGTAATTTAATTCATAGCAACATCTGATCGAAGATGTATGCGTAAATGCTCTTCATAATTTGTCATGGATATTTCAGGAGGGACACGTTCAATCACTTGACGACTTGGTTAGAAGATGCCCGACAACATTCCAGTTCAAATATGGTGATTATGCTAATCGGCAACAAAAGTGATTTGGAGGCACGACGTGACGTGAAGCGTGAGGAAGGGGAGGCATTTGCGCGAGAACATGGACTTGTTTTCATGGAAACTTCAGCCAAAACAGCTGCTAATGTGGAAGAAGCATTTATAAATACTGCCAAAGCAATTTATGAGAAAATCCAAGAAGGCGTCCTTGACATTAACAACGAGGTAAGGAAATTGCTGCCCTTCACTCTAATGTTCTAGAGAAAGTGAAGCAAAACTAACTACAACAAGGAATATGAAATAACCTGATTTCATAGGAGGCCTATACAATTTCAAAGATTTTGTATGTTTGTAAAGAGATTACGTTAAGAGTCCGATGTTCTCCAGTCTGATGACTCCAGTATTTGTGTATTGGATTGTTATAGGCAAATTGAACTCAGTTTTGAAAAATAGTGCCGAAAGATTCATGGATTACTAAACACGCAAAATCCTAGTTATAGAATACATGATTTTCCTAGATCTTGGAAATGGAATTGATGTGGAAAGGTCGCTGCAACAAGTTTATTTGTGCCGTTTATTAATGAACCTTAGATCGTCAGACAAGCTTATGCGCAGAAAGTCGTTATTGATAAAAAACGATTGATTCAGTATACCAGTCCTTGTGCAGCCTGCGATTTTTATGATTGCGGCTATTTGCAATATTTCTGTCTGATCGGTTTCTGTCAATTGAATTAATTTTGCCACTGGACTGTCAGTGCTAATTTGCTGTCTTGTTTTGCGACCTTGACTCCACCATCGTGCATATTTCGACGGCCAAACTTAATTCGGAGAGAGGATTTTCGGATGAGGAAATCAAAATTTGAGGGTCAGTAATCGAATGGCAAAAATCTTTAAAAGTACCTGCTCCTCTAAAAATATTTCGAAGTTTTAATATGATTTTCATCATAATTTCAATTCACTAAGAGACAAGCAAGAAAACGTCAGGAAATAAGTCAAAAGCATTTTTACCAAATGGAGTTAAAACTCCAAACAACTTTCTCGTGCGTTTCAACTTGGAAGCGTATGTAAAAGAAGGTAATTATTGTAACTCGCTGTATTAATTCCGGCCTTCTCTTAGGCCATCATCAGAAGTAGATGATGCTCGATGATGGCAGAGCACAGCTTCCATGCAGTTGCCTCATTTGACTGATTGACTGTGGATGAGAATCTTTCTGGTTTTTTCAACTTATTCCGGTCATTTTCGTCGTTTAAGTGACTTAAATGCGATCGAGTGGGAGAAGAGTCATTGGATTTTCATGCTTATGTGATGGACCCCTTTTGTTGGAATAAGACAACTCGATAGGCCGATCAAATAATTGAATGTAGCAATGACCCCCTTTTTAAGGAATTGCATACGAAGCTCTTATCCAGGCATTGAAGTTAATGAGGAATCTTATGAAGCATTAGAACAATTATGGGTCCTATGAACCATTATATACATGTATTATGGAAATGGATGATATTAGTTCTTTCGCTTGTGAGGTTATCATTTCTGGCGTGTCTTTTTTTTATATCCATTCTCCTCTATTGCTGGTAAACCAGCATTAAATGGTATAACTTGGAGTGTGTGGCAGCGGTAGTTGAGATAATTAGTTACAGGTATTTTCAATTTTTCAAGTGTTCACCAGCGTTTCTGACCACAAAGACTATCGTCGCCACCGTTTTCTTCGACTTATTAAGTGATAATCACTATGGCTTTAGAAAGGCTCGTTCCACCGGTGATGCTGAACTCATCCTTGGTCATCCCTTGAACATTATAGAGAGTTCATAGCTGTAGTCTTGACAATAAGCTTCTTGCCCATGGGATCCATACTGAAGTCGTGAGGGGAATCAATTGTTCCCTGGGAAATGCTTTGTTTTTTCCCTTGGCGGAGTACCGCACGAACATCACCCCACATGCTTTAGTTCTTTCTCCTAAGCATTGACAGATAATGACTTCGATCAACTTACGTAAGATCACCCACCCACTCATTCACCTATCTCAGCTAAAATATCGATAACTAATCTTTTGTCTGATTGCCATAGAATTAAATGACCGTAACGCACAAGGCGGCCAGAATTCATAGTGTTTGGTTTTTTTAAGAACAGATGCATAAATAGTCAGCCAAAATTCTGACAGCATCTACGGATCATCTATAACGATCGAATAGGTAGTTACTTGCATCTCAGCATCACATTTAGTGGGAGATGCTGATGAAATATACAATGTTTTCTTGCAATTTGCGTTGAAAAAATGGTGACTTTTTGACACATTCTCTGTGATGCAACTGCGTCAGTGGAAATTTATTGTAAGATTCAAAGGCCTCAAGATATCTATAAAAGATTTCTGAAGTCTGGAGTTCATAGGATTACATCATTTTTTCAATAGTGAGTAATAATATTCAATATGACTCGAGGAAAATTTTTCAAATATGTTCACAACAAAAACGGACATACAAATTAACGGGTCGGTTTGATAACTTGACATTCTTTTATAGCGTTAATTATTACGGTCAACACTAAGAAGCAGCGGAATGCTGGCGGCAAGCAGAAAAGCAAAATTCCAATCCAGGAAAGATAATTCTTTGACGGATCAAGTTCAAATTAAGAAGCATCAAGTTATTGGCATCTAGATACTAGGATTTTTGTGTGTTTAATTCAATAACTCTTGTTCATCATAGAAATTCATAGCAATATTTCACCCTCATCCAATATAGATGAATTGCGCCCACACATAGTTACAGTGATTATGCCTATGTTTATTCACGGCACTCGAAACATTTAAGTTATTTATTGAAGCGAACACATACATACATAATATCTGATTACGGTAACTTGAAGCTGAGTGCTCACTACAAAAAGAAACCGAGGAAAATCTAGTTATGGCTAAACGAGTTTTCAAAGTGACATTCAACCAAGTAAAATTTCTTGTTAATTTTGTTTAAAGTCGTAAAACATGCTGCTTTTTCCATTTCCTTCCTTCGAAAATACAACAGAAAGGAAAGTGGGACTCGAAAATGTGACAATCGCATGATGACCATCAGCTGAGCAACATCTCGGTATATGTCCGAGATAGCCTGTATTGCATCGTATAATGCTGAAGATTGAATAACTGTTCCCGTGAAAATCCTTAAAAATATATGAGTTCAGCAATAACTAGTGATGCTTGAACTCCCAACCGGGTCATTGAATGTATGTAGGTGTTATCCTGCGGGAGAGAAAAGTACCTTCATTCATCAT
Organism: Prostheceraeus crozeri; assembly: GCA_907163375.1. NCBI lineage: Eukaryota > Metazoa > Platyhelminthes > Polycladida > Euryleptidae > Prostheceraeus > Prostheceraeus crozeri. The sequence goes on along the minus strand of CAJQUW010000644.1, from coordinate 170,773 downwards.
GGAAAATTGTGATAATGCGGGTTTGGTCTACACTTTCATAAAATGTGAATTCATGAGAGCTTTCTTGAAAGTCGACGGAGAAGCAATCGATTTGCTTGTTGTGCGACTTCATTCAGCTGTGTGTAACAAATGATCCCGTTTTCACACTCGGAATGAAGCAATGTAGTGGTGTCATCGACTCAAAAAGACAATGATCGCATGGGGAATCGACTGTCGACTGACTCAATATAGCAGACCCAAGGGGCAGCAGGAGTTATAAATGTTGGTTGAATGAATTTGCTGCTCGATGCATCCACCTACTGAGCGTTTCCAGTGTCATGAGATAGATCCGAGATATGATGAGAATGACAGAAATCGACCGCATGGTGGTGTGATGACAATTGTGAGCGTGTATCATCACAACCCGCACGCTTCAATGGGGAGAAAATTAATGAATCTTGTGATAATCAATTTCTATCAGTTAAATCGTGAATAAGCATCTTAATGACATGTAATAGTTGTGGATTGGAAAATTCATCACTTCGACTGAGTGCGGCCGTACTCAATATTGTATAGTGACAGCGTCATACTGAGTTTTGATTTAATTGTCGCTAATCTATCACTGCAGTATAGTACCTACATGAATGAAGCGCAAATTCCTCATCCATAGCTCTCATTGAATAGTTCGGAGGTCAGCAAGCATGTCAATAGGGAACGTATTTCATACTTTTCATTTTAGTAAAATTATGCGTACAAATTTCTGAAATGATGCATGAGTGCTCCTTGTGTGAGTTGTCTTGATTCACACCCGTTATTGAATAGTAAGTTAGCACTGTTTTAGGTCCACATGTGTTACTTAGTACATATAGACTCATAGCTTCTCAAAATCACGATGTTAATGGCTTATTAAATGAATGGCCCTATATGAAACCATTGTCGATCATTTATCTCGTGCTGGTGAAAAGTAAGAAAGATTATGTGTAGTCAGGGTACTCCTTAATAGACCATTTTGATTTTGGTTATATTTTTATAAAACCATCTTTTATTTGTCAGAAAATCTGAGAAAATTAAGACAAGGCTCGTGATATTTCAATGAATTAGAAACATATTCAACCCAAACAAGCCAAAGTTTCACTTTTGTCCTTTTTATCCAACCCTCAACTGTTTACGAACGAAGTAGGGAATTAGAAAGTACCTCTGCAACTTTTCCACATGCTAAAAATCATGCATACGGTTAATCCCTCTATTCCGTTCTAATGACCAGATACTCGCCTATGATCCTTCGATAAATTCATATATCCTTGAGGATTGTTCCTCCGAATCCAGTTTTCTTATAAGAAAACACAAAACGTGATATGAATTTTGCTTATCATAAAAGCTTATTAAAGCTTATCATAAAAACAAGCATTTGCACCGCAACGATCTTGAAGACGAAATGTCATTTTGAAAGTGAAACTTTGTTTTATGGTTGTCATCGCATCTTGGTGGAACCATTCAGTTTGCTATATGCGAATCCATTTTATGATTGATTGACAAAGTAGTACATGCGCATGACATATCTCGGCTAACTTAGAAAAAGATATGCCCGCTTATCATTGATGCTACTTGTTTTAGTTCCCTAAAAAGATACCTAGAACATTTTCAGCAACAATTCAAAGGAATCGCTTTTGAGGCAGTGTCGACTTCCGATGGGATTGAAAAATTTCATCATCACAGCCCAGCCAGGTGTCTTTGCTTGTATAAAATGGTCGAGCAATTCACTGCACGTGTGAATAATGTCCGGTGATAAGTAAACTTGTCTCTATCGGGAATAATGAAAACATTTAATGACTTTCGTCTTTTGCTCACTAGTTTGCTCCTTGCTCATCAGTATAATATTCAATTTGCACAATCAATTTATGAATTCATAGTCATTGCTGCATCTATTGGTTGTCAAATAGGTAGTTCTAGAAATGAGTTTTGGATTTTTTGATAAATACATTGAATACTGTAAAGCAGATACATTGCTGAGATGACGACTATGTTTTCACAACGCATCTTCATTCGAATCGGAACTTGAGTAAACAAAGTGACGTCGGTCACAATTACATTTTAAGGAAGGCTACTTGTATGAACATAAGTAGATTCATAATCTCGTTGCTAATTTTACTTAAATTTGAAGTGGTACTTGTTAATGCTAATATTGGTGCACATGTTATTTCATGGTGGAATATGTTGAATTTCCCTCTTTTATGTGTACGACTTGGAAATAAGATATTGATTAAGCAGACCATCAAACTATTCGCCATACAGAATGAAGATTTCAGAATTGCACAAGTTGTAGATGCGACGGAGTGTAAACGATGACACGGCATTGATATTTAATGTCATATTCTCAGTTTAGTGATGTCAGTGTTGTGTTTAGATTTGATTTGGTTCGTAGCATAATCTGACTCATCTGTTTACACCGCTGAATGGGCAGGAGTGTGTATACATATTGAAAGCACAGAGGCTTGCCATTTTCGTCAGTTGGAGCGTTTCAGATGATTGTATTCTAATAATAGTGAAGTAGTGGCCTGAATGAAACTTGTATAGAATAATTTTAATGCTACCTTATGAAATACATCAGCTGTGAATCCGAAGAATGTAATGTAACAACTGTAAAGTAAACCGTTCCCTCCGAGACGCCTGATGTGCTCTTGTAAGAATGGTCAATCTGTGTAAAGTAGCTAGACGCACGCAAACCACCTGTTATCACCCAAGCGCGTGGATAAGGGTGGGGAAGATGTCTCGAAATGATGAAACATGCAACTTCAAATATTGTGTAATTGTGGTTACTTTAAATTCTTACATCGTCATCACAGTCACATTTCACGTTGTTATATGCTTTCGAATGAGGTCAAGCATGTTGATGTAGTAGTATCATTAATTTCTGAGATAATTATAATGGCACACTCAGTTCTCATACTTTTACATGACATCAGATGATCTGACATTTGAAGGTTTGATGACTCTGAAGATATATCTCAACGACACATCTTCATGGTATTACAACGTATTTTTCCCGATGATTTTTGTGTTTGTCATTCCAGCATTTGCATCGCTTTCTAATTATTAACCAACATGTTGGAGGAATCGACATACTCAACTAGATTTGACACATGACATCAACACATGCAATGTCGCTAACTTTCAATTCGGAGCCGTCGCATCCATCTATGTAGAAAGCAAGATGACTTGTTCACTTGTACTTTATCTGAATAAAAACGTCAGACTCGAGCGCCTATGAACAAAGCTTTCTGTGTTCATCAATTACTTGAATCTCAATAAGCATTTGAAACAGGGCTGCGGAGCTGTCAAAATTTTGAAAAGCTCCGGCTCAACTCTTACGTTTTTTGTTGATTCTGTGACGCAGTATTTGTTCCAGTTCCTTCATGCTGCTTCATGGCATACTCGTATGCTATTAAAAGTCGGGCCAAATTAACTGTTGTTTAGATGCCATGACTAGTGACCTGCGGGTAGTGCGTTTTTCGGCACCCGTACCCGCCCGAACCCGTGAGTTGCTTACCTGTACTTGCCCGCACCTGCCCGTGCCCCGTAGATATACATGAATCTATCTATACAGTACATAGAAATATCACAAGTCTTAATGCGAGAACTATTTTATTCAAGACAAAGAGTATTTTTTATTTTAGTGATGACATCCAATTTATACTTCGGTCATTTGAAAACGTCATCATTAGATCGTTAATTTCTAATTCCCTTAATTTATAGACTTAACACAATTTCTAACTAATGTTTGTTGGTAATTTACTGACCAATGTAAAAAATCAAAATGCATTGCTAGCTGATTAAAACACATTTTGCTTAACACTTTACGGCAAGAATTCCAAATCGCTGATGCACCAACAGCCTGAAAAAAATATAAGAAACATCTATACAACTGAGAAAACGTAATCGACTAATTTATAACAGTCATTTTTGATGTCAAGACATGTACGTGCGCACGAATTTTTATGATGGAACATTTTGTCAATTAAAAGATTATATCTCATAAAGCACATTTTGTAACTCGACAGTCGAAAGGTGTTGTTATTAACGGTTCCCAATTGATGATGTTTGTGGATTATCATCTCTACCTCTTTTAGTTATAAACTATCCAAATTGTTTTTTCGTGAATACGAAATTGCGACATAATTAGCGAGTTTTCACGAATTTCACAAAATTCGCGAAGTTTTAAGATTTTCAAGAAATTAAGAGCTTATTTAAAATATTACATGATAAATCAGTCAACTCAGTTCTTTAGCTTACCGTTTATTTTCTTACTTACTCCGCACAGCAAGGATAGAGAGAGAGGTGAGAGCATATTTTCTCAAGCATTAATAATGCTTCATCACTAGCAGCTCTTCTCCGTCAAATCACGAATGTCTAGAAACTGCTGTCCGCTGAAACGCCCAGATGTCAAGTCTGCGAGATTCAAGAGGTCATTTAGCCGCCTTTCAGGCATGAAAATATTCCGGGTTTTTGGAGGGGAAATGAAACATATTTGTGAATCGTAAAATAATGCAATAAAATTTATATACCCCCCCCCTATACCTAACCCTAGCCATACGTCTTGTCAATCTTTTGTCATTTAATCACATTTTTTGTTTTTCAATTTCTTTTGACTTTCCTATAAATTGCACTTAAATAGACATGGATTCAAAAATTTTCGCGCTACGCGATTATTTTCATGCAGATACCTAATAAAATGGTCGATAAAGGTATCAAAAATCCTTGGAAAGCTACATGGCATGATGTTCTACTATCGGATGGTACTAGAGTGCAACAGATTTTTACAGAGCTTGATAAACCAGGCATTGTGCTTTGCAAATCGGTTATCTTCATAAGACAGAGATACTTCGTCGAAGACAATACAGTGCTGAATCACGAGAGCGTATAAGAGAACTGCAAAATGCACTTCGATCACGACGTAATATGACAGAAGATGGCAAGCAAAGAAAAACGAAAATTGTTTCTTTTCTATTTCACTCACACAAAGAGTCTTTGTTGCAATTACATCTCTTTGAAGCAGTGTTACCTCTTTTGAAACAATTTGTGTTGCTTTTTCAGAGTGATAAACCTGTTGTTCATATTCTCCATGATGAGCACATGAAGCTAATTCAAAAGTTTTTTTTTCGTGTTTTATAAAACCAGAACACATTCCGAAAGGAAACAACCATTTGGTATCTACAGATGTAACCAATACTGACTTCCATTTAAATCAGTCTCATTGGTTTTTTGGTTCAAAAACCAGAAATATTCTTGAAGAATGTCGTGAAATAACACAGCAGCAATTTTTTGAAAAAGTCAAGTTGTCTTTCATCTCCTGTGGCTCCTACCTTCAGAAGAAAATGCCTGAAGACAATTTGGCATTAAAATGCATCTCAACCATTGATCCCAATGCTCAAGGTCACAGCTTATCGTTGAGATATATGTTGCAGCTTGCTGAAGTAGCTCCAAATGTTATTCAGGGAGATGAAAAAAGAATCCTTTGAAATGGAAGTGCGCACTTTCCACCACAGTAATATACCACCTTTTTCCAGAGATCAACATATTGATGAATGGTGGAACCTTCAACGTGGTGATTATCCTGTATTATCAAAAGTTGTATTCGCAATACTGTCCTGTTTTCATGGGCCTCAAGTAGAGTCTGCCTTCAGCATTATGCAAGACATCCTTGATCCTCAGTCATCCCGTCTCCGTATTGAAACACTTAGCGCTATCCAAACTGTCAAATACACATTGCGTGCCAACAATAAATCTGCTGTAGACTACTTCAAGATGTCTGATGTGGCCTATGATCATGTGGACAAGAAATTGTCAATAAATATGCGTACTTCGGCAAAACGATATCAGGAAAGACAGGAGATGGAGCGGATTGCAATTGAGGAAAAGAAGAAAGTTGCTGCAGTAAGAACTATGAACGTTATCTCCAAAAGAAAAGCTAATCAGTTGTCAATGTTGGCAGCAAAAACCGCAAAGAAAGAGCACTACCGATCTAGGTTAGCCAAATTGGCAAAATTAAGGAAGCTGTCATAAGCTAAGTGATTTTGTATTTCTTGGGATATTAACTATTATGTGTACCTTCAAAAGTAATCCTTGTTTTATGTTTTGCCTTGCTTCATGGATAGCTAAAGCTTTGTTTAGTTGTATCGGAAGGACTATTTGTGTTAAACTTAATGCTTATGATAATTTATATGATTGAATTAAAAATAAAATAATTTTGGAGTCCCATTGATTGAATTAAAAATAAAATAATTTTGGAGTCCCATCTCTGTCTTATTTTAAATTTTCGGCTAATTTAACTGATAACTTATCCCGAAAAATATATACAGTATATTCTACAAGTTGCTTGAGATAGAAAGTGTTTAAGACAGCCTGTCAGTCATAAAACCTAAAAAGTAGCCATGTGCGAACCAGATATTATTGCCCATCAAGTTATGTCTGAGATGTCAGGAAATGCATTCTAACATCTAAAATCTCAAAAATTTTCCGATCAAGCTCGGATATTATAGGCTCGCTCCGCAGGCCGCTCGCCATGAATTTTTCGATCTGTTAGATTTTCCGGGGTTTTATTTTCGGTCCATTTTCATGCTTGACCTTTGTAAATGACTTGTATTCTTGTATCAACAAAGTTATGTTAAGTTAAAGTTATATATAAAGTACATGTTATGTACTTAATAAGAATCGTGACTTTTGTGATGCGTCTACCGAATTGACATGTAGACCACATAAAGCTAACTATTGTCATTATAATCATGCACCAATCAGGTGATCATCAGCAGATCACTCGCCTTAATTATTGGAACTCTGCAAATGCGCATGCTACAACAGGTGAAAGGCGTCAAGTGATCGGACGCCTCGGGATCCACTTGTCTGCCCTAGATGGGGATCTACTCGTTGTCCGTCCAATGCATACCGGAAAATATCCTTTCGCGGCCGCACCCGTGACGAAGCTTCTCTCTACCCGCTCCCACAGGTCACTATCCAGTACATGCACATAGCCCTATGTGGCTGACACACAGTAAATCGCTAACATGATTGAGTAGAGCAGATCAACATCTTCAAAGGAATATTACCATGATTCCGAATAATAGTTTGACTACTTTGGTACATTGTTAAGTTGTTGAAAATCCTTTTGTAATGAACTTAGGAAGAGAAGGTTAAGATAGATAACAGAAGATGCTAAAATATCCTATCAGCAATTTGCATTTCATGATGATGCATTTTGTACGAGTAGCCAGCATGCATTCATGGTTATCAGAAAAATGTGTTTCATGGAATTTTGGCATGTTTTCTGAGAGTGGTAAAAGCGGAAGGCTGTGAGTTGAAAGTTGAGACTGTCGCTAAAAAAAATACTTAAAAACTTGTGAATCTATTTTGCGTACAATTCAATATTTTTTTCAACATGTTGCCTGTGGCTGGCCTGATTTTAGCGTCAAATCTATCTGAAAGTCATGATCTGCTGGATCTTTACAGCGTTAAGATATGAAAATAATTGATTCGATCGATTCGTTCAAAATATTTAATATTTGAACATTAGGTCTCAGTTGATGAGCTTATCATCCACACGACAGGACTGTGTCGATTATGGCTAACCTAATTAATTGTCTTGAATTTAAGGACTTACACTGATACATCTTTGCTTTTCAATGATATCTTTCAGTTGCATCACCAGCATGCTTTTTACATCAAGATTGAATATCATACTTTCAAAATATTAACAGTACGACGAACAGAATAATTAAGTATTGAGTTGCATCCTCAGTTGAAAAATGGGAACAGACATGAATAGCTGTCATTTCATCCGATATCAGGAATCATCAGCAGGCCTAGTTCACCTTTCTCAACATCGACAGAATTCCCTATTTAAAGTTGCAGTCATCCCCGGGTAAATTTGAGATTTGCAATTAGCAAGTTAGTGAAATTGTTTAATGATTGCCCGTTGAAATTTCACTAGCTTACTAAATGAGAATCTCTAACCGTTCTGTTGCCTTACATTGACAAACATTTTGAAGATTCGAACGATTATTCGAAGATGTATGAATGATACAAATATTTTCGCAATGTTAAAGTAGCATGTAAAAAAGTTTGCTTCGGCAAGGTTTCGGAAAACAATAACGCCCATTGAAATTGATTGCAAAATACAGTTAAACAGCATGAAATCACGATCAACAGTGAAATGGAAGATCAATGATATTTCTGTCCCCGAATAAAGCATTCTATTTTTGGGACATTGCGTTCGACGTAATGTTCAGTGCAACCTGAACAACTTCAGTTCTGTAAGGACAGAGGCTGAAAGGGAATGTCTCTTAACTCGTCACTTCCCGGCAAGTGGCTTTATCAACGCTGTACAGGATACGACCAATTCACTAATACAACAAATTCAAGCCTTCTGTAGTGAGCCTATTAGAGTTTCTCTTCAACAGTCAGGCATAAAGACAATCATTTTGGGATAAATCAAATGTTTTACATCAAGTGATATTAATAGCTTCTTTTCTGATGCATGCGAGTAATAAGTCATTGCACTGAGTGCAATTTTCGCATTGAAGCGGTGGTTCAATTTATATAACTTATAATGGCATCCTTTAAATTCCATGTTGCATGTTGTAGACAATGTTGGTGTGATTGAATTTTGTTAGACGACATGACAGTAGCCATTACAGAAGAAACCTAAATGTATACTTCGACCCTGGATTTTAATATGAAAGCATAATTTGTTAATGAAAACTGATAGACAGCATTGTATGTCATATTATGTCAATTATCTGTCATTAATTTATGCATGATGTTTGTACTTTAAGAAGAAATGAAGGTTCTGAAACTGAACACAAATAAAGCAGGCTTGTGATGATATGATAATGATATGCTTGATTTTATTTATTCAGATTACTGGTGTGCAATACTATGAATATCATCAGTCACTTCATAATGCAATGTAGTACTGGGACGTTGCGTTTATTGATTACCATACTTAGTTTATATGACATACAAAGGAATACGGTCCATAGGTTAATTGGGTTGTCCGTTTATACTGTATAGACAATAAAAGTCATCAGACAAAAGAGCTAAAGTTTGATCGAATTTTTACTGCTGTCCACAGACAAATTGGAACATTTGAAGCGGTCCGGTTTTTCAGATCTGGAACGTCCTGTTTCAGTCCGTCCATTTTCTGACCCGATCCCGACATGACCCATTCATCCTCTCTGTGGCAGGCTAATGCAATTCGTTTCATTTAACGGTATTTGGATTATTATTATTATTACTAGTTTCAGGAATTTTTCATATTCTTATGATTGGGATTGGAAGTTTAAAGGAGCAAATTTGAAGCTTGTCAAAGAACGGACAGATTATGATGAAACTTTCATATGCTTTAATACTTGGAGTCGTTAGCCTGCTTTCTTTTATGCGTCTTACACTAAAATTCTTCTAGCTTGAGTTCGAAAGAATAGCTACAAAGATCCTTTGTTGAAGCGCTTACATTACATTTTATTTCACTTGGAAGAAGGCAAAAGTCATAACATGAGTGAAAATGCTCTGAACTTCGTCAACATTTAAATAATTTATTCCTTCAGTGGAAAGTTTGTTTTGCATTTTTTGACAACAATTTTGTGATTAATCTTATTCAATTTGTATATCCGCCTTATCTTGAAACCCATGCATCATGAGAAAACTTATGCTATCCGTCAATTTTCCTGTTGGAATCTTAAGTCCTTTCTCAGTTGTTTTTCTTTTATTAGGCTTACTGATGACAGCTGATCTAATTTGGAATTAAAAGATGCGCTGAAATTAGGTAAATATGGTTTCATGTGGTAAACGGATCAGTGCTTATGATCTGAGCAGATGACAGAAGAGGAAGCACTCTTTTGTTAAATAAGTTAACCAATTGTGATGAATGTGTTCTTGGTTATGACTCACTGTCATTATTGCTTATATTTCTTTCGCTGAAGCGATGGTGATTGTGCATTGAATTAGCGAAACAGCATACATGTAATCCTCCCAGCATACATGTAATCCTCCTTGGCGCTATGTTTTTCGTGATCTTCCCTCCATGATTCTACGAAAGGTTGCAGTTAAAAAGTAGACAAATTTAATAAGAATTCAATGATCTAGTCGTGCATCCGATCTCCTTCGCTGTTGACCATGTTAGATGAATCAATCTACATAAAATCAATAATTTGTAAAACTGCGGAATTACAACATCATTGATGTTATCACAGCAAAATTATGGAAAAGATGAACTTGAAACAAATGTAGTCTATAATTTGACTAGCGCTAGACTTTGCCTTACACGGCCCTGTTCATAGCCCATGTTTGGCTCGGCCCGCCCACTTAATGTATAATTCTTTTCTCATCCAGTGAAACTGTCTAATTTTTTATGCTAATTCTCACAGAAAATCACTGCGTATCATTATTCTCATTGCCTGAAAATTAACATGGTCATGTGATGGAAATTAGCTTGAGAGATCCGAAAATTCAGAAACCAAGAATTTGTTGAATTTGAATTTCAGTAGTCTTGAGAAAATCACACGAAGTTGTATTTCAAAAAAACATCGTGCAAGGGGAATTTACAAGGTAGAACTGATTTCTTTACACATGAAATTGTTTCCATCTTTTCTGGTCTCAACCAGATTTCGAGTAACATGTGTATTTGAATATAATGTCCTGTTTTTGAGATGTGGTCCAAACTCTTCCTTTCTTCCAATAGTCCTTGGTGGATCTGAACTTAATTTTCTCTAGATCGCTAATCCATGTCCTGATAATCGTCTCTAACACGCTGATTTGCAGCACCACTTGAGCAATAAATAGAAGTAGAATGATAATTGACGAAAAAAGTTTATTGAATAGAATGTTCACATCACTCCATGGTTGTGATTTTATAACAATGTGAGCAGAAATCACAAGTTTGGTCACTAGTTCTTTTTGAAGTTTGTTTTTATTTGAGAAAATGCGGCACTGTTTTACATGGTCATATCAATGATGGAAATGAGATGAGTAAGAAGTCTTATCTGAAATAAGTTGAACATAAATTCGAGTTTTTAATGATTTATATTATTGACTGAAGTAATGTTTGTAACACAAAGTTCAAATTAATTCCCTTATTTTCAGGCGAATGGCATCAAAATCGGTCCTCAACATGCTCCAGCTGGAAATCAGTCGGCATCCGGTGGTCTTTCTGGAGGATCTGGTGGCAGCTGCTGCTAAATCGAGCCTCCATTTTTATGTGCTCGTTGTCACAAATCGAAGCCCTCGCCATTCGACGTTGTCGTCGCGTGATATGACAATTCAAGACAGTTAGTGATCGGGGAACAAATTTCTTATGTAAAATCAAGTGATCCATAACGAACGTTGCCGAATTGGGTCATTACAAAACTAAGGTTTCCTCCCAATTGAATCTATGCATATGTCTTAAAGGAATTTCTGCAGATATTCGTGTCGGGGTTTTCGAAGTTTCGTAATTAATTAGTCTCTTCTAAAAAATAGAAGTGACATTTGTATCTTCCTTGATTCAGAATTTTGTTCCCCAGTACTGCGTTCTCAACCGTCGATGTTTTGATAAAGGGCGTACCTATGTCAGTGTCCGTTTCATCACGTTTCATTCTTCCAAACGAAAAAAAGCGTAACTTGTAAAATGTGTCGTCTGATATTTGTGTATCATCTATAGTCTCATGGCGCATATCATGAACTCTAATGGTCTGTGTTGACTTTTTTCTGCTTTATCAGTTCTTTATCTACTCCAATAGCCCGATGTAATCAAATGCTTTAGCATTTGGTGATTCATTGGCTCTTTTTTGTCTGGATTGGTGACAACTATTTTTTGCGTTGTGTTAAACTTTTTTCTGGTGAACCGCATTTTCCTTGAAGCGCTTCGTTCAAAGCGGTGATAAGGTATTTGATTGTATTCGTGTACAGTCCGTTTTGATTCGAATAAACTTTGAAGGTTATCGTGTCGCAGTTGATATGGATGGCAGTTTTATCTTTTTAATATATTGTTTTATGTTCATTTTTGAAGGACCTTTAGGAAGCGTCTAACTATTTATTGATCATGGCGAGTGTTGTTCGCAGTGTCAAAAAGATTTGTTGAATGGCAACTGCACATTCTGGGTTGATTCAGCATAATTGCTATCGGGATTTAGTGTTATGAAAGGGATTTTCTATCATCTGGTGATATCAATCTAAACAAAAATGAGTGTGACGCGTGTCAGTATAAAGCACAACTGATTACAACGTCCGCACTACAAGCGTAATTCCCAAACGTGTTACACGTAATTCTATTTTATAAACCACTTAGAAAGGAACATGTGCATGATCATGATGGTCTTCATTAATTAAAGCACCACAATTTTGGTTGTTTCTTTTAGGCATGCAATGTCATTATAAGTCACTTAAATCACATTGAAGCGTTCACATGATGATTGATTCATTGTGCAGTTAACCATGCATACACGATCGTGGTTTCCATAGTCAATGAGATGATGTAATCTATGCATCTTGATATTGTCGTAGTTGGATTCTCGCAATCAGTTCTGCATTCACAAAGACACGCCTTTCCCAATGAAATTCATTGATTTTGGTATGTGTACTGGAAGGGAGTTGATGTCGGAAACAGCAAAAATTGACTATACAAGGGGTGATCATCATATACTTCAAAATCTTGCAACACAGCATCATAGATCGTTTATAGATAACTTAGTGCTTTAAATGAAATAGTAGGGCAGCCAGAGGTGGGCGCGATTTGGAAATTGAAGTCCGAAAATAAAGTTATTCTCCGATTCGCTAGCTCAAAAGTCCAAATTCGAAAATTACGGTAAATAATGAATGCTTCTGAAAGCCCTTCAGTGACTTTCCATGAATCGACATGTGGAGCTGATGCAGACGGCCAATATGTTATCACTTGTTTTAAAAGCACTGGTTGAATTAAAATTCGACAATTCAATTTCTTCAATTAGGTTTTTCTGATGACTCAAGGAATTAATCATTTTTGCAGGCCTATAATGCTTAAATGATTTGCGCGCCTTCACCCTTGACGCCATTTTTTATAGGGGAGGGACACTAAATTTTGAAGTTATTCATTCTAGAAGAAGGATAACAACCATGTGAGACAAAAATTTGAGTGATCTTGACTTATTGTTAAATGTATCATTTACCAGAGCCAAAATTCTGAAATTACAAAACGATCCGCTTTGCCCCACCACGTGAGGCAAAGCGGATCACGACATCTTTCATTAAAAGCAATTAGCCATGTCACGGATTCAGTCAGTAGGGTAAATCCATTTTATATAGCAACATTCGTCAACAAAGTATCTTGGCCGTCTGCAAATCTTTAGTTAACTGCACCGATTTTCATATTTTTTCATCTTGATCCTTAGGATCCCCACTTTTCGGTCATGATAAATTCAAATTATACTCTAACAAAGTTTTCTTCATGAAAAATATTAGCTCAAGGCAGAAAAATTGCCTGTCCTAAGCAGCCTATTATCATTTTCAAAATCTCGCAAACTGCAGAAAATGGCCACCTGCGCCGATGAGACCACAAAATTATTGGTCAGAAGACATCTGGTGATGCCACGCGTAATTCACGCTAATACGGAATACCCTAAACATCCGTGGCTATACGCGCTGCATTAAGAGTCAGCAATCACTTGATCTTATGCTGTCTTGATCTGACGCAAATCGGGGAGTAGTCCATCTATCCCTTTCTAGATCTGTGGTCTAAACATTGGGAATGTTTATCAATACGCGCTGGCGAGCGCTTATAGTTTGCGCGTCGTCTACGATTGTCTGCGCTGCCGCTTGAACCGCTAAACATGTTCTGTCTTCCCTGAGCATGAAATTGAGGTCCTATCACGCTGTTTAGCCTTTGATACATGCAGACACATATGAGACGCAAAGTCTATAACAGGACTGCCGACAGATGTTGCACCAATGTCACGCATATAGCCACGGATGTTTAGGGTCATACGCATAGTTTACGCGTGAATTACGCGGAATTGAGTGTGGCATGTCACCTAGTGTGACATTAGATGGAGAAAAGTCAGATTCATGAAAAGTATCAGGTTTGTAGGGGAAAATTCCTGTGCATTCAAAAACCGTTTATGCACTTTGTCATTGTTTCAGTGTCTTAGGCCTTTCCAAATACCTAAATCAGAAACTTTATAAAAAGTAATTCAGTTTCCAAGTTTGCTCATAAAATATCGATCAGCATGCATGTTTGTTGAAATTATTTCAATGGACCGCATAAAACTCACGGTCAAAGGGCAGCACTGACATGGGAGTGTGGGTCAAAGGGCTGAAAGCCTATATGAGTTGTATGGTGTGGTACAACCATGGGTAAACCCAAAATGTCAGTGTATGATTTTCTTTTCCCTTCGTACAGGCTTTCCTGATATCAGATTAGATGTCGACCAAAGGCCCTAGGTATAAAGTGTCGACACAGTGAAAATGACTAAAATGATCATAATCATCTCCAAATTCGCCATGGGGCTGCATCGTCTGGTCTATGGCTTTACTAGATCGAATCTGTTCATTTAGTTCCCTACATCACACGTTCGATCCTTTCAATATGTGACTTGACTGTTAATTTGACTGCATTAACCAGAAGCTCAAATGGAATCATGCTATTATTCTAGCGTCTTTCAGAAAATATTTGACACCAAGCAATCATGTGAAACCATACAGATCTAGTAAATTATTAGATCTGTGAGTGAAACAGATATCTCGTTAACGGCAAATATTTATAGAAAAAGATAAACACAAGGGGAAAGCTGTGACCAAGTATAGTGCCACCTACAACAAGATGGTCATCGTACAGAGAAGCGTCCGAGCCATGAACCCGAGAAAAAAAAACTTTATAAACTTAATAGGAGATCAAATAATACCGAAATAACCTACTGGGATCCTTAACAATACCACACAAACTTATGAAGTCAAGAAATACCGAGTAAACTTATTAGGATTAATCAGTATCCCAGTAGGTTTAATGGGATTGATAAAGTGTGTCCTACTAAGTTTATTAGGCAGTTGTAAAAGCAAATCAACTTGATGGGACACTACATGGACGTTCATCAGGTAGTTGTGAAAACAGAAAAACTTAATGGAATGCTACCTGGAAGTCCAGCTGAACCTGTAAAACTACTCTTTTCGGACATTCTATGCACATACTTAAATCTGAAGTTTTTGGGACTTCTATGCAGTGCAGTGCTTCTATGCAGCACTACACTTACAGCATATTTTCAGCGCTTTTGACGTTTTGCCTATATGAGCGTTGCTGCTCGGTTGCTTCTACGTAGCAAATGCGTCGTGGATACGTAGCAGTCGGTAGCTGCTCGGTTGCTTCTACGTAGCAAATGCGTCGTGGATACGTAGCAGTCGGTAGCTGCTCGGTTGCTTCCACGTAGCAAATATACGTTGCGGATACGTAGCAGTCGGTAGCTGCTCGGTTGCCTCTACGTAGCAAATAAACGTTGAGGATACGTAGCAGTTGGTAGCTGCTCGGTTGCTTCTACGTGGCACACATGCGTTGTGTTTACGTAGCAGTAAAAAAAATAATAAACCTCCCATCGATTTCTCTTTTCCTCTTCCTCCTCTCTCTTTCTCTGCATCCTCCTCTCTCCATCCTCTTTCATCCATCTCTCTCTTTTCTTCCTCCTCTCTCCATCCTCTTTCATCCATCTCTCTCTCTTCTTCTTCATCAACTTGTTCACTTGCTATTCCACTTCTTTTCCTTCGTATCTCCTCATATCTCTCTCATTTTCTCCTTTCCTTTCTCTCTTTCTCTTCTCTGTTATTTTCCACTTTATCTTCTTCATATTTCTTTCTCTCTCCTTTTCTCCTTGTTCGATCCCGTCGCTCTTCTCATTCCTATCTATGCATTTAGATATATTTGATGCATCAAAGGCATTATTGCCATAGTCTCTTACACGCGACAGTATTTTTATGCATAGGAAAAACTGTCACACCATCTCACAAGATTGAAATCCGCATTTCACAATTGTGTCTTCAAATGAAATGATCTTTTGAGTGCTCGCTAGTTTTTAAGTCTTAAGTTTAAAAAGCTTTTAAAGTTAAAGAAAACTTTTAAGTTTTTTTCTCTCCGCTCTAATTTTGTGACGATGACACCTTGTATGACAACCTAGTAACCAATTATATAGTAAATTCAGTTTGCTTTTGCAGCATGCTATGCATCTGAATCTGCAGAAGTGATGTGATTTTGAAAGCTTTACCACAGCCAAGTTCCGTTGCGCAATCTCCCTGCCCTTCTCGCATTAGCAGACACATTCCATCGCTATCCATCCTTCGGCCGCATTCGTCTTTGTCCGGTTTCGCCTGCCGACAGCTACAGAAACAGGTGGATCGATGATGCGCTGACGCGTCTCGCGTGCAGCCATAGACAAGCGTGCAGCGGGCATTAAATTCATGGCATCGCGAAGCTGAGTAATGATGATGTTACGTCAAATATAGCAGTGTGGACTTTAACAACGTACGCCATTGCTGCTACATCCTTCATCCGTGTACAGAGATCATTTCTCAGTGTTGTCTTTTTCATCGGGCACAATATCAGATTGAGTGACACATGAATTAAATAATACAACCTTCGCCGTGGTGAAGAATTCCTCGAACGAAAGCAACTTTTCATCCGCGATAGATTTACATGTACGAAAATTGATATAATTATCCAGTAAAAATCGAAATCAGCAGAGCAGAACTTCTTGTGAATGAAGCAATCAAAACATATTTGATCTCCATAGACAATATGACTTGTCGCTATTTTCCAACTGCGTGTTTCGATCTCAATGCTTCTCATCTTTCTGTGTCGATTACTTTCGTCGCAACACGTAAGTATCAGCATGCAAATTCCTATTTTAATATGTAATTAAATGAAATAAGAGCTTTACGTATATAAGTGGTGTACAAAAGAATTCATTCAGACGCTAACAATCGAAACACTAGAATTATTGTGGTTATCGGAAAATTCAAGTCGATCCAATTTGAATCAGCTCGATATATTTCAATGGCTCACTGCTAAAGATATACATGCAGAAGATATACATACTATACAAGAATATTTACTATGATAGTGATTCAAAATACACAAAGAAATCATAAATCACGCATATCAATTAATTAACACTATCATTTTGAATCACTACCATTCTCGTAATCCTTTGCTCCTGAAGATAATAGCTCTGAACTATTGAAATATATCGAGCTGATGTAAATTAAATCAACTTGACTTTTCCGAAAACTACAGCAGTCTAGGGCCAAGTCACATAGAATGATTAATTTAGGTGTAGTATGAATTTCTTCTTTTGTAATTTAGTTCTGTCATCAAGAATTGGGAAAACGCATTGTCTAGTGCATTACTAATGTGAAAAGTTGTGATGCAGTGGCTTTGCACTATAAACCAAAATCAGTGATAAAGTGGAATTTTTGAAATGATTAAGTTTCTTTTCATATAGGGATAGGCCTATAAAATACTGATGGTTAAGCCCACTGCATTCTCTACTATATATCGTGATATTGACAAATAAACTGACAATTGATATGCTATTTTACATTTGTCAATAGGCTATGATTGACCTATATCAGTTTTACATGTATTTGCATTCAGGCATAATTATATGCATGCAGTAATGCTCACAATTAATTTTAAAACATAAAAATTAGTGTTTTGCATATGATGTTGAAGGCTAGGAACAAGAGGCAATTCAATTTTCTTGGCATTGTGCTAAAAACAAGCGGGTCACTCCTTCTCTATATTTGCCTTCTTAAAGTTATGTACAATAAAATTTGAGTAGGCAAAAACCACGGCGCTTCGTGTCACAGTTTCCTCCCACTTTTTGATGTGTCTGTGACGCGAAGCGCCGTGGTTTTTACCTACTCAAATTTTATTGTACATAACTTTATGAAGGCAAATATAGAGAAGGAGTGACCCGCTTGTTTTTAGCACAATGCCAAGAAAAATTGTTTTACATATTTTTACATAGAATAATGTCGAATAATCGATCATATCACATATGTTATGTTGCTATTTCAGGTTGACCAATTCGTGTGAGAATATCTTCGAACCAGCATCTACATGTGCTTGACCATCGAGTTCATCAGGCGACTGTAGAGCGAATCTAGAGCTAATAAGTAAGTAAGAAAAGGCTTTCGGCTAGCCGTCTTAATTTTCGTAACTTGAATTTCATGTATAATATTAGCCTTTGTCCACCCTTTCTTCTGGATCATTCGATAATTTTACATTATTATTCAATGATGTAGGCATACATAAAGTCGGCTTCAAGTGTGCGAAGGAAGTGATGATGCATGAGACCCGCAATCAACCATATTTTAAATGAAAGTACTCTACAATTGAATAGTGTTTTCATAATGTTGTCTCATTTCTCTTCAATTGCAATTATGAAGTATTTTGTAGTATTTCTGTCATAACATGCAAGCGAGAGATGCATGCCGGCGTTCTTTATTGTTTATATGACTTTTTTTATTATGAAATAACTTGATAAAACTTTTCATTTGCTCTTCGGTTAAAACTTAATTGAGTGAAATATTTCATGCAATCCTAGTGTAGGCCTTTATTCGGTTTTTCATGTACATGTATTGTTTGACTGTAATGTGTTAGTGATTTTTTGTTTCTCTCGTTAAAGAATCTCGAAACGTTGATTCAAAAATCTCTTAATTTATTTTATTCCTGTGAAAGCTAGAGGCAATTTCAAAAATAATTAAGATCATCAATTGATTAATTGAAGTTGATCAATTGAAGTGATACATATTCATTGAGGTTTAAAAAATTTACTGAATTCTGAAGCAATCTTAAATGTTTCTGTTCAATTCTTTTATGTCGATTTGGTGTTAATTGAAAGAGATGTAAACAATAGCTTTTTGTCAAACATCATACCGTAAAGCAAAAATGTGTGCCTGTGTGAAAACAAAAATATGCTTTATACTAACAATTGCAGTTAAAAGATGACAATTTTTAACGGACACTCTCAAAGCGTTATTCAATACATAAAATCGTTACAAAACAATTTTGCAAAGCCACAAAATTCATTGAAATTATCTAATGGTAATTCATGAAGAGGGCACACATGCAACACCTGGTTCAGGGCAGGTGTTGTATCTGCAACACCCTTGCCGGCGTCCCTGATTATCAGTCAATTATTTCTTTATATTATCCTATTTGAGTACATGTTGGCGTTTGTTAATTCGGTCCAAATTTATACTCTCGATCCCCATCTAAGGGCCTGTTTTGTGTGAGAGCACTGCTCCTGACCTAGAATGGTCAATTAACTTTGTCATATTAATGCTATGATATCAACTTTTCAGGTATGGATGTCCTTTCTGCCTTGTGATGGGTGATTATGATTATCAATACAGAAAAGTTATATTCAATGTGACGGAGACTTTTCCGACAAGAACGACTGAGATGTACCACCAGCATTTAAATCAGGCTGTTTCTACGAATTCTCCGGCATTTGGAGTAAAAGGGCCTACTAAACTTTCTGAAATATTGAAGATGCCTAGTGGTATTTTGTTTGATCCCATGCACCTTCTCTATCTCAGTGTAAATAAGGCATTGCTTTCAATTATTCTCAAGAACGAACTTGTGGATTGCTTGGTTTTGTCCTCAGTCATCGAAAAAGTGGGAGTTCCTCATTATTTTAGAAGAAAGCCCCGAAATATCTTAACTGAATTTGCGTTGTGGAAAGCGCAAGAGCATCGAGTATTCCTCTTATATTACGCGCCCTTAGTTTTTATGTATTGCTGGCGTTTGTCCCAAGAACAACCTAACGATATATTTTTCGTCTACTGTCTTCTCTCGACGTCTGTGTATTTACTATCATCTGAGTATATAAATGAGTGCGATATTGTTGACACCGAACTTTATATTAAGACATTTCAATCTTATCTGGTGAGTCTATTAGGTGACTCCGTGAGAACTGTAACCCTACACTGCCTATCCCACCTTCCTGAACAAGTCCGTCGATTTGGTCCCTTGCAGAATGTCTCAGCAATGTCATTCGAAAATTTAAACCGACAACTGAAGCAGAGTATTACCGGAACGCGCGGGTGTGCTGAGCAAATGATAAATCGCTATTTGAACTTCCAAATTAGTGCTTCATCATCCAAATCCTGTGAATCAGTTCCACATGCAATTGGAAAATCGACACCATTCAAAAGATTTAAAGTGGGTGACCTTGTGTTTCATAATAGTAAATATGACAAATTTTTGAAATGCAAGTCATGCTACGTGTTTTTGAATGATCTTCGTAAATTTGCGAAGATAAAGGCTTTGAATGTAATAAACAATGAAACATTCGCTGTGCAGTGCAGAGTATATGATGACATGTTTCCAATTTTTTCATTGTCAAGTAATTTGAATTTGCCACCACATATTATGACTAAGATGTCAAATAACTGTCCGTATTTTTTCTTGAAGAAGGGAGGAATCCGCGAGATCTCGCCAGTTGAATTTTCCCATCACGCTATTATCATGAAGGAAAAAGATTCATATTTTGGTGTTAAAGTGATGAACAATTATGAACATGAGTAATTTCCTGAAAGGTTGACTACTATAATTTTTGTTTCTCATGTTTGCTGTTTTTTGCTTGACATTTTTGAAGCAATTCATTTTAACATTGGATGTAACTTCGAATGGTAAATGTCATGTAAACGCGTAATTTTTGGAACGATTCATCAAATTTAAAACCTCAAACTAGCCAATATATTGACTCATGTTTAAAACGTTTCTTCTGTTTCATATCGCATCTTTTCAAGAAATCAATTTATTGTTATAGTGCTCTTGGTGTTCGGCTCTCCTAGGAAAGAAATCTAATTTTTTAATTCCACCTTTCGTTTGGATGTGTGGCTTTTCATATAAATTGATGTAATCTTATCTGAATATTTATAGAAGGTACAGCGATGTTTTGTAATGACTGTGTAAGGTGTTGGGTAAGCTTAACTACAAATGCATAGCCTAGTGGGAATCTGTATAAAACCGAGCCAAATTAGTAGGAAACTGGATTAAACCTAACAAACCTAGTAGGAAAACCGGTGAGACTGGAACAAACCTAATGGGATACTGGATTAAACCTAACAAACCTAGTAGGAAACCAGCGAAATTGGAATAAACCTACTGGGATACTAGATAAGACCTAACAAACCTAGTAGGAAACCAGCAAAACTAGAATAAACCTAATGGGATACTGGATTAAACCTAACAAACCTAGTAGGAAAACCAGCTAAACTGGAATAAACCTGATGGGAGACCAATCTATTCAGAATAAACCTATTGGGTACTTAGCAGGTTTTGATGTCTGAATTACTGGGTCGACTTAATAAGTTTGTTCGGTTATTTTTTCTCGGGAACTTACATTAGTTCATCAGCGATTTGTTGCACATTTTCCTTCCCTGAAGACGCTATATATAGAGATTTGCTGAAAAACTGTAAAGTTGAGCTAATTTCCTTGTAATTTCTTGCAGCAACTTATTGTAATGCAATTTATTAATTACAGTTTTCATATTTTCCCACAGTTATTGTGATTAAATTTCCCACAATTATTATTTCGTAATAAATTGGTGCTTTCTGCGAGGAAAAGTCCAAAAACTCGAGGCCCTATTGTATATATAGAAAATACACAATCTGTTGTATTTATTATATTTTACTATTTATACGCAGTGGAATAATTTGTTGCACGACTCGGCCAGAGTTGTTCTAATTTTGTTTTCTTCCGCTTCATAGATTATTCGAAATTTTTGCCGTGCCTTGATTAAACTATACTTTGAGAGACAATTGCTCTTCAAGTGTCACCCAAATGTCAAATGACACTCAGTCATTGAATTTTACTTATTTTTTAATGATGAATGAACAGCAGTGGCTCACGTTGATAACTAACGCAGATAGTCCTAATGGATGAAGTGAATATGCACCTAGCGGTACCTGGAATAAGTGCCGCTAGTAAGTTGAATAAAAAACGTAGGCTATAGCTTGACCATAATATAATTACATTTACTTCACAAGCACTATAGAATATGACCTTGCAATTTCAATGTCCTGATTTTTGTGCTTTTGTCAAATTGCCTATGGCTGCAATCATGTCATAAAACCACAGAATTAAATATTTTGTTTATCTGCTTCGGTTTGATAGAAGTGTAATTAATACGAAATCGCCGGCACTTCGAGGAACCTATTAAGTGGGCAAAAAGGATAGTTCCTATAATACCTTACAGAGATAGGAAAAGAAGTCGTGCGTCGCTTGCGGATTAATGTCAGTTCCAGCAAAGTGCTTCGATTGCCAAAATTCCTTCAGATTCGAAGAATTCGGATCATTGCGCACAAGTTTTCTCCATAATGTTAGACCTTCCGATCATTATTAAAGAAAGTAGCAGGCGTACGAAAATTAGTTCACTTGATGTTTTCACATCCTCTCCTCGGCATTCTCACTGTACAGTGCATACAATCGAATGTTAACCAAGACAGGGATGCGTGTTTTGGTGTATGCGAAGTGATATCACAGCACACGCACGCATCTCTCACTGGCTCTGGTGCCCTCTGCTGACGGCTTATCGTTTGCCATTTCCAATACGCACGAATTATCCATTCGAGAAGGAGCAAGTTGTCTGATTCTGTGATGTGCCATTTCGATATTAAGGTTGCCAGCGGCGTAGGGTGACGTTTTGAAAATGGTATTCAAGGAAAACCTGATTATAGGGTCACTTCAATCTATTCACATGCAATACTATATACAATGTAGCATACTGTACACGGACATATGTAGAACTTCACCTTAAATCAAACTATAGTCATGACTAAAAGTGCTTTTGTGCACAAAAAAGTTTTCTGCGTTCGACCATAAGCTGAGATGAAGTTTGGAGAGATTTTGGAGAGCTCACTAGTTCACCGTAGTCAGCTCTTTGACTGACAGATGACTGTTAATGGTCAATTGATATATTTATCTCCTGAAATCACTTACAACTCGCCTACAGACCGTTTCACAAATCGTTGCACAGCACAAAAAATTCTTTTGTATATTCTCGTCAAATTTAATCGCACGCTGATAATCGATCAATAAACTTATTTACCTGAACAGCTGAGACACTTGGTTCAGGAAACATAGTGGTGTGGTTTGCCTAATTAAATGAAGTAATTAGTGATTGTCTGCTTTGTTACTTTCACGATGCTATTTGAGATATCAATATCATGTTGGCCCATGTGTCACTCATTCTCCTTTTCATCATTGATGTGCTGCTCCATTAATCGGACGCAACGCAAGTGTTAGCATTCCTACGGCGTGAAGGAAATGCTACTGTTTGCTGTGAACAGGTGCACAGACGAGATAAGCCCTTGTCTGATCTGAGATTCGAATTTCTTCTGACCTCAAGTGAGGTAAGTGATGACTCACGCAATGGCTGACTATGGGAATAATACAAATTTGAAGTTTGTCAGTGAACGGATGGGCCGATTTTGATAAAACTTACATATTCTTGGAGCTGATAACACCAGCATTATTTTAAGCTCAAACTCGAAAGCACCAGCGTTAATACAACAGAAGTTGTTAAGTTGTGTGCAGTTGACCGTTGTTGACACAATTAGATTCATCTGCGCTTGCTTCGGTTTCCTAGAAAGGAAGAATTGTATGTAACCTTAATATTGAAATGGTACATCACAATTAGACAACTTGCTCCTTCTCGAATGGATAATTCGTGTATCGCTTGCTATTGGAAATGGCAAACAATAAGCTGTTAGCAGAGGACACCAGAGCCCATAGAAATTGATAACAATAAAAGCCAGTGAGAGATGCGCGCGTGCTGTGATATCACGTCGCACACACCAAAACACACATCGATGCCTGGCTTCGATTCCATGTATGCACTGTACAGTGAGAATGCCGAGGAGAGGATGTGAAAACATCAAGTGAACTAATTTTCGTACGCCTGCTACTTTCTTTAATAATGATCGGAAGGTCTAACATTATGGAGAAAACTTGTGCGCAATGATCCGAATTCTTCGAATCTGAAGGAATTTTGGCAATCGAAGCACTTTGCTGGAACTGACATTAATCCGCAAGCGACGCACGACTTCTTTTCCTATCTCTGTAAGGTATTATAAGAATTATCCTTTTTGCCCACTTAATAGGTTCCTGAATGTGCCGTCCATTTCGTATTAATCACGCTTCTAGCAAACCGAAGCAGATAAACAAAATATTTAATTCTGTGGTTGTTGAAGATTGTTAACGCGAAAGTGGCGTAAAATTAGGTAGAAGTGTAAATTGAATGAAATTGCACAAATTGATGTCCGAATTCGAAAAACAATATATCATCTGAAAGCTTAACACGAGCCTGATTCAATGGTGATAATCTCAATTTTCTGTATTGCATAGTTTCGTCTGTAGGTGTCGGTGAACGAATTGACCAAACATTCATACTTTTAAGTCTGCTGGCCGCACAGCTGACCAGACATAAGCTAAACGCGTTGCCAAATTTAAGTGCTTGACATAACCTTTCACATGGTAGAAAGGTTATTGAAATTGAACATCTTCATCAATGAGAAAGTCTTAAGAGATTTTTTTAGCAAAATTTTTTTGATAAAACTTATTAACATGGTATCTTTTTGTACATACAGCCAATCCTAAAAACCGTGTATCATGATGAAGCTGACTGATAGTTCATGCTGTCGGCCAATTTTCATAAAAAAATTCTGTCGTCTTCATGTTGAAACTCTGCATCAAAGAAAACGCTCAATTTTTTTTCATGAGGCCTACTGACCACAGCTGACCACACATGAAAACGAAATATATGTCAAAACAATCTATGGAACATAAGGTTTCATATGGTATATCGTTTATCAAAATTGATCCAGAACTTCAACACGAAAATTTCATTTGAAAATGGCCTAGCTTTTTTGTGCAATTACTTTTGAAACGGTCTGATTTTTCAATCTGTCCACTTATGGAACTCTGGTATTCAGCTATGAAGTTAAAAGTCTCTTCTAGTAAGGAGTTAGGCCTATAATTCGGAACGGCTCGTCCATGTAAATACATCATCTGGCACTTAGCTACCATCGTGACGCAAGCGTCTTTCATTTGTCCTTTCATTTAACGAACACATTTCTTCATAGCCGCTGCTAGCAATTAATAAAGCACGTCACATTCAATACGCGCATCGACAGATAGATTGTGGGAGGAGCAGGTCACCTGACATTCGAAGGAACTGAGGCAACACTAGACGAAATGACTTGCTAAGTCTTACTAAGTCTGATCAGATTCTTGCAAAATCTAATAAGAACTTATTTTATTTAAGATCTTACATTTCCTGACCAGAAAGTACCAGACTTACTAAGTCTTATATTTTGAAAAATAAGATCTTTTCAGATCTTACCAGCTGATAATTGAAATTAAGAAAAGTTAACTGAAATTTAAAACTTGAAGTCCGATTGCAGTGCGAAGATCAGACGATATCAATGGTTTTAGTTCTTAAATGATCCTGCTGGAACATCAGTGCACTAGATATATGTAGAGAAACGCAAAATATAAGACTTTTTTCTACTCAAAAGATTTCTAAAAATCACAAATAAGATCTTATCAGATCTGATCAGATTTGCTAATAAGACTTAGCACGACTGGTACTTTCTGGTCAGAACTTGCAATTTTATTTCCTTAGTAAGATTAAGTAACCACAACTTTAATTAACACCACAATTAACACCACAACGCTTTTTAATAACAAAATTTAATTAACCCTAAACTGCTTAAACCACCTTCTCTTGATTAGAAAAATTTCTTCTTTTGAGGGAAATTGTTATTCCGTGTCATAACACACAATCAAGCATTTAAAGATGAATAGGTGTTTCAGAACTAGAAGAATGAGTTTGTGTATTATAATGAACGATGGTCAGTTTAGCCAAATGTGCATTATAACAACTAAACTGATTTTTTTCGACTCTTGAGAGTCCTATAAGTGATGGAAAACCAACCTGACTCGAACAAAAACTTATATCAGGTATTACACATTGAAGAAGTTCAAGAAACTGTTTTGTGGTTGGTAATGTGATGCAATGATGTCAAATTTTTTGTATAATATAGGCTTAATTATGGCATAATTTGGTTATAGCATGATATACGCTCGTAACATGCAAATTCACTTATTTGATTACATGTCTGCTTGGATCAAAGATACCATCATCACATTGAACTCCTGTGATTATCTCATTGAACTTGGATCCCACCGACATTCCATGCAATAATTCTCCTAGTAGGCCTATTTTTTCTGTTTTATGCAGCAATTTGATCGATCTCTTGTAATATCGGCAATGAATCAAGTTTGCAGTTCCTGAGTAGGTAATGGATCATGGATGGCACTCTCGTGTCTCCAAGAAACGATTAAAGCTATGGTTGTGAATAGGAAAAATAAAAAAAATAATTTCTAGTAATGTCGACCTACTCAATACTCTGAAAAATTTGTGAATATATATGATATTTAGGAAGCGTCAATTATGGTTACTAGTCTCAGCATGTCATGTTTAGTGCTATTCGATAATCAAAAACTAAATTCATCAAAAAATTCACTAAGTTTACAGTATTGGTGAATTGACCAGATCTTTCACACAATGTCCTAAAACTGCCCATATTGTGTATTATAATACACAAACTTGTTCATCGATCAAAATTATCCTACATCTTAGTATTTACTTTAGACAAGACTCAGAATATCTCAATGGCATCTCCTTATACATTCTCTAATTTTTCCTGCGATAAAAATTTATCTGGTCGCGTGGGTCACACATGCCGAATAATAGACGAGAGTAGCAGATAAATTCGAGTTTCGATTTTTTTCGTACACAAAATGACCAACTACATGAAGACCCGCGATAAAGCAATATCACGCCAGGGACAAGCAGTGACTGGTCTACTTGTCTGCTAAAAAGATCGGCTGAAACCAGTATCGCAATATTTGTATGAAGGGTGGATCAGTTTGTTCATTATATTACACCATGGGCAGCTAACACCACAACGCTCCAAACAAAGTCTGACTTAAGTCAGCACCGTCCAAGACCCCAGTAGGGGTAAAAAGTGACGTAAAATCCGTAAAAAAAAGTAAGATTGAGTAAGTCATTTCGTCTGGTGAATGTTGAACAGTGTCAATACTTTATTTTTAGCAACAGCAAATGGACATCTTATAGCGTCTCGGTCTCGGTGTACAGCATAATTTATTCTTGTCGTGAAGAAGTCGTCTCGTCTGATATTTGGATTCTGCAGTGATCTGTGTGACTGTAACAAATACAATGGCAACGTGTTCTTGATTTCATTGAATTATAAATAACAACTTTGAATAATTCATTAGTGAATAACTAAATAATTATATTCCATAGCAATGAAAATGAAGTAATCCAATCACAATTGGGAACCAGTTGAGTAAAAAGTACAACGCTGTCAAGAGATTGAATTGTTTTTTTCATCTTCAGCAAAAAAACTTTAATTTTGAAAATAGCTGATGCAGCAAAAGGCTGATAGGTAGGCCTAGAGCAACCAAATTAATTGAATAGCATAGACTCATATAGCGAATTAATTAATATATGTGCTGAATTGAAAACAGTGGTCGTTGGAGATCTGTCACAAAAATTTGCCACCAAGATAGAATTATTTTGAGCTCGATAATTTTTTTCTGCAGTTCGACCTTTTTTGCGCGTCGTCCACGGTTGTCTGCGCTGCCGCTTCAACCGTTAAGCATGTTCTGTCTTCCCGAGCATGAAATTGAGGTCCTATCACATTGTTTAGCCTCTGATACATGCAGATACGTGAGACGCAAAGTCTATATAACAGGACTGCCAACTATACTAACTTACATAACTTAATTGCAGCAATATCCCGCATAGCTACGGATGTTTGGGGTCATGTGTGATTACGCGCTGTTCACGCGTGTGATTGAGTGTGGCATGTCACCTAGTGTATGCTCCGCATACATTTTGTATTGATATAGGCCTCTATGCTTGCAGTTGCACACATCAAAAACACTACATATCAACAAATTGAAAAAATTAAATGAAGTGCTTATGAAGAATTCCATAATTATAATCCAAACATTGAACACATACAAACGTGGATCACGACAACGCTACTTCATTTTACAAAATTCATCAAAATCATATTTACTTTCATCATTTGTTTTGATGAAAGTTCGATAAACAGATTTTTTCAATTACTTTCGAATCACATGTCCTATCAATTTCTTGTATGTTTTCAAGCACTCCAAACGATCTGAAATTTCACACCAAAAGTTGTCGAAGTGTATCTGAATCAGTTGAAAGTTGTTCTATTTCAGCAACACTATTCAAATTCCTTGATTGAATAGTGGATATGATAAAGCATTGTCAGCGGTTCTGCATTTGTCTCGTGAGCGTATCATTCCATGATTACACGAATGATGTCAAAAACAGCTGTTGTCCAATTGCCCCGCATTCTCTCTATCCATAGGCCTACAATGTTATTCAGCCCAGCAGGTTGAATAATAGTCTCATGCTTGTAGCATTGAAGCTGATAGTATAAGCGTCGACACGGTGCCGATAATTAAGGAGTCTTCGCGATGAAGCATCTAATATAAGTGTTATTGTTGCTTTAGAGGAGACGTCCAAGAAACAAGAAATTGAATCAAAATTAACGCTAATCGATATCGTTGCTTATTACAATAGCTACTTTGGAATCAAACCGAATTACTAAAGCCGCAAAACAGCTGACTTTAATTATCATAAAAATCGATGGAATCAATTCACAACTTTACACAGAAAATAAATAGGTATTCAGTAAATACTATACACAGTTGCACACGCTACGCCACTGAAGGTTGCATATAGCTCTTCCTTTCTAGGAAACCGAGGCGAGCGCAGATGAATCTAACTCTGTGCATAAAACGCTTTGTTTTGAGTGCTAATTTCGCTTCGATCGAGAGTAAATTATGAAGTAATTTTTTAAAAAAACTAAGAGTATTTCAGGTCTTCTTGTCAAGTAGTATAAAAACTGCTTCGGTAAAGTGCGGAAGATTTTTCATGAACTCAAATTGAATTCAGGCAAAGATTTTATAAGATGATCTTTTGTGTGGAAGATCAAGCTGTTATGAAGGGTAGCGATGGGAAATGAAGTATGAAACAATCGGGAAAGAAATATGAAATTACTCAGAGAAAGCTCATGATATGCAAGACTAATCATTTTGATGTAGGCAGGTCTAGGTCACCAAAAAAACCCAGTGAGCGCGCTCGCTAAGTTCTCTCTCATTAGAAGGTCGAGCTTACATTCAAAGTTATTATATGCTTGTTTTTCCTGGGGAAATCTTAAGTCGCATATACGCAATGCAACGAAGCTTCCAAAGTTTACCAGTATCTATAATTTTTGTAACATCGAGTGGTTTAAAAGCTAACTTAGTAGCTAGCTGCTCGTCAAACTCTATGTGCAACTCGGCTGACTTTCAAATCGGTGTTTACTTACACATGATCAGAAGTATGAAACCCCAATAGTCTATACTTATCCCTGGCTATAGACTAATTATCAAAGTCGATGTATGACTCTGACTCAGGACGCCATTGCCTGCCTTTCAATCCGTTTTGGAAGGAGGCACACATGTATAAATGTATTCTGTGAATCTAGTTTTAAAAGATAGTGCTACATGAAGCTGTATAGCTATGAACTGGTTTCCGTGGCACAGTGGTTAATTGTGCTTGGCCTAGCAATCTTTCGGTCCAGAGGTCGAGCCCGAAAGTATCATTGGAAGTCGTCAGGAAGGGCATCTGGACTGAAAAGTCACAACGCTTTTGCAGATTAAAGTCTGACTGTCAGTCAGCACCGTCCAAGTCCCCAGTAAGGGGAAGGAGTGACGTTGAACCATCATTCATTTGCTAGCTATGATATACGCTATGAATCATTTTCATCTCATTTGCTTCAAATTCAATAAAACGATTAGGATTGACAAAATACTGTAAAAAATATATTCTTCTGTCATATCTTCAACATTGAAAAGTAGGCTATATGATACTGTATATATGTACAATCATCGATTTACACGAACTTACTCATGCAGTGACAAAATTAGTACTTTCTTTCTTATTCGAGAGCTTAAATCGTTTTGAAAAATAATGTTGTATAATTCTTTGTGGATCACTTATATTCATTTTATTTGAAAATGTCAATTATGCGGTCATTGCATGAGAAGTCTCACGTTTTTCCTGTAATGAATCAAAGTTGCGTAATACCACTTGTTGATATGTTACTTAATTCTTTCAACCAAGTAGTAACACATAAGTGAATACTATGTAATTGAATCACAAATAGTGTAGTATCTCAGTCGCTTTGTTTACTTTCATGATTGCCAAAATGGACGATATATAATCGATTTGTCAGCAAATCGATGATAATTGATTCAAGAGATCAAAATGTATCACAGACGAGAAACAGTTTTCAAAATAAAATGCATGAGAACCCGTTCATTGAAGTGATGAGTTTCCAGTGAAAGTTTCGCCAAACTTAGAGACAAGAATTCAGAGTTGAACATGGACAGTAGGAGATCAAATTGGCTTTCACTCTTTCCGGTCTTGAAGTGAATTATGCAAGATTTGTTTCCTCACTCTCCCCCGGGAACATCGTAGTTTCTACCGAACAATGGCATATCCTACAATGCCAACATCAGCTTTCTTGTACGGAGGAATAGTTGGTGGGGGTTTTCGAGCTCGCCGCGCATCTTTTTGAGGCGTCACGACGGGTGACTGTTTGAGTTCTGTGGAAAAAAATTAAGTTTAACGTGATAATAAACTGCTGAACAAAATCAGATTTCGTCATTGTACACGACTTTTTTAATGAAAATCATAGACCTCTAGGAATCTTAGTTATCAACATACAAAATTTTGCCACAGAATGATTGACATAAATAAGCTAACAAAATTACTGCATATCGCCTAATGACTCTAGGGGAGATGCATGAAGGTTTCCTTCAAAATTGAGTTTCAAAGCTCTAAGTAACTTTTGTGCGCAACATTGAATACATTTGAGAAAATCAAACTTCACAAAAATGATTTACAAATAGAGATTTTATTTTGAAAAAATGTTAATTACCAAATAATTCAAAGAAAAACGGATAACACTTGAAAGTTCAAATGTAAAACAATTACTAAATTTGACAATATTACAACATTTCTATTGATTGTCAAGTGTTATGCAGTTTGCGCCAACGATTTTGCAAATGTCATGGATATTCGATAACGCAGGATGATTTGCAACAATTCAATTCATTGCAATCCTGAGTTCTTGTCATTTTTTCTATGGTAGTGATACAGGTAGGGAGAAGCATTAACTATAGACATTATATTTTAATTTGATTATAACTCTAATTAGCCTATATGTCAAACAAGCAAATTCAGTAAAAATAAGGGGCTAACATAGTGACCATGTTTAATTTACTTGTCATAAACCACAACGTTGAATAAGATCGTCGCCATCCAAAAGTTGGGCAGTCGGTCGACCGAACGATCCAAAACTATCTAACAACGATTGTCCAACTTTGATCTCGACTAGCTCAATCTTTTTTGCGGGCTTTGTATTCGAGGGCGAGGTTTATTCGACGAAAGGATATATTATAGAACCATGCTGTAAGTTTTGCAAAACAATTTTATCTCAAAAACCAAATTGAATGATATCAGTAGGCCTATATGCTCTGCGCCGGTGTCTAGGAGATTGTTTTTACTGGGTCCGCATAATTGGATTACCAATTCACTGCGTTGCACTCTCAAGAACATCTATGAGTCGCACATAAGAGGAGGGATCATATTGCTCAGATACATGCATGCTCATAAATCCATTCACAGAGCTATTTCAAAAGAATATGACATCTGCCTTCGATCTTCATAGAGGAACTTGACATAAGGCTTCGTAACTAATTAACAGAAAATTCAATCAAGGAACGAATCCGCACCAACAAGAATTGGATCTGTTTTGAAGATTCCTCCTCCAATTTAGAAGTCATGACTGAGAAGAGGGATTTATTTGCACTTTTCTCTTAGTTTACATTATCCTTTGTCAATATTTCCCTCTGTGGAAAGAAATATGAGCCACTTTGTTTACTGAGACTTCGACGATACCGCAGTCCTTGTCGATCTCAAGAAGTTTGCATGAAAATCAGGCCTATGGAGTTCGGACATTTTCAGATTCGATTCGGTTCGATGGGACAAAATCTGAATTTATTGAAGTTCAAACAGTTCGCAGGCCCTACTGCGCCTGCAACACATGAACACTAGTAAACTTCCTTCCCCTGATAGTTGGAGCGACTGAGATGATCAACTGACGCAAAAATCAGAATGAAATCTACAACAGATACTAGCAAAAATTAAGAAAATAGTCTAAAAATACCTGTAATTCCTAAGTGTTATTCCACTCAAACCATAAAAAATTGTCTCCAAAAAAGATTTAGAATGAATTATGCATGAGCGTTTAAAAAATGATGATTTTCTAGGCGTCAGCAAAAATATAACGTTAGTATACTAAGCTGGTAAAGGTCTATATCGTCTTTATCTCCAGATATCTGGATTTCTGAACGAGGCCTGATGTGATT
This sequence comes from Prostheceraeus crozeri, assembly GCA_907163375.1. NCBI lineage: Eukaryota > Metazoa > Platyhelminthes > Polycladida > Euryleptidae > Prostheceraeus > Prostheceraeus crozeri. Next base: position 138,191 of record CAJQUW010000644.1, on the reverse strand, counting down.
CCTGACATTGAATGAAGTGACAACTGTTTACTTAGGCTATGCTCCCATTTTTAAGCAGAAGATACAACACAGTATTTGTTATTTTCTAAAGAGAAGACAGCTAGCGCTCAAAGTCATGACTGATGCATTATTTTAAAAATCAATTGTGTTGAAAGCTGAAAAACAGTAAAACATAACAAATTTTGTCAGCAGACTGTAAGGGAGCCTCGGAGGGAAATTCAGACAGTCTATTGACATTGAGAACATTCTTTTCTTCTTCCGTCCTTCTTTCTTGTTTTTATTATAGCTTTTTTCATGAGAATAAGTGTCTAGAACCGAATTGTGATTCATAATACTTTAGCTCATAACTACTGAAGTTTGAAATATTTCAGAAGGACAAAAGAACTTTAAGACTGTTACTAGAATTCTACTTTATTTAAAAACAATTAATTTTTGATATTCATTGAGCATTCCGATTTTAAATAAATGAATGTACTTCGTGCATTCGTAGGCTTACGCGTTATGTTTGATCTCTACGGTATTGCATTCTCTCTCTATCGCTGTCAATATTGTCACGCCATGATAAGTGTTCAAATAAATATAAGCTGACGCACTGACTGTTTGACTAGACAGTGACTTAAATCTAGACAACTCGCTTGTTCTTACTAGGCGTTGTACACAGATGTAACACTTACGTAGGTTTGCTATGTCATTTGTATTACTGTCATTTTTTTAAAATTAAAATTGACTCTCAAAGTTATTAACGATGTTTACTGACATGAAGATCATGTGTAACAATTCCGCACGGAAGACCGACATCATTAGCGATGGAAAGAAGATCGAAGAAGTCAACAAAAATATGAAAACCCACTTAATTCGAATCATTTTAAGGCCCTAAATAATTTGCACAAAAATAATGACATCGTTATTTTTCCGCCGGATAAGGGAAATGATGCAGTCGTTTTGAAAAAAAGATTAATTCAGGAAAATGATTGAAATCATCAGTGACACTCGGAAATTCCAAATTGATGATGTTGGTATTGATCTCAACTAAAAAATAGAAAGTCAAGTGAGTTCTTGCATAAATGACCTCAAGAAAGTCAATGCTATTTCGCCTGCTATGGCCAATAAACGAAAATCAAAAGGCATTTGCATTCCAAGAATGTACGGGCTATCAAAGCTTCACAACGTTGACTCGCCACTTAGACCTATATTAAGTATGACTAATACCCCAACACATAAACTCACCCAGTGGATTGCTACAATTTTGTCACCAATTCGTGACACAGAAGCAAAATTCGCTATTAAAGATTCTTTCGAATATTTCGTAAATCGCTTTCGTTAATTACAGTTAATAAGCAGCTTTGTTCTTTCGACATTAGCTCGCCTTTCATGAATATCCCCTTGATGGAGACAATCAATCTGATCGAAACTATACAAAACAAATTCAACATAGAACTTCCAATCAGATTTCCAAAATTGAAAACTTTAATTTGTACTTATAACATTCAGTTTCCTTTCAATGGAAAGTATTCCTTCCAAAAGGACGGGGTCGCTATGGCAATCCACTAGGCCCTATTCTCGCTGACATTTTTGTTGACTTTGTTGAAAATCATATTTCGCCAAACTTTGAGACAAGAATTCACAGAAATGAACATGGACAGTAGGAGATCAAATTGACTTTCACTCTTTCCGGTCTTGAAACGAATTATTAATTAAATTAATTATTGGTAATTCTTCAACTTTGGACCTACGTCTTACAAACGCAATCTTGTCAAAAATCTGTTTAGGCGCGCCTGACGTATTTACACTGCAGATCAATTGTCCTCATAATTTAAGCTTATTCAGGAAACGTTGAAGTCCAATGGTTCTCCATCCTCCTTCATCGAGAACCACAGCAAACTAAGGCAGGTACAAGAGACTGAATATGGTCCTGCAAAGAAAACTGCTTTCCTGATGGTGCCGTTTCTGGACGAAAAGTTTTTGAACGAGGTGAAAGCCAAAGTCCGTGCCGCAACTTCTCTAGCTTTTCCAGCTATTGAGCAGAAGACCGTATGCATCAAAGAGTTCCGGTACGATCCCTAACAGACATGCTGCCACTCAATTGCTCATGTGACATCATCTACCAATTCAATTGTACTTGCGGAGACAGTTATGTTGGACGGACTGAACGGTGGCTGGAAAAAGCGAGTGGACGAGCATCTTCCGTCATGGCTGATGAACTAAAGACCCTGACCCCGATCATCAGAGCCTCCCAGCAGTGCTGTAGACGTCAAACGCATAAAGATATCGTACTTCAAGAGGGTCGCCAAAACTTGTCATACAGTGCTATTGCCATTGCTGGCGGTGACAATCATCAACGTCACAAGACCCAAATTGTGTTTACAAAGGCAAACAGTGATGTGGCTTTGACTTCTGACATTTGATTTTATTTGACTCACCTTCTTTTATTTAATTTTGTACATAAACGTTTTAATCATGATATATCCATAAATACGACGTACCGTTTGACGAGAGTCGTCGAAAGGCCTCGCGGAATATATTTAAAGATGAAACGCTTATTTTGCATTCATCTCCAATTTCTTAAAGGGGAAGTGAAGCACTTTTACAACTTGATCTTAGTTGATTCATTGATCATAACTTACAGCAGTGCTACTATTCACGAGGTCAGATTCGACACCGTCTACGAATTACAGCGAGAAATGTGTTCCCAATAGATCAGACAATGAAATCGCGAGGGAGACAATAGCGTCACTGTGCCAGGAATCCCGTTTCTTTCTCGTGTCGTGTCAAGCAGCTAATGTTATTGTATTGATCTACTCGTTGAATTGACCTTGACTCCACGAGGCAGGCAGCAGAGCCACACAGTGGATACATATATTTCGTTGCATTTCGCCGACTTCTGACTGAGCAACCATGCCGCAGTGCAGTGCTTATGGGTGCCACAATGTGAATGGAGAATGTCAGGAACAAAGCAGACCTATATCTCATCACCGATTTCCATCTGACCCAAGTATGCGACGTTCATGGATTTTAAAATTGAGTAGAAAATCTGGACTCCATCACGCAACGCCGTTGTGTGTTCCGCTCATTTCCGTGATGAGGACTTTGAGACAGATATGTACTCGAAAATAATGGGTTAAGGACACACAAGTCGTCGACGATTAAAGAAGGGTGCAATACCATCTCAGTTTCTTCGAGGAGAGAAGCGGAGTGCTGCTGTATCGGACATTTCAACAGATTCTAAGCGACGTATCTCGAGTTATGTTGCTCAACGTGAAACAGCTGATGCTGAAAATGAGTTGCAGTGTATTCTAAACTCTTCTATTGATATTTCTACGCAAGAATGCTCGACCACCGACTTCTGCTGATGTCAGACCGTCGATGTGTGACAAGAAGATGCAGACTAAGCGTCACACTAGTGATGCCTGGATACAATGTAGTTCTCAGACTGTTACCAGATCTGTTTGTGTTCAAACTGACACACATTGCGATGAGGTCGAGTTTGAATCTAGCGCGACTTCATCTGAGCAGTCGACCGACGACGTATTCTTCCCCTCCGATTCTGAACCAAACATCGATATTGTAGAAGATGATGATTCTACAGACGAAAATTCTGTCACGACAGCTGATCGACGTAAGCCAAGATATTTCGTTGTTTCGATGGATAGTATTGAAACTCTGTTAAAATTCTGTCCCCTATGTGGATCGCCTGTCGACTTCCGATCTAGTTATACCAACATTGTCGGCGGAATGTTGTGTTCGGATAGAATGCTTGAGTGGATGCCACTATACTTGGACATCGCAATCTTCTGTCAGTCGACATCGATTTCGAAGTGGGTCTGGAGATTTCGAATTGGCTGTTTCCATAGTACTTTGCGGTGGAACATATTCATTTTTGGAATCCATTTCTGAAACAATGGATTTGGCAACTATATCGAATTCTACTTTCTACAAAATTCAGCGCCATTTTACTTCACCAGTGGTTTTTAGTGCATGGTCTCTTCAGCGAAAGCATATCCACGAAGAGTTGAAGAACAAATCAGAAGTTTGATTAGCAGGAGACGCTAGATGTGATTCACCGGGATTTTCAGCCAAATATTCTACTTATACTTTGATGGAATACAATACTAAATATATCGTCAGTGGTCGAGTAGTTCAGTTGGGTCAAGAGTCGACTTCCAGCGTTGTCATGGAAAAAGTAGGCTTGCAATCCTGCTTGAATGATGTTATCTGCAGTTTGCCAGTGACTGTTCTCGCTACTGACCGCAGTCCGTCTGTAATCAAATTCATGAAGTCCAATTATCCCCAGATCAATCATCAATATGACATTTGACATTTGGCAAAATCGCTAAAGAAAAGGATTATTATTGCCAGTAAAAGAAAATCTACATTTTACATTTCTGACACTGACAATGGTACTCCCTCTGTTCATTTCGTTCGATTGCCTCAAAACTATCAGCAGATAAGGGTCTGACCGGCTCAAACAAGTACGGCATCGCATTTTGAGATATCTCACTTTCAGTAATTCTATCATATTCTTCTCTATCGCTCATCATGAATGTTCAGCCGGTGAATCGAGTTGCACATTGACTGCATAGCACGTATTGGGAAAAGTGGGAGAGCAACACTGCGGCTGGCACAACTACGTCAAGCGCTGTTCGCGATTTGATTGGCTAATGCTAGACAATAGCGACTATGGCGGTAAATGACACATATCTCACCTCACAGGCATCGGATTAAACTCGCGTTTTCGATTTTCAATGCAGGAGGATTAAACTGATGATTTGATGATAACATGCAAAAGTGCTTCATTTCCCCTTTAAAATTGTCTTTTCGATACATTCTCTCTGTTGAATTGATAATAGACATGTCACTACTTGGGCAAATTGCTAAGTAGGTAGAAATTACAAAGTCAATTTTCTAAAGTTGTAGTAATACGAAGGAAAACGAAATGTATTGCACACTATGTTTCAATGCATTCGAACGAGTCCATTTTTCAGTTCACTCAGTTCCTTGTTCATTTGACTTTTCCTTTATTCACTCAGCTCACCGTTTATCTTGAATTTGCGCAAAGCCGTTCAGTTCACTAAAAATTCAGTTTGTTCACTTTATGAGTCGGCATATACGTATATGGTAGGGCGAAGGCGACATTTTTCCTCGGAGGCGGATGCGGCTGTAGGACATGCTGCTTCAACAGTCCTGCATATGAGCAAATCATTTGAAAACTAAGTGTATCTGCCAGTTGTCAGCATCCTTTATAATCAAATTTGAAGGCATTTCAAAAGTCAATCGGAGCGGTTTCTTTGAAGAGAAAAACATGATATAATTAATATGTATCTTCAGTATTTGTGTTTCTGAGTTGTATTCCATGAACAAGTCAATCTTATCGATCACTTTTTAGACTCACGAGAACCTTCTTAGTACTCTTAACCATTTTTCCAACATAAGTGGGAATGACTAAAGGTAATATCTGCGAAAGCCTCTTGTTCTTCTACATTATGGATTTTTGATTTAATTTTTTTGATAAAGACTGCTTCCCATATTCTGATGTTGCAAGCTTGCAACTGATTCTGATGATCTGATTCTCATGCAACACAAAAACATAAGTGTGTATAAACCGCTCAATGCCTTAACAGTGGTGCTGTGGCAGACCGTCGGCTTTTTGGGAAGACGAACTCTTAACTCAGAATTTATCTGCTCTGGGGTATTTCCTGGGTGATCTTGTGATTGAAACCACGCTAGCGACCAAATCTTCATCCATGCGGATATTGTGTGCACCTCCTCGAGGTCTTCTGATAGCACCGACCTTTGATGTCATCGTTTTATAGCGAACACTGCATTATATGAGATGTTCAATATATCTGCATTGTATACGAGGCGTGCAGTCTCAGAGAGTCCCACGTCGCTTTTTTATTACGTGGCATCTTTAATAAAAAAGCTATCATTCATACAGCTATCACATTTATAGTTGGATTGACTGTTGCGCAAGGTTTATAGCTATTGACTTGACAAAGTTAACTACTATGTGAGCAATCATCGCTTAACTAAAATTCGATATCAGATGTCTTGTATTTGAACTCAGGAAATTGGTAAGTTAATTTCTCAACTAAACAACTGAACTCAATTAGATTCCTTAAGTTCTGAAATTATCTAATAATGGTGCAAATTCTTTTGCGTTAAAAAGCAACTGAATTGAGGTAATTTACTATCAAATTTGGTTATTATCAAATCATCAATAGTCACTAGTATCATATATCATTAGTTGTCATCAATCATACATCAAATTAATTTATACAAGTAATAAGTTCATATGCTGACAATGACAAACAACGATTTACAATACAAGGAAGCAATTAGTTGAAGAGCTGGGTCTCTAATATGCACCAACTTTTTGGTCTGAAATCGGCGAAAATTAGTATTAGTCAATTGGCTTTCATAATGTCGTGAAACACGACACATGTAATATTTCCATGAAGCAAAAACCGATCGCTATGACTGTTAGTGCCATCAACGCAGATTTTCAACGACTTTGATTCATGTAAAAAAAAACTTTGCATTTGACCAATGGCCAAGCTGAAAATGGTGCATTTTGTTTGATCGTTAAATATAATGAAACATACATCTGAAATGATGTGAAATAGTAGCATACAATTAATTAGCGCAAGAAAAATATTATTGACTTTTGTGATAACTCCTTAAATCAAGCTGAAGCATATGAAAGACGCATTGATTGACCATATTCAGTTTCAAAGTCGGAAAGAGTCAACATGATATTAAATAAGCTGACCTGACATGAGAGATGTTGAATGATAAACTATCTCAGTAGAGTTAGAGCATGATTGATAAATAAAGAAAACTGAGTTTATGATAACTGTTCATCTCTATCATTGATAGATTTGTGTATAAAAATGCCTCACACAATCGTAAATAAGGGACGTCATTGCAATGGGCTAGAATATCAATAGCTCTATGTGGCAACTTCGGATGTGTTTCAAAAAAGGTAATGTGGGAGGTTCATTTGTTGAAGCGAGAATGGAGTGGTTCTTTTCATATATGTTCTACCTGGAGAAGAATGCTAATTAATGTTTGAAAAATTTTGTACGATTAGAAAATATAAAACATATCTTATAAGACTCATTAACTCTTTCCAGCTGCAAAACTGAATCTTAGAGTAGTCCAAAATCCAAAAAGGTTGAATGGTATCGATCAGGGCTCTTACCTTTACCTCCTCGATAATTCCGCTGCAGGGCCATGCCCTTGCCCTTCTCTGGTGCAATTTGATAAACTGTGCTAGAAGCTTGACTCGACGTTTCAAATTCTCGGACTTGTTCTGTAAATGTAATCAATGAAATTTTAGTTTAGATTTGTTTAGTGAAGTTGAAGGCATCACTCACTTCGACTGTCATGCTGAGCAGCATATGAGTTTTTGGTTGTTCGACCTTTGTTGTTGAAGTTCTGAGGTGGATTTCGTTTCACTGGACGAACTTCACCGACTTTGCGAGGATTTGTAGAATGAAGCTGAAAAACATAAAGAGGTGTGACAGAAGATGAGAGAAATACTAACACCGAATAAAAAAGCAGTCAGGCACATTTTGGGCTTGAGAGATAACGGTATGATACTGAGCTCAAATGACAATTGAATACACCACGCTCTCGTCCTCACAAGGAGGCTGTTATGGAGCAATCATATTCCGGGCAATGCGGTTATCAATAGCTGTAGGAGATGAAAGGAGCATTGTTGAAGGAGAATAATTACAAATTTTGATTTTCAGCGGAATTTCTGTATAATATAAAAAAGTCGACTAACTTAAACTTTGCTAACTCTAACTTGAATCTTGAACGAATTTCCCTGAAGATTTGGAAGATATTCAGTTGTGCTACTAATATAATATTCATTGGTTGAATGTATCAAAGCATGAAATATTGATTGTTTTCCGTGATATAGATTTGATCTTCATTTGATAAGTTGATCAAAATTTAGCAATGTTATCTAAAATCATACCTCACCTTAAAAAATTACATTGTGTTTCCTTTAACATATGTAATAAGTAATTTGCCAAACAAGCAAAAGCTATACCAAACGCTATCAATAAAGAAAATCGTCACCATTAGCCATCATAAACAATGTTATTCATCAACATTAATGGGTAACTGCTACATGTATTAAAGCTTCCTGATTCCTAAGCTTCCTGTTGGCGTTGCTCCAGATTGGCAGCACCCCTGATTGCTACTCTTACCGGTTCTATCTCTTACCGGTTGCTAACAAACAAAGCACATGAACAATAACGAGATCGCATTCCACAACGTCCCCTGGTAAAAAGGTGTAGCGACTCTACTGATTTGGCTTGCCATGTGGACCAATGGCCGCTCTGAACATCACATAACCATGAACACCATTAAAATTATCGCTATGAGTGAATGTTTTAAACAATGAAACATTGGCCAAATACAGATTGAACTTGGGATGAATGGGATGATTGGACTATTTATGGATTGAAGTAGCTGATATAACCCAAGAGGTCTGAGACAACCTATGCAATCTCAATTAGAGGCTTAGACATCATCTTGGCCAGCTCGTTCTCCTATTAAGGATTATTCTAGTATGAGTATTCTAAAACTAACGTTCGGCGTTTCACTGCTACCTATCACCACTTACGTCACAACTTACGAATAGTCCCTGAAAAAGAGAGGAGAAAAAAAGATCAGATCACCCATCGAATCAATTCCTAGACAATGCCTAACAAATGTAATGTCATTGACAATAATAACACATACACAAAATATTATCTTCTCAGAACCGTTACATTATCATAGCTTGATAATTATATAAGAGACATATAAATGAATAGGGAACATAACATGAAAAAAAAGGCTTTTCTGTAACAATTATGTTTTATTTAGTCAAATTTTAGGATGATCCACTTTTTATGAAACGGACTGTAGTATTGGTAACAAATCTTTTCTGTCAAAAATACTTTTTTCAGGAGGGAGAATGTAAGAGGAGATAGGGGATTATAAGTCATGCATTGTGATGATCATGAAACACAAAGATGCTAACGTTGCAAGTGCCACTGATCAAACATCAATTCAAGTGTCATCGCTAAGCGTTGTCATGGCAACTAAGAGGATAAAGGAAAACGATAATTTTGAGTCAGTCAAGTGATCAGACGATACGTGAAACACAAATGCCAGATCTCAGATGATCAAGACAAGAAAACGTAACATTGTCAAAAGTGCAGATAGCGTGCGTCTGGACTGAGGGGGCGTCGTGACTGAGAACAGCGACTTATGTTTACAGCTAAATAATTTCTGAAATGTAATGCATACTCAAACACGATGGCAATATGTAATATAATCGCAAGGATAAAATTTCTCCCCCCTTTCACACAGCTACATGTAGTAACGAGAACACATTGTATTTCTGTCGAAGGTAATTTTGCATGTAACTGAATACAAGGGGCACTTGTTTGTTGTGAGACATGAAATCATTACTACTGTCAAGACTGTACGATGTGCAGTGCTTACCTTATTTAAATAACGTAGATGGATTTTCAGTTTTTTTTCAGAAAGATGTGATAATTTAATTTTTCTATCATGAAACACGGTACACTGATATGATCGTTGCTTCGCATATTATGCAAATAACTGCAACAGTTTTTACATAGGTGCGCTCTTCAACAATTAAGAGACTATTTTTGGAACCTTCTATGTCCCTGACACACCCGTGATTGCCTCTGCTACCATCTTTCAAGCTAAACTTGCATCTTTTCCAGATGATTGCGAATGCCCTTCTTCAAGCATCAGCAGCTACAGCTTCTCGTCTGTTTTGTCTTTTCCAAATCAATTTTGCCAAGGGGCCACTTGAGCACATTTTGATTCCACTGTAGCTGTGCATTTATGTAATATATTTTAAACAGACGGCAGTGACAATAAATGATGTAGAATCATAGGACATGTTTAATTTGCCTCTTTCGACTTCTATAAGAACGCATCCGTGGAGTTTTATAATGCTGCTCTCTGTAATTCTGTAAGTTAAATACTACATGTATGCGCAGGAGAATACAATCGACCGAGTTCAACGTTAAAGCTATGACTTCACATTCATTTGTGACAGTAATCATTGTAAATTTCATATTTTGTTCCTTTGAGCCAGGTATCTTTCCAAGATCGTTACTTTTAAGCTATTTACACCAATGTGGCTAGAATCACCCAATGATTGAACATACCAGTTCAACCAGAATTTTAGTTTGGCTTACTTTTAGCTGTTTTCAACTGTCTTTTGTTTTTTAATACTTTACATTTTTAATTTGATATATTATTATTCTCATTTAATTTGTTTTGTTTTTTATTTAATTGTTGGTTGATTTAAATTGTTTCTTTGTGATACAAGTCAGCCTAACGATTTTCTTATTGAAGCCTTGCATTTCTATAAGTATTTTTATGAATATCTAAGTATATCAATGATCTGATGAAATTGACTATTCTCATGTGCATGTACATGTTAAAGTAGTTTGTTTATCTCCTGTCCACTTTCAAATTTTCGCACCAAATTTAGACGATGTAGTGTGAAGTACAGCGATATCTGCTGATCAAAAATTGAGTGCATCACTTATTATTTCCAACGCGTCAAGAATAGATAAAGACCGTGTTAAATCCAATGTATACTTGATGATAAAATTGAATAAGAACCTAAGAAATCATGGCTTCATTTGAATAACATCTGATAAGATGATAAAGATATAATAAGGAATATACGCGTCCTTGATGAATAACTGGATGGAATCAGTCATGTATCTCGGCTGGCATCGTCTACACCTCCCGCAATTGCATCTAATTTGTAGAGTACTTCTTCGTTTAGCATAAAACTTTGTGAGAAGAAATGTTCATTTTTGACACTTGGCGGTGACTATTTACACAAAACGGTTTTTGGACAACATTTGAAAATAGACTGGGAAGGAAATGGATCCTGAGAACGTGTGAAGATGTGTTCAAATGATAATTAATTATTCATTTATTTACTAATTACATGACTCTGATTATGTAGGAAGGGAATTGTGCATGTACAAGTCACGTATCAGAATTGAGCACTGATTGAAGGCGCAAGGTCTGCTTCTTACGTAGACCAGCCGGAATGATGGAGCAGTAATACAATCGCTAATGAACAGGATTGCCAATGAGGGAAACCAGAACATGTTTTGGGATCGGACTTCTTATAGAATGAAGCTGCTTGATCAAGGAAGAGTAGCCGGTTTGAGCAGTTTTGAGACATAATCAGGTATGAGTCGAGGTGAGCTCCTAGACATCTGACAGAGGCTATATTATTCATTAACAAGTTGTCATTTGTAGAATGTTGCAGTGATAGGCTAGGCAGGTATATGTAAGTACCGGCATTCCTGCCCATGTGATTTGGTGAGTCAATTATCACACAGTTAAAAATTGATTGTCTACTCGGCGGTTGCTAAGGTCGGGTGAAAAGTAAGAAATTATTGCACGAACATGTATTGACGTATTCTAACATAAAAGAGACAGGGGAAAGAACTCTCGAATTCTGAAATCAGAGTGTAGTTCATGATTAAAAGATCAAAATTCTAAATAGAGGCAGCGAGAGTAAATTTTGATAGAAATGCCCACTAATAAATATTGTCTCTGATGAATGGCTTCAATATCTTGACACAATTTTTTGAAAAGCATTTGAATACTCGAGTAGAAATTGCCATCCATACGACACAAAAATTGTTGTTTATATCCTATTCCACAGGATTCATGTGGAAAAGAACGAAAGAAAATCTGAAGATCAAGAAAAAGCACAATGGAAACCCATGTAATCCACAGATCACATGCCTTTAACAATGTGAAGATCGACTGCTTTGAGTAAAAATATTTCACAGTGGAGACTGTTTTTGATAAGCATCGCTACTGCGCTACATTAGAATCCTCCATTAGTCTCAAATGATTCCGCTTACTTGAATCATAAAGCAGAAAATGTAGTTTTTGAAGTTTATTTAACGATTCATCAACTTGTACTACTTATGAGCCAAACAGCTGGTGTCAATTAAGCAGTAATTGATCTTTGAATGCCAGAAATGAATTCCATGCAACAAGCTGAATCCCTCAAAAATATCAATGGCATGCTCTTTTTTCCGTAAGTCGATAATATAATGTAATGTCTATCCCATGGTTGGATGGCTAAGATTATTGAGACACAAATTGTTTGCTGCTGGAACATAAACAGTCATGCAACACACATGAAACAGGCGGAGTGAGTGTAACAGCAGACGAGTGTGTGACCATACAAACCTTATCAAAGAAGATCTCCGGTGTGAACTGTTTCGGAGCAATGAGATAATGAAAACATTTTTACAAACTGAAATAGGAGGAAAAACTGCACTCACATTCACTTCCCCATGACTTGGTTCAAATGAATGTGACCGACTTTTCTTCTTCTCGACTGCACCCTTTGGCATCCTATCCATGTAGCGATGTGTTCGCGGTGCTTGATCCGTCAAGTTGCTCTGACGATCATTTGTTCCAATGGATAATTGATCGTCTGACTGCACATAACGAAGATTTCCCCATGATCCTGTCGTCCTGCAACAAAGAAATCTGCAACATTCATTTACTGAAGACTATGCGGAAATGATCATTTGCATCAAGGTTGCATGAAAAACTAAATGAGAAAAGCGCGAGCTCGCACATTGGATGCTGATTGATAACATAACTAAATGAGACAAATGAGATCTACAACAAGTTTATAGGATTCAGGAAACCGTGTTGAAGGGCTAGTTAAGGCAATACTACTTCATAAGAACCGTTGGAGGACACACATCCGAGGGTGAGCTCCTATGACTCATAGTTTCCGATAGTAGACCTGCTTTTCTCTTGTAAGTAACTGTATCTTGAATTGGTTGTAAACGAACACCGTTGACGTGGAGCTTTGCTTCTATGCACGTGATATGACATTTCTACTAGCACATGACAATCTCCGTCATATGACGTTGCATTTGATGATTTCCTTGTATTTTGCAAGCATTAGGAAATGAGGCACGATTTCCGTGCCTTTATACTTTCTAGAGTTAATTGCTTTCCTTTTTGAATAGCAAAATCTCATGTCATTTGAAACACATCCTTGAATGCATCTATGGGAAACCTTTATTGTGTGTGCATTATGTATCGTATTTTATTTCGCATGCATAATAGTTGAGATGAATTGTATAGAAAATCGGTCATAATTCAAATTTAATGCCCTATTTTTTCTCACAATAAGCCTTTAGTTTCTGCAGAAATACTGTTCTTAAGACTAGATAGTTTTTGAAGAACCCTAGCACTTATATGTCTGTTACATGGAGCCGTTGAATTCTAATGTTGCGTCAACGAAAATTCTTTGTTCTAATCTACACGCTTTTACAAGTATATGATTTGTTTGAACTAGTGTGGTGGGGTACAAGAAATGTTCCGGATGTTTCGCGGAAAGTATTTTTACAACGAAAATTTCAAGTTTGAAGTGTTTGAAGTGGTTATAAAAGTGAATCTCATTGACATGTTGTTTTTCAATGCTTTTAATCTACATGGCTTAATGTTTTGACTGATTCGGTAGAAGAGGAATGATAATGCGAGATTAGTGTTCGACAACTGTTTTTGCCACCCTGTCATTCAGATATCAACTATTTCAAACAAACTCTGTTACGATGTTACATTAACCAACGACTGCAGGCACGTGTAACCAAGCCCGACGTCATGCTTCTTTTATACTACGATGATGAACAATCGAGTTAAATTTGTTTAGTTTGCCGCTATGTCTATAATGAACACCACTGATATCATTAGACATTGAAGGTCAGGATTATGTTGACTCTTTCGGGAACTGCTAACTGTACTCCCGAATCACAGCATCGCTCTACCACGAAGAAGTCACATCCATCACACCTGCGCTATGAGTGTATTACTACATGCCTCAGAGACATGGCCAGTAAAGACTCGTGAAAAGTTAGAGCCATGTAACCAGATGGATTATGTTACACCAAGCTTTAAGAGCGTAGATCAATGGATGGACTACAGCAAGCCTTGGGAATCGATGATCTACAATCTGTGCTGCGTGCAAACCGTTTGAGATGGATCAGACAGGTAGAACATGTGTCTGACTCAAGAAGACGCGGCTTCTAGACATACTTAGATACCTACTCATAGCAGTCGTGGAGGTCAAAAGTAATGGACACACAAGATAGAAAGTGATCTGCGAGATCTGCAACTCGACCTCTGCAGTGCGCACGACCGCGTTGCTTGGAGAAGCCCATATCGGATTCGACAAGACATATCGTCCAACTCCCAAAGCATCTGTGCACTTTCTCAATTCATCAAAAACTATTTTGTCGACTGTGGATAGGAGCTTGTTAATATTCGTATGCCTTTATTCTGAGCGTGAACACATCTTGAATGATATAGAAAAAATGATTAATCAAAGCTAATTTGCAATTGTATTCAAATGATTGCTAATATCAAATTAAAAGGCGCCGCGGGTCGGAGACACTAAAAATAAAAATCTAGGAAAAGAAAAATTGCGCCAAGCCTAAGCCGGGCCGGATTCCTGTTGTGGTTGCCGCAGCGTCGTTTGGCTTGCTTTTTTGAAGATCCACTTACCGATCATGTTTAGCCAATCGGCTAGGAGTGAGAAAAGCTTCTACATGACCATGTGTTGTGAGATGGCCAGGCTGTGTGGCTAATCGGTGACGTCGTGCAGCTGCCAAAGCGTGTATATTTCTAGTGTCGCGAGCGACCACCGGATTCTGTGGGAGAACTCCAGCTCTCTCATCTCGAATCCTGGCTTCTTGAATATGGCGAGTCTTCGGTGAACGGGAGAAGACTTTGTCATCTTCACTGTAGGAGAGAAATGAATTGTTGACAAAACATAAAATATACTTTTGAAGATGGTGTAGTAAGGGAGAGCAGATAAAATGTGACATGCAGCTGGCATCCGACTTTTCGTTCATGAGAAACGATGAGATGTCTCTCTTAATACAAAGTAAAGTAGGATTCTCATTATTTCAATTTTTTCGAAACGATAATGCATTATGCTCTCATTGTTTCACACATCATCTATCTTTCACTGCAATTAACAATGCAAAAGAACTATGCTGTACCTTATGCGCATGAGAACGATGTCCCTCGATATTAATGTGAATCTACGCATTGGACATTATCAACATCCCTTTCAATTTAGATTTCATCACGCAGGGAGACAAGTGTGTTTTGTAACTTCTCGATTATATAGACTATTTAGACTTATATCTAAGTTTCTTGTACACCTACGCTAGGGCTACACAAACAAAGCTATATCTGTCATTAATGTAACATCAAAAATCTGGCATTGGGAGACAACTATATTTGGACCAATATTGACCAATCTCTCAACGACGATCTCTCTAAAGCGACCATCCCAGTGAAGTGATCGCGTTTTCAAAGTCAGAAGCTTTCTCCGTACATTCAGAGCTGGAACGACAGCAGACCTCCATGAATGAACAGAATTCCAAGCCATCGTTTCTCGACACTAAAGTTTTTGTTAAAATAATAATTCCGTGTGCAATTAGTCCAAATATCAATAATATCAGAAACATCAGGAATGCGATCAGTATCAGATGTCTTGATTGTTCACCACGACGATATCTTCTAAAAGATTGAATTTCTCGTCAACATCGAACGGATCAAGATGTCTGATATAGGTAATATGAAATAGGACTTCTTGATGAGTATAAGATTAATTTAACGATACTTTGAGCGAAAAGTCGGACAGCTGCTCACTTGTCGATTTTACAGTAATTAATGTACATCAAACTACATTAATGAAACTACTTTGGTAAGGGAAGTTTTGTGCAAAATCCATGTATCATGATGAAATTGTAATGTGCAAATCCATGCAACTCCTTTACTTTTCGAAAGCATGAAATTTGGTTCAATGGAATTGATATAAAAGATACATTGAAGTTTTGCACCTTATTACCAATGCAATTAAATTTCTGTGTAATTTTTCATTGCTAAGTGGTTTTACGTTTGAAGGTGTTCAGATATCAAATTAGGCTGTCATGATGTTCAATACATTTCATAGTTATATGTTACTTTTTCTATGAATGTGTTGTTTCAAATGAAGCATTGCACGATTGTAGTTGATGCATCAAAGCCATGTGGAAGAACAGTTCATACTTCCAGATTAACACTTTGTCGTGCAACTTTTCACCCTTATATTTTTGTGGTAGATATGATGTGGAGAACGTCACCAAACATCACCCTACACTTCGATCTCAGAAATGCTCAACAATGGATAGAAAGCAGATGATTTTCATAAGATATTCTTGGTAAGGAAAAATTAGAAAAATTATGATGAAGTCAGTTAGAATAGATTCTTGACTTAACAGATCAGGAATATTCAATGAAGCTACGAAAGATCAGGCTTTATCTTGTGGAGCACGTTACCAATTTCTGAAAACGATTGTAATCTAAGAATATGAGCAATGAATATGTCTTTTGTAAAATAGCATCGGACACAGATGTAGATTGATTTCATATGGTACGTCTCTTGGTTGGTGAGTACCAATCACCAACAGTGGTACAGTGGCAAAGTGCTTGGCCCAGCAATCTTTCGGACCAGAAGTCGAGCCCCGGGAGTGTCATTGGAATTCATCAGGAAAGGCATCCGGATTTAAATATCACAGCGCTCCAGATTAAAGTCTGACTGTCAGCACCGTCCAAGCCCCCAGTAAGCGGGGAGTAGTGACGTTAAACCATCATTTTTTAACAAAAGATTGCGAACATGTGGTGAACGTTGCGATGTGGAATGTCGAATAACCCAGGACTTATGACAAATAATAAAATGGCAATTTTTCTCATAGAAAATGAAATAATGTCTGAAATATGAATTTAATGATCAATTAATTAGTTATCATAAGAGATGAAGCAGATATTTGATCTAATCAATGATTCATATCAAATTTAAGGCTCGGTCCAAAGAGAAGGCACATAGTAGACAGAGTGACAACTCATAAAATGTTAGCATTCAGTGCGAATTTTTATATCAAAGATTCACAAGTTATTCAAGCTAGTTTCAAGTTATTCATGGAGATCATATTCATGGTTCTGAAAAAACATTTGATCAACACGGCAATTTTTTGCAAATTATTTCTGTGCTTACATGCTATCTATTCAATGTATTTTAAAATCGAGATTTTAATATTTAAGCAGTATGAAGCTTATTGGACATCAAATAGAATGACACTTCTGATAAAAGGGAATTGAGTTGATTATATGAGGGAAATGCCATGAATAGCGCTATGCTTCATATATTCACACAAAAATTGAAAACTCATCCAGCTTCTTGGTTCAATTTTTGAATAATCATGCTTCTTGGCTCAATTTTTGAGTTTGTTATCTAAGCAAACAAGTAATTACTGACGTTACATTTATGGATCTGTTCAGTTTACATCTGTTGTCTAAATTTATTACTAACAGAATGCATACAAGGTCAACAAAATTCATTGTGCAGAATTAAGTTATAGATGGTTAGAATCATCACTTATTCTTTAGTTAGAATTCAACTTATTGAGATATGGGGATTAAATTTTCATAGGTTACCTTCAATAAATCAAATCTATTTCTATTTGAATAATAATGTGGAGTTATTTAGGTCTTAAAGGAGTGATCATTGCATTTGGTTCTTGATCATGTTACTCTTTCTGCATCATGCAGACACAAAACGTATAAAATTGAAAAAGGTTTTTTAGACAACGCTGAACGGTGAACCTTAAAAGTAATAGTCACTCCCATCGACCTCTCCGAACTAGCGTTATCAGTGACTAGAGGGATTTGTAAAATATTATTCTTTCTTCTGTATTGTATTATGACAGTCAATTCCATGGTTATTTCTCCATGACAGTAAAAAATCAATGCATCTCAAATGTAGGGTATACATGCGTTACAAATGATCTCATTTGATAAAATCGAAGTTATCATCATATTGGAGACGGAATTAATACTGATGTGTTGCTCTACCTATGTACTTGCTTTGTGACTCGGTCGGATTCTGATACAAGCATTCTCTTTCACTCGATCGATTAGAATTCATAGCACGCAAATATTAGCAAAATATGCTTTTGTAAGGTATAAAATTGATGTTAATTTTCAAAAGGCACTTATGCGGTCAGTAAGCATTCAAAGGCATGAGTGAGAACGGTGCCTGACACACCATAAGTAACTAATTTATTTCTAAATATTATCAACGTCCAATGTGTGAATACTTCCACGGCAATGCGGAGTAAGATGAAGAGCTTACTGCCCGAGTCTTGTAATTATGAAGGGAATGGACCTCAAGAAGAAAAGAATGACTCAGTTTGTGAAGTGATTGGGTGCCTCTGCTCGGGGTGGAAACATGGCCACTATCTCAGTAACAAAGAAGACTGTTTAACTCACAGAATTAGATTGTTTAACCATGTCATTTTGCTAGAAGTGCAAACTGATTAAAACAGATGGCACATGCAGGAACTTAATAAGTGGGCAAAAAGAAATTTTTAATACCTTGCAGAGATAGGAAAAATAGCGGATTGTTGTGGATTCCTTCAAAATGCTCCGATCGCCACGATTCCTTCAGATTCGAAGAATTCAGATCATTGCGCAAAAGTTTTCTCAATAATGTTGGGCCCTCCGATCATTTTAAAAAAAGTTAGCAGGCGCATGAAAAAACGTTCACAAACTTCTCTGTAGAACTTGACATCGTCTGTGTCTCTTCGCTGTGTGATCCGGTTGATAACAGTAACTGAAATTTTGCACAACTTGGCGTGTTTAATGTTGAACTGCCTGCTCATTGTTCGATTGCTATGGTATTTAGTCAGTAGATTATGCCATTTCATTTACGTTACATGCTCCAATGCTTCCCCTCTAGTCAAACGGAAGAAGAGACGACCTGTCTAATTCTGTGGTTTAACTAGTGTGCAATGTTGCACTATAAGCTAAGGGTAAATCGGGGAGGTCATTAATGAGCTACTGAGGATGCACAGATTGAGGAAAATGAAGAGGCGAATTCGCCAAAAGAAGGTCTGAGGGATGAGATAAGTAAGAAGAACTGAACAGTGTGTTATCAGGGAAGGTGGAATCGGCGATGTTGATTTCAGGGTGCAAAGAAATATTTCCACTGACATTATCGAAAAAAGTGGATAGCATGAAGCTGGAGAGAATCTGCCTATTTGGAATGACCAAATAGACATAGCGTAATACCAAAAATATCTTAAAACTGTCAGCATCATTAAACATCATGGGTTAAAACTCATGGTTGGGTTCGAGACGAGCCATCAAACCCAGCCTTACTCTAAATGGTAATAAAATCAGAAAAAATGAAATCAGTGATCCATTACATCGGTTACTAGGACAACTTTATTATGGATTACCACCGATCTACAAAAATTCTCATGTGACTCCGACTCCACTTCCGCAGCTGATAAGAATACTTCCGGATATGACAAAATGAGCGTGTATCGGGATTTGTCTCTACAGCCTGTGATCAGTAGAATTTACATATGATGTGAAGCTTACAACTTAAAAGAAGATGTCGAATTAGAGTACATTTGTTCACGTAATATCTTACGTAATAAATTAATACCTGGCAATTAATTTCCTATGAGAATAGATCTCGCTCTGACCTTTTCCCTTCATTGTGATAAAGTAATCAATCATGCAATATTTAATCAAATTGGGCGCCAGCACCAGATGCAAGGACACTCGCCTTGCTTGTGGTCTTCTGTTGAATGGAACAATCAGTTCATATCGCTGATGGAAAGTTGCGGCGTTACAATTAACAGACAACAGTGGAGGACAATGAGTCTCGATCATCAGCTTTCCATCACTATCTCATGACAAGTGAGTTTACTTCTGCAGCTGACATTTCTATGCCTCCTCCATGATTAATGGCGAAGAAATCGAAAGTGAATGAATCAAATTTATCAAAGAAATGGAACAATGTGGATTCAATATTCTATTTTGCAGCTGACGGTAACATTCGACATCGAAGTCAATGACTGGGACTTTTAAACTTCCAGGAAAGGCTGAATATCACTGCTTTTAATTTTAATACGAAGGTCTAAGTTATTAGCCTACAGAAGTCAAATTATGGAGTAGAAATCTCGTTACAGAAATGCACGCGGAGATCTTTTAGAAATTGGATATTTAATACTTTACAATCAGATACACATCTGCAACTAAATCCACAAAAAGCCTCACGAATTTTTCCATTCGGGTTTTCTATTTGCTGATGTAAAATAATTAATCTCAAAGATCGCAGAAAATATCACAATTTCACTATCGTCTTCTGGACAAATAGTTGTCCTCGGAAAACTACAGTGCTCACCGCTTAATGGGGACAGCTGCTGTGATAGGACTTATAACTAAATTCTCTCTTTTTGCTCATTCCTGCTCCACTCAAGTCACGAAGCTATAGTAACAAGTGTACAGGCGGGCCGCTTTCATGCTGTGGTAACTCTCTTAAAGTTAGAGCAACCTATGGGCTCAGTTTGTTAATCAATAATGCCTCTGGCAGACGTAAATTTGGATCGTCACGAAATTTATATTACTGCCGTTGCTGTTGTTCTGACCGCATACACAACAGGAAGTTGATTAAACTTTGTATCATGTTAAGTTTCCAGCTTCAACGAAGGAAGTCGGACTTGAGTACAATTCACTGATATCTGGAATAGATCAGGCTGAGAAAAAAATCGGCTGAGCGTACTCAAAAGCCATTGATGCTGTCGGAAAGCTGTTAATTTTAGATAAAGCTTTATGTTAAACAAAAGGAGCGACAGCAATTTTCCTTTCACAATAAGAACCGCCAATGTGGTAAAGAGCTCCACCACTGAATGTACACACAAGTACAGGAGAGCCCATTTATCGAAAATGAAAAGAAATAAAAGAAAATATAAGCATCAAAAACAAGATTCCAAGTTAATAGGAAGGACGTCTATGAAAATGTTAGTTAAACAAAGAAGACAAATTATATTAATACAATAAGACAAAGAGCTCCAGAGTAATTACAGAAGATATATCGAAAAAGCAAAAGATATGCGATTGTACACAAGTTCAAAAAGAAGAATTTAAATACAGATATTGAAAGATATTATTGAGAGTGAGATCATGAGAAAGGTCTATTAAACAGTTGGCCAATTAAATACAGTGTAAGCAGTTGAAGTCACTTCGAACTCAAAGAAAATCATTGAACGAGCACCAACAAACATGGCCCATAGAAAAATCACTCGCCAAAATGTCCAAAAATATACAAAATTTCATAAATTCATTTTCAAATTCTTTTACAGTTGATTATTCCTATCTCATGCTATAATTAATGCTCTATATACATACCAGATTTTATGTCCCCATTCCCAGGGATTGGAATTAAGACCGACAATAATTCAGTTTTCATTTATCTTATGAAACCTTATCTGAAAGTATTTTCTAATTCCATAGATCGGTATCTGTATGTCCTGAGTAACTAATGAGATGGTTTGCATTTATATATCGGAATAAAATTGACAGGCAATCAGTAGTCGTGGCGCGAATTTTCACCAATTTCGCGTGTTCGCGCTAGTACTCGTAGTAATATATATTGCTATAATAACGCATAATGTGAGCTTTATGGCTATAATATAGTTGCTGGAAAAGCAGGGTGTTCATCAGACGCTTTAGGAGTAAGTGCTTGTGAGCGTCTGAGCGAGAACCTCTCTAATATAATCTGATAGATTGCTGACACTGAGCCCCAATGCGGCGGACTTCAGTTCCTCACATCGCTGCTTTTCTTCATCTAATTCTATGCGGAGCTGTTCTTGGAGTTGCAGAGTTTCACGCCTTCTTTTTTCTTCCTTCTTTTCTTGGTTTTTGCAGTCATGTTCGGCAAGATGCATGTGATGCATTGCACATGTCCAGAAGCTCTTTATCAACTCTTACATTTGAGCTATCAGTTTCTTACCTCTCAAAGCGGAATCATTCTTGCTATTTGACCCATATGCGAGTTCCACTTCAAGTCATTTGGAAGGTTATTCAAATTCTGTGATTTCTTGGCAGCTCGACTAGCACGAAAGGCACTGTATCCTAAACATCCTCTATATAATATCTATGATAAAGTTCCTCTGAGATTCTCTGCCCGCAATGGCATTACTTGCAGAAAGTTCAAAAATTGCTCGTTTCGTTCGTGTAATACGCGAGGTTTTCCCGCCTCCACGACCACTGAATGCAATTGTTAGACATCAATTGCTGTGGTCAGATTGTTCTGCATTCCTGACTGGTTCATGAGAGAACTTTTCAAGCACTGCATTTGAAGAAAACGAAACGAAGCTTGCTGCGACTACATATTTAGAATAAATATAGCAATGTTAATAAGTGACGCGATAATGTATGTTTCATATGCAGTACATAAACATGCATGTTTCACATAAAAACAAAAAGATTGAATCACTGTGACTAATTGCATGTTGCACGAACGATTAGCTCTCATAAGCGCCAATAATCCGGCTATTTAAATTTCCACCATTAATGAACAATAATCATTTATTTTTTTCGCCAACAGAACTCTATGAAAAATACTCCCCTTTTTTTCGGCGGATATAATTAAATTATAAGTAAAAGAAAAAGAAAAATTTACAGGTCCCTTACCTTAAAGGGACCTTGTAATTTTTTTTTCTTACTAATTATACAATATCAACCGAAAAAAGCAAGACTTTTTTTTCATCATCAGCCTCTCGCTTGATCAACAGATGAAACAATCCAACTCCTCCTGTTAACGGCTATCCTCTAATCATTTATTTTTTTCGCCAACAGAACTCTATACAAAGTTAACACTCAAAGTAAATTCAAAGTAACCGAAATCCGTATATCGATGTCCTAGAAGTAATCGAGATTTGAGTCTGTACAATGATATAAGATCTATTTATTCATTCTCTGAGACAAAATTGATGAGGCATAAGCTGACACTCGACAAACAAGCCCTGCAAAAACATCAAACTTCTGGTAAAAAGAGGGAATGGAAAATGAGATGTACCTGATTAGTATAACTTGCTCGAGCTGGCTGCGAATAAATAGCATGACGCTGTTACAAATAATCGAAACCAGCAGTTAAAGTATTCTTGGCAGCGCCAAAGGCATGAAGGGAAGTAACTAAGCGCCGATAGCACATTCGTTTTTCGTCGTCCTGAAGTTACGCATGTGAAGATTTTCAAACCATTGGCTCGCATTCACACGTTTCGTGCGTCTTTAAATCTGATTATTCATAGCAAGAATTCTCCTAACAATCGCAAGCTTTGAGGTTCGGTCGAGCATGGATCGCCGGAGCAATTCTGATATAAAGTAATAAAACTTCATAGTACGTTCAAACATACTCACTTTCTTCCTCTCATGAAGTTGACACAGTCCATCAGTATGTACAATGATTGATACAGAAGTTAAAATGCAATCGCCGAAATTCGCGACTTCAGGAGGATTACAATTGCTAACTTTGAAAATTAATTTTCAGACAACAGTCAAATTAAAATAAGTGTAGTATGCAGTTGAATTTTGGCAGCCAACTAACTCTTAATACTAAATAAACTCAGATTTCACTAGTATAGCAACAGAATTAAGCTTATCTTGAGAAGCCTGTATTAAGGCGCATCCACATTAGACCGATTGTGATAGCTACTAGTAGCTATACTAGTATACTGCGTTAAATTGAAATAAATCGCTCTGCATGTGCAACATGGCTGTCGTTCACATTAGCCTGATTTTGTCAACGGTAAATGGTTACAAAATCAACAGCGGAGTTCAACGATACGCAACGATATCCTCACGATTTTATCGTTATCGTCATCGGTCTAATGTGAATACGCCTTTAATCACAAGACTTAGCAGACTACCTTTCGTTAGGAGCTCTTTACAGGCCCTACTACAGATAATGATAACATTTGAAACATTACACATCTCCTAGAATAAAAACTCATGCTAGAAGCAGGTCCTAACGAAGCAATCCTCGAATACTTTGTCTAGTCAATAAAGACTGTCTGTTTCATGCATCAATATACCGTATGACCATTTGATAGTATTCAAGAATTTTGCAATGAGACCCCTCAAGTATTAAATAATATTTATGGACTCGGAATTTCTTTAATATATAGAATTTTACACTTTTCTCCTACTCAATTTTGAACCAGACACCCAGACACCCGACTGACTTTATCCTTGAGACAAAGATGCCTCAGAGTAAGGGGAGCATTTCATTTCGACCTCAGCGCATCAAATTTCTTCCAAAAAATAATTAAATTTGTTTTCGTGGTGATCTTATCTTAGTACTCTGACTTATTTTTTATGTTAAGATTTAGACTGAGGTTTATCGAGACGAACCTGAAGCACCGGCATCTCAAAGATGAAATAATTTGGATAAATAAATTGCAGGTCTATAAATAGTGCAGTTTTTGCCACGCAGTCACTGGATACCTACTTAACTGTTCACGAACTTTGCCATTGCTTCAGAAGCGTTTGTCGATTGAGGAAAATCATAAATCCTTTCCAAATATTCTTCAAACTCTTCATCGTGATAAAAAAATATTTATGCTAGCTAAGATGCGACTGTATCGTGTATTGTATTGATAACTGGATATTATCCCATTATTGACAATGGTAAGACTGGAATCGAGGTCGATGTTTTTTAGTCACCCAAGTCCGAGTTCGGCTAGAACTACCAAGTACGAGTCCGCAGCCGTGGTGAAGTGTCACAGGCGGTTGTATTTCGCTGGGATGCAAGCAGCTTTAACACGACCAGCAACAACATTGTGAAGGAGTAGTCTTTCTATCCCGCTTTACACGTATATTTGGTGCTGACAAAAAGTTCTTGTCGCCACTAAAGTTCGAAATTGCTGTTCAAGATGTCAGTGTAAATATGGGCTTGTACATGTTAGATTCCTTGAAATCTTGTAAGGATTATTGTTAGCGTGATAACACTGTGAGAGGAAAGCAGAGTCCTGTTAGAATTACCTGAAAGACCGTTGTCTTGCAGCAGGAATCACACTGTAACGTCTATAAGAAAAGTTCAGCGTTAGGAGAAAATGAGATGCAATTTGCTATAAACTAACATGGTAAACAAAGAAGTTATTCAGCAGAGATCATGTGACTTGAGTTCCTGCATTCATCGTTAGAAAATAGAGTTTCGTTGGACCTGGACGGAGGACTTATAAAATATAAATAGAATAATATAAAATTGCTATTATTATATCATATAATATTATATTTAATTTAATATAATAGCAAACAAAATAAAAAAATCAAAAAGTTTAACGCCTATTATGACTGAAAGGGGCTAGATCGAAATAGTCACTAAGACCCAACGAACTTTTCTCCTTAACTTATGGAATTATCCATAACTGATACAGATATACGGCATATTTAGATCTCCGTAGGCCCCTAGGGATGTAATTTTTCTCATCTACTAATATATTTGCAGACATGTCAAGCACACACTACAATACTGAAATTTAATCAACAATTTAAATTCAAATATGTACTCCAATAGAAAAGCAAGATTCTTTCGTGCATTGCAATAAATACATGGATGAAATATTTAAAAGATCAAAATACCTTATAACAAGAGATTAATAAACTGTTTGAAGAATATACGCGCCTTCGAATCTTTAAAATATTTTCTCATCTTCATCTTACAAGTCAGAAGGCAGCCGATGAGTTAATAATTTCCGATGTTTAATTAGTACGTACGGTGCGATTAAAATATTTTTAGACTGATCATTTACGATACATTTGAAAACGTGGAGATGAGAATTCATGAGCTTGTGTAAACACACTATTTATAAACATTGTGAAATGTCAACATCATTAACAGGTTTTATAATGACGTACCTCATCTTGTTATCGTCCGAAGAAATGCCATCCAGATACGTGTGATCGGCTTTATCACCATAAATCGACTACAATGAACAGATATGTCAAATGCAACCTTGAAGTCTGCTTCAGATATGTCAATGAATTAGTAACAGCAATTATGATGTACATTGACATGTTAAAATTGAAATTAAAATTCAATGCATAGTAGCCCTTGCTGCATACAAAATGTGACAATTAAGTTCTCGGACTGGTTGAAATTCATTGAGACAATTAAGTAATTGAATTTTGTTTAGTTCTGATGAAATGAATAGAATACGATATCGATGAATGATGCAGGCCCACTTCTAACTTCAACCAAATGTCAATGTCAGCAATTTACTTAATTGTCTGATACAAAATTTATCGAAATTCAGAGTGAACCGCGGATCAATATCAAATTTTGCGCGATGTTTGGGAGAACTCTACAGTGAACTGCACCTGTTGATTCAGGCTTAAGATGATGCCTGCTTAAGAAGCGGTTGCGTGTAATGGGACGGTAAAAATGATTCATAGAAAATATTAATACAGAGGATGATCATGAAGACGAACGATCTGGACGACCGATAACTCATCGATCGGATGAAACGGCCAACTTTGTTTGACCTAAAATCAGATGAATGACAAAGCATGGGAATAATGGTCCATGAATTACGACAGCCTAGGAAAACATTAAGAAAAGTCCTTACTGAACATGAGAAAAAGTTCTTCAAAATGAGAAATTCTCAACTAAGATCGAAAGGATCTGGTGAGACTGAGCTTCAAACGAGCAAGTTGCTTGCCAGCAGTCTTCGATATCTTCCGCATTCACTTGACCTCGCGACGTCTCATTTTTGAGGCTTTAAAGTTTGAAGACATTCCTGCTTTCCAACAGTTTGCACGAACAATCTTGAGAAACATCCCTACGAGTAGCGTGCACTGTGCATTTCCAAACTATTTGAAACATTGGCAAAATTGGATAGCGAAAAAGTAAAATATCTCTGAAATATAACAGATCTTTAACATTCAGAGACTGTGAGCAATTAGCTGTGAATTAAACATATCATGAACAAATTAAATCTATATGTGAGTTTTAAGTAATAGTTTGGGAGTATTTTGTAGAAGATGTTTGATTAGTCCGGGAACTTGATCGTCATACATGTACCTTCTATACTGTCATATCAGATATGTACTATCATGCAGTGGAAAATGTACAAAGCGATTGAAATCGCATTATCCAATGAATTAAATCACAACATAGAACTGTTGAAACGGTTGAAAGAAAAAGCAGTTTCTACGACTAATTGTAAGTGACAGACTCGACCGTTGTGTATTGGTTGTATTGTGTAGTGGAATGAAAGAGTCTACCTAACACTAAAGCGATGAGAAAATCCTGTGATCCATATTATTCATTTTTTCCCGAAGACTACTATTCAGTTCGAGACATTAAATCATACTAACTGTACGCTTTGATGTGATAGCGCATAATCATGATTGACAAATGGGACTGGTATAGCTTGCAAGCAAATTGTGAAATGAAGAATTATCTTATTGCGCAACAACAATGAAAAGACGAGTAAGGAATTCCTCATTTTACAATTCACTTGCTTCTCATACTACTCCCATTGTGTCCATGAAAGAATATCTTTATTGATGTGCCGGTCAAGGTAAGTTTGAATTATAGATCTACTCGACCATTAGCTCAATATTTCGAACAATATAAGTTTGTTGTTTAATGAATTGATCATAAACATCGGAATACACATTTGCCTAGGACCTAAAGGAATGAGATTTTGACAGAGCTGTTGTCTACATGAATTGTTCATAAAGCGCTAAATACTTGCATTCATGAAATGACTTGAAAATACAACCGGAAATTTTCTTTGTTAATCCGCACCCAAATTCATGTAAGGGCAAGTTTGCGCACCTCTAATTAGGGAACGCGGCATTAACAAAATTCATTGGGCAGTAAAAGAGAAAGAAGAACATGACTATTATCTTCGGACCATGTAGACGTTATCTTTGAACATTATTTATCACCCAGAGCTACTAAAAATTGAACGAATGAATTCTAAAACATGACAAAAACAAAAACCTCAAATGCTCCAAAAAAAAATGATACGTCATTCATTTAATTAATTACATCAGTTATAGGCCGATATTTCTTCGATGAGGACTGGAGATATAGTATCAGAAGAATCTTAGAGCTGTAAATGAATAAGTCATCATGGTGGAAACAAAGGGGGAAACAACAAGACTAACATGCGATAGCTTTCCGTCTTTGTTTATCTATAGCAAGTAGGCTACGTACTGCTTTCATTAACAAGAACTTCCTCTAAACGGTTGCAGGACATTCATGTACTCTGAGGAACAAAAGTGAACCTATGTCAGATCACAACAGAGTATTTCTGTAAGCATTTATCATGCATTAGAATTTCATTGAGACTGAAAATGACGGATTGAATGAAATCAGCACTTTCATGTCAGATGAATCATGTATGTGCAAAGTCTAGAAAGACATTTCGAAATACTATTAATTGCTGAGTAACCATGCTAATCAAAATTAACATTAGGAGCTATGTAATCTGAAATACCTAAAGCATTGAAGCTTAAGTTCAATTGATATTTTTGTCTTAATAAACATGCAAGCCAACTGGGAAAAATCTACTTCTTAATTGGTGCAATTGATCTTACGAGTTGTCTGTGAGGTTGAGTGACTCGAAATTCGGATGTGGAATCAAGTGGTTGCTGAATACAATCCGACCTCTTACTTAAGCAGCTTGATCTATCATATATTTTATTTCATTCTATTATTAATTGCATTTACGACATGGTTTAAGATGCTTTGGTGGACAACCGATCCCCGCTACTTGCATGTCTATTCATTGATCATAATTGCTATGACAAATGATGTGTGGTGATGAGGGTCCTGCCAATTGACGAAGTCACATGTAAGCGGCTGTAGCTCAGTTGGTAGAGCATTGGTCTAGTCAACATGGATCGTAGGTTCGAATCCTGCCAGTCGCACATCTTTTGCATGGCAGCTTGATCCATCGTTTATTGCATTTCATAATATTGTTATTTACTAACTAATTTCCTTTCTCAACAGATGATGCGAAAGCCTTGCGATTAGAATAATGTTTTTAGCTCCTACGTCTTTGGCATCTTACAAAATCGCATACCCTAAAAACTGACCTTTATATGACTCAAATCACTCATGGACACGCTGGTTGTGAAGACAGGATCGGCCATTTCCTGTTGGTATAAATCCATCATCTCCATCAGCTCCTTCGAATATTCAATTTTGTTCTGGTCAAGAATCTGCTTCTGTTGTGATATAATTTCCTCACACAGCTGATGATGATTTTTGAACTTGGTGATGATGAGGTCTCGCTTCCGAATCTCATGTTCCTTCAAGAAAGCTTCGGACTGCATCTCAGTGTTTTCGATCTCCAACTCATGAACTTTACAGAGGAGACTAAGAATTTGCTTATGTTCTTCACTGCTGATCTTGGCAGGGAGAATCTCTTCCATTCGCTTCGCCTTCAGTCGACTCAAGTCTAAATCCTTTTCCATCAATCTTTTTTGTTTTTCTGAGCGAAGGAGATCATCTTGAAGAACCTTCAATTCATTGCGTGCGTGGATTACATCTTCGGGGTCAGCCGGCTCTTCAAATGCCTGCATCGTGTCTGATTTGTCGCCATCTGGAATTAGATTATTCATCATTATTCACATCTACGTCCATGAGATATAATTATTGTACATAAATAAAAGCGCGCATCTTCCCGAATTCATATCTTTATTGCTCTGTAGGCCTTTAGCTGGTCTTCGCAACAGAGAGTACTCGGTAAAAAGAATGAAAATGAGTGATGACAACTGAGAAGTACAACTAGACGTTAAAATGGAGATGGCTTCACCATGGTAAATGAATGCCAATTATAAACTCGAGTTTACAAATTCGGTTTGAAGTATTGAATATGTAAAGGTTCTGAAGTGCGCAATAACTTATCATTTCTAGAGTGAAAGACGATGAAGAACTCATCACGATAATATGAGAAGTTATGGTAGATGAGCTAAGGCGACTGCCACTTTTAATGAGCCCATTAGGAATGTAGTCTTTAGATCTAGCGGCGAGACTTCTGATCGTTCTGCCGAAATCCACTGACTTGCAGTCGCATAGAAATCGATATGCAACGGAAGACGAGCAGGAATAAGGCAGCTGACCTTTAGGAGAGCGCACCGGATATGCGTCTGGTTTGGCATAGAAAAGTGACACTCGCAGCTTACATTCTTATTTAATTAATTGAAATTTACACGTTACTATCTCTATAATAGCCGAAGAATAAAGACCGAAAAATAGCATTATGCTTAAATTTAAGTTAATTCATTAATATATTAAAATAAGCTCTGAGCAGAGCCAAGCATACTGAATTCATTTTCTTAGCCTAAAATGCTCAAACATGGTTTTATTCACGAAGTATCAATTTTAAATATATGTAAATAAATTATTGTGAAAGGATTTGTCACTAGAAGCCTTCGTAGCCTAAGTATTGAAGGATGTAGTCAATTTACTCCAATCTCTGTTAAAAACAAAGGCTATTATTGCAAGGGGTTTAGCATCAATATGGTTGATTTTGCATTGGAG
This sequence comes from Prostheceraeus crozeri, assembly GCA_907163375.1. Lineage (NCBI taxonomy): Eukaryota > Metazoa > Platyhelminthes > Polycladida > Euryleptidae > Prostheceraeus > Prostheceraeus crozeri. The sequence goes on along the minus strand of CAJQUW010000644.1, from coordinate 107,671 downwards.
GGTTCTTGAATTTTAGAAGGGTTTTATGTATAAGAATGGGATTTTCAGTTTCTCAGACTTCTAATTAAGGGTAGTTGGAATATCAAAAGATTCTTGATGAATGTCCGCTAAAGACAAGCTGATTGGGTGGGCGACGATGCCCTTGCGTTGATTTGGTGACCCTTGATCGCCCAATATTTCCGCGGTATTTGATAGGTGCGCTACACGTTGCCCGCAAGTGTCGAAGTGCCCGCAAGTCAGACTAACTTCGATAAGTTATGGAATAAATTCCCAGCATCTGAGCTTTTTATCTGCCCGTGAGATTTAATGGACTTTGCTTTAGGAAAACTTGACCAAGTCTGATTTTCGTCTGCATTGCCGAATCCTAGAGGCTGTCTTATCGGTTTAAATCATCCAAAGGCATATTTTTGATCGCATCCAATTGCAATTTTCTAGCGGGCATTTGGAACCCTTTTGAAAATATATCCGTGTCAATACGGAAGAAAACGAATTACTCCACGAGTCCTTTTTGAGACGTGATTTCTGGATGCGTGGAAAAACCCTCTCGACGCTGCAGTCGAGCATCTACAGTTATCTCTTTGGATAGGAAAGTCAATTGACAATCAGTCCACTATGAATCACTACAATCAGATTTTCATGCGCATCACAGCAATGACATTGCCGACTTGATGAAAAGCGAGATTTCTGCTCGAACTCTATGATAACCTTTTGCGTTCTTGAAGTCTTCGAACATTAATAAATGTCACATTAATCTTTTTGTTCAATAAGACGCTTGGTTTAACATCTTCTCTCAACATAAGTCTCGGTGGTAGACGTCGCGTATGGTTAAGTATTTTGTTATTTTGTCACAGATAATCTCGCTAAGTGAATTTGATAAATAAGTTTTCAAGCAAAATCAGCGAAAACATGACCTATGGCCAAAACCAACTCTGATACATTTCGCCAAGTGAAAAAAGAGGAAAGCATCTTTATATTTCTGAAGGAAAGTGTACAACTGCAATGATCTCAAGTAGGAATAAAATCTACAAGGTTTAAGATTTCACTCAATACCAGCATCAACGAAGGGTGGGTTGATGGCCGCCTCCGGGCATTGACGGAAGCGTGACCCTTTGAAAGGATTACACTGACTCGGTGAATTCCATCGGGATCTCTTCTTCCCAACCGCCAAGGGCTTCCACTAATCCACTGCCACCTCAGATTTTTGACATTCGGCATTTCGCATCCTGGCAAATTTGAGGACGGCCGCTTAAAAGTGTGGGTCTGATGTATGGTGTTGTCTTCAATTCATATCTGCACGACTCTCGTGATCCCACCAAAAAATGGTGAAAAATCCGGAAATTCCCGGAAAACTTCGAGCGTTGAGCTCTATTAAAATGATCATAGTTACAAGATATAAATAAATATCAAAAAGTGTAAAATACCAGTCACAAAATACTTCTCAGCAGAATGCATTAGATAAATGTGGATAAGATCAATGCAATCTCTCACCTTCTGCATGTTCCACACCGGAGTCATCCCTATTCTGCATGCGAAAAGCTTTTTCTGATTCCCATCTGATGAACGGAAGGCAGATAGGTCACAATTTCAAAGAACCAAATTTTCATGGAATAGGTGACAGACAGCAAGACATGAAATATAAGTATACGGTCAAATGCGTTTTTGCAGCAACACACTTAATTCATTGCAACTCAATAATTCGAAGGAGGAAGTTAATACTCGTAAATGAAATACAGTTGAATATTATAGATATTTTTTATACAGATTTAGCACTTTTGCACATTTTGCTTATTAGACTAGGCACTATTTCTCTATTGAATATAAAGATATCCATGCTAACACTTCAAAAGTAAATACTTAAGTATTAAAGATATGAACCAATTAATGAATTTTCTATGAAGAAAGCAACGAAGTTTATTCACCAACGCAATAGCAATTCAATGTTGTTTTTCGTGATGTTTTTGGCAAGTGCAGCAAAAACTCATTTTGAATTTATCGACTTCCTTTAAGGTTGAGGCCCGAGAGAAGGTTTGACCTGATCCAGTGACCCGCGGACGGATTTATGTTGTCAATTTGTTAGAAGTAAAATCCCTATGACACTCTGTACGTAGCAATACTGCAATCTTGCAATTTTTGTTCTTCACTTAGGATACCTATTTGATTTAAGTCATATGATAGATTTACGAACTCAACCTCAACTTGATGTATACATGACCACTCGATGAACTAATGTGTCATCAACTCCATTGCATGACAACTAGATGAATAAATGCATCCGCAACTAATTTGTTTGTGCTTTAAGTTGCACCGAATTCTTAGTGTAAATTTGCGATTGCACCTTCAGTCGCAATGTATTTCCAAAAATATGCCCACAACAGCAGCTTTAATCACTATTGATTTGAATGAAATGCTCCTAATTATACAGTAACTGAAAACAAAACACATACCAAAATTGCTTTCGCCGTTCAGGTCTATCACTGAGTACATGCTGAATACTCGAATAATTTTCAACAGTCCGTTCACAGAGCATGTAAACTCAATCTCTTACTCGTATTTTTTGAACTCATGTAGTCAATAAAGTGTGTCTAGCAACTACACAATTATGTGAACGGAATTCTGAAATGACTACTTCAGCACCGTTCATCCCACAGTGAGGCGGAAGTGACGTTAAAGCTTCATTATTTTCAAATACCATTTTTACATGGCTTGTATAGCGCTATTAGTAAACGTGTGTCTCTTAATGAGATTATATTACAAATTACAATACAAATCAGAAGTAGAAAGGTCTTTGTCTATTCAACATTGTTTTACCCCTGTCAAAAACTTTATCCGGGAACGAAACTTTTGAAGAGTACTCCCGCAGTCTTCACCATTCTGTTGGAGAAATACTCGAATCCGTGTGACTAATATTACAACAAAAACTGTTCATTCAGAGAGAAATGTGCATGCATTCATAACTCATGCTACCTTTTATACAATATGAAAAATTAGAATTCATGCGAAATCTGAACTGAAATTTTATTGCTAGATACTTTTCTGCCAAGCATATTTCCCGGTAATCCGGGAATAAGGAAAATGAAAACACCAGTGGTACATTTTTAAAGCGAAAAGTCCTAAATACGTAACATCGGATTAACTGCATGCGATATTCATATATTGGCGATCGCTAAAATTTTCCTTGATCACCTCTCGAGATCTCAGCATTTACTTAGTCAGGGCGGCACACACGGACTTTTTTATTGACTATTACCAAACTTGACCTCTTCACTTCATTTCCTGAAGCTTTGATCTCAAGCGCTTCTTGCGTGAGGCAGCAACTCAACAATACAAATCCTCTCACGATTTGACGCCATCAATTCCTGTCACAGCCACACGCGCAGAACTATGAAGTAGAGAAGAAACAAACACCGCACTGATGCTGTCGAATGATTGCGGAATTCATCAGCAATCAGCAAGTGTTGCGCAGTTCACTGATGTCGCTAATAGTGCATATTTTTGACATTTGGAAGACAGATCAGATCTCCTGCATGACCTCTTCGGAGCCGAATCGTCCAGTCTAGTACCTACCAGGCCTCCCTCCATATTTTGGATCGATGTCCAACACTTTATGGTGTGGAGTTGGCTGAACCACACGTTCGTTTATCTTTCACTGGTCATTGCTTTCTTTAGTGGCGCTGCCAGTTTTGTAAACGCATGTGCAGTACTTCAAAAACAGTTAACTCTGAGTGTTTTTTATGTCTGTCAACTTTTTGTTTTTTTTCAGTTTGGCAATGCGTTCTTACATGCAATTCAGCATAGTTGAAGTTATTTTGTTTATGTGTGCCCCTCTAAGTGAGAAGTGTAGTTTGTACAGATAGAGATGAGAGAGAAAACATAGATAAGGGATAAGAGAAATAGGAAAGTAATCTAGCAAGAGTTCAGTCAATTTGACGCAGGAACAATCTATCCTGACTAGGCTTCGGATGAGTTCTGTAACTCTGTTAGTCTTGACAGTGGCAATTTTCATAAGGATGTAACGCAAAACGATGGAATGGGAATTTGCAGTATCATCATTTTTGAAGATTTAAAGGTGTTTGTCAAATAGTCACCTCTAACAAAGAACTGGCATTCCATATAAACAACTGCTTCATAGTAGTTAATGCCGTTTGAGTAGCATGTTCTCAATGTACAAGTTGTCTCACTAAACGGAGAATCATGTTGACATTGGGTTATGTAGCATACACCTGTTGACCATTTTTGACATTAGATGAATCCGTTATACAAGAAAGATGCTTTAATTATCGACACCATCACTTACTGTTGAGTGTGCTTTTTAAAATCAGTACTACCCAAAGATTACCTCTTAGTAGGTTACATGATGCCGCATTATAAAAAATGCAATAATTGGTTTTCGAAATAGAAATTTAGCTATCATATAGCAAATGGCTAGTGAATATATGCCACACAAATTACCTATGTGCCGCGAAGGCGAAGTAGACTTCCTGCTTTGTGACAGGACGGCGATTTCATATGTCAAAAAATTAAAATATTGTTAAAATGATTTTTGATGTTTGAAGATATAAAAGGCAATCACAAACTCAAGACCAAACAAGTATCACATTCAACAAATAAAGTAATCATTAGTACAGTGTGACTAAGTTAAGAGAAACGCAGTGCACTTAATGCTACGTGAATTGAAAACATCAATTGTAGGTGAGTACTACTTACTCTGACACTAGTAGTGAGTAGCGAGCAATTTCAAGAGTTATTTCCATTACTGTGTTATCCAAATCCATGATACCCTTCCTGCAAAATTAATTTATTACTTCATGAGTGCGTCACACACAATAAAATGATGGGGAGGGTAAGTAAATCCATAGCAATGAAAGTCATATTAATTCTTAGTTAGTAGCTCTGAAAACATCATTCATCACACATGGCGTTTGGCATAAGTCGGCGTTCCATGTTAACAATCTTCCTTACTTGGAGATCAGTGATAGCAATTTGATGATTTCAGAACGTGTGTCCATCACGCCTTGCTCAATGTGCATAATCCTGTACCTGTTATTTCATAGGAAACATCAACAAATTATGAAGGGAATGCACTGATAGCTGGCTAGTACAGTAAAAACATTGGTATAAATTATACAGATATTGTTCCTAATAACACGTATATTCCTGTACCAGCTACGTCGGGATCTACCAAGAAAGCAAAAAAGTGAATTTCAACTAATAAGATGCATAGACAAAATTCTAGTACCTTTTTGATTGATTGGAAATCTTTCAAAAATGCTCCCAGCAACTTCTTTTGATACCAACAACTTAGATCATTATACACAAGGTGTGATAATAAAGTTTAACGGTCTGACAGAAGAAAATGTTCATTCATCTACACGAACATCTCTCCAGGACATCAGAAGCGGTTGTATTACTGAACTGCAAATTTGTCAATAACTTACACTTCTTAAGTGGAACTTGATATACATGAGGCGGTTGATCGGTTGATTCGTCAGCCTACGGCAGTCGAGAAATTGATGAGTGATGCGGTAAGAGCATTCAAAGGAAATTTATCACACCTTGCCATTGGCTCTCAATCAATACATATGCACACCAACAGGTGCACAATAATGTTAATTGCTTCATTATTTTACAGATAAATGGCAAGTTTACCCTTACGTACAAGCACAATAAATAACTATTATTGTGTACATCATACGGCCTGCTAGAATTTCCCCATTATTAATCCACTGTCAAGCATATGCCACGATATGCTGGTGTTTAATAAATGTCCGCTAGCTCAGTAAAACAGATTGTTCATGTAGAGATGCTCACCAATTTATTAAAAAACTTTGAATAAAAGTAGCCTGAACTTTTTCTACAACCAAGCTGACCCGATCACATTTTAAAACAGCTAGGTATTTATGGGTTATATCTCCCCCACGTTTTCAAATTTGTCTAAAATCTGTAAAAATGAATCAATTGTCACAAAACTTTAAGTCCACGTAGGTGAGGATATTTTCTAGCTACATACCAAAATTTGTGCAAATCGGACAAGTATTTTGAATTAGGAACGATAACTTGAAATGTAGTGATAAGTACCGACAGCTATACCACGCAAACAAACTGTTCAAAACTATTCTCTCAAGATGTACCAGCAATCCTTCAACATAACTCAGCCGGAAAAGCCCCCCTGCCTGTCGAGTTAGGTCCAATTGTCTAGCTGTGAAGTTTAAGAATGGGACATCTGTTTGTAAAAATGATAAAGCTAGCTTTGCAGTCCGACCATTCGAGCAAATCACGATAGGCTACCTTCCACTGGCACATTTGCTTAATGTAATTGGATTTGGTGATCGGTTTGACTTCACACGCGTTATTTCTTTCTAGACAACCATTACAATAGTGCGCTTAGTAAATGACATGTTAAAATGATTTTGAGGGATTTAAGAAGCAACGAATTATTAGAAGACAATCTTCGACGGTGCATTGCGTGTCATCCAATAAGTCGAATTAAGAAATGCTACACATGTGTTATAAATAATAGTTTCGGAAGGGAATATTTTGGGTGACGAATTAAATTACTGTGATACATTGTCAGGGTGAAGAATTGACCAATTACCATTATGCTTGCATGTTCAGATGTCCATGGAAATCGATTGTTTACCACATTACATACAATAAAATGACAAGTGACTGGAGGTCAAGGCACTTAAGTTCAGTAAAAGTGAACAGTGAAATGTTGAGAATCATACATGCGTTTGATTCTAACCCAATCACACAACCAAATGTCTGTAAGTCAGAACACGTGGCATTTTTGTGACAAAATTGCGTATTGCAGGCATGGAAAACCGCATTGACTACATGGCCAACTTTTGGTACCCCGTCAACTCCCTACCAGTATCATGCATGGACCACCGTCAATGGCTCTCAAAGTTGGCCCGAGACAGTAATTTCTATCATTTTTGAATTCGTAGGTTTTGATTTTTTAATTTTAGGAATAACATGCCCGCCTGACGCTCAATCTTTCATGTTTAGACTGCAATATGCACGTAAGGGAAGATGTATTATTTGTCGATAGGCAAATGCAATGTAGAGTTGCAAATGAATTGCTGATGTAATGTAGCAAAATACATTAAATCTAAAGCCGATTGAAACTTGATTTTGGCCATGTTTAAGATGAAATATGAGGCTTGATGATTACTCGTATATCTTTGTGCGACTGCGAATATTAACATAAAAGTTATTTGACCATCTAATGTAATCCATTAATGAGGATTCCTTCCCCTACATTTTCTTTGAGCAAAGGGCACGACTTCACTCACGTCTGATCACTATCTGGAGAATTCGGATACAGGACACCAGAGAATCTCTGCCATACATAAAATATAACCTTCCCCTTAAGAGGACAGGCGGTACTTTTCTACCGCCAGACATTAAAAGTTCGTAACTTGACAAAATTTCAAACTATCCTATGGCTTCTTCAAAGCTAAACTTAACGGGGTCTGTGTGGGATGCCTTTACCCATTAGTCAATTTTCTGACTCAATCAGTGCTTCTTAGGTGGGGCTGGACCTTGCCCTAATGGTCCACTTAGCATGTAATCATCTCCAAATATTTGAAGGTCTTTAAGCAGAAAGGCTTACAAGACTTAATGCTTGCCAGAAGGACATATCAGTGGGTCCATAACGTTGCGCGAATACAACAGGGCTTCACCCTTTAGAGTACGAGAGAGTACATGGTCAGTTTCGATTGATTAGAAACTTAGATATAAATAGATGCTAATAATCACAATGGCAACCCTACGGAGACCAGCGTCTAACAAGTAAAGGACCTTAATCGCAAGAAGCTAACAATACTGATAGCTATGAAAAGAATAAAAACAAGTAGAACAAAAGCCAGTCATCAGCAGGTCACCGCATCGGCTCCTCTACATGAACTCTCAAGCCTAGGTGTGCGGGGCACTGCATACACGGATTTGCGACTGGAATTCTAGAATCAATGCAATAATGATATACTTACTTAGTAATGCTGACAGTAACAGTAAAAGTAAAACAAAACTAACACATGATAACATTGATTGTAATAAAATTTCACTTCTGGAAGTGAAAGACTGAAGTCGCCATTAGGTGAATTATTATATATTTACGACAGGCCACTTTTCATCACACTCGTAGGTTACCGTCAATAGCCCTACGGGACACAGGTTGTCCATGCCTGGTGTACTGAATAAGGTCTAAGCTCGGCTCTGCAGGTTTCAATATCATTACTCTGTGTGACGCGTCTAATATAGAGGCACGCTGACCATGTAGGCCTACTGTCAAATTTTCATCGGTGCTAAAAAGAGTGTCGCTTCATTCGACTCACACTTACCTAATATGATTATGAATACATACAGTGGCACTTTTCGTATAGAAATGGCAATTATTCAGCATCACTTTGAATCTTAAGTCTCTTTTCTGAAAAATTTGGAGAATTATTTTATTTGCGACTATGAGAAGCGGGAGGCGTAGAGGTAGTCATTAGAACTTACAACATCTGACAACCGACAGTTGAATAACCTGTCACAAGCTATCCTATATTATGACTAGCTATTAAAACCACCTAGATAGTCTTATGAAATAAACTGACGGATTGTCAGAAAACGGACGAACAACATTACCGTGAGAATTTGTCACAGCTTGCATTTGAATCGCTAACTCTCACGCGATGGATGGAAAATAATGTCTATATTATGCAATTCACTTCTCAAATTTATGTAACTTCACAATGATGTAATCTCGAAAGCAATTTCTCTTATATATAACATTTAGAGTACTGACTGTTTGAAGCGAACTGTCAATCTTAAGATTATCTAATGTCAGAGCAATTTTTGTAAGTCTAACACAGAAGCATTAGAACGTAGTGACAAACAGCAAGGCTCTTTATTCTCGGCGAATCATCATGCCTCCGCATCTTCTTGCAAATTTAATTGAAATTCTTACAAGATACAATCGCATCTCAGTTATCCGCACGGCCGGGAAATTATCTGTGTATATATCCTGGAGTATCGGATAGCTGAATCCCAGATATAAGGGAGCACCATGCAACACTAAGATTCATTCGGGTCTTATACTTGCATAGAAAGTCTTACTATCTTTTCCTTGCTTTGGCCATGGAGAGAAGTCAATGGATGATAACCTTAAAAAGATAGTATTGCACGTGGATTAATGTTGGCATGATTTCCCATCAATCAAAAAGGAGATTTATCTACCAAATCAAATGCATAACGTCTACAAAAAACCAAACATTCTAAGAAAGTCAATTGGCACAATACCGGTAATACGAATACGGTTGTTGAATTCAAAATTTCTGATTTTTCATGGTACTAGTCACATTGAATCCGAATCGAAATGCATGCATGATGTGTATACTTAGCGGACTGAGTAAAAACTTGTTTGCATTATGCACTGTATTACTTGTTTGCAAATATGATACAGCATTTAGTTGGTAAAGTTTTTGACATCTACTGTATATGAAACTTAAGTTTAACGGTCATGTTTTTTTATAGGTATTGTCTTTGTTACTTTTAAACAAGCAAGATTCCTTAGAGCACCAAAAAACGAACACTTTATCCTCGGAAAATATTTTCGCCAAGGCTAACCGCCTCGGCTATTACATGCATTGATGACCATCCTTTGATGCGTCAACGCACATTTCATCATAAAAGTTTTCAAATAATAACAACAATGAGATCCAATTTCTTCTTTGTGGAAGCAAACAAAACCATTAAGCATTTAGGGAATACGAGAGCTGAAATATTGCATTAAAACTACAAAATAAGTTTTTGACTTTTTTACTTTTGCACACTAATCAGCAGGATTTCGTAGACAGTATGAAATTTTTATCTCGTGACATACTCGCAATGCTTAGATTTATATGCTCTTCATTTCATTAACAGGGATGACAGAATCGTTTAAAGTGATATCTCACCAAGCGTAACTATAACGGTATGTGAACTAAACATAGAAACGATCATATCTACTCCATCAGTCAACTTTAAACTGCGAAATTGACATAAAAGGTGACATTCAAAGAAATCTCATAGCCTATAATCTTCTTTAGCAAATCTCCACTTCACATTTGACGTCACTGCATGCTTGAAGCTAACCTTTTACAGTCTGATCTTTGAATTTATCGTCACAGATGAAAGATTTTTATGCAATCATAGCTACCTCAAATGTCAGGCAATCATTGACTTCTAGTTGTCTGAATTAGAATTTTGTAGATTTTGATATTAGTGTCTTTTCATTTATGAAGAGTTCAAAGTTCGCTGTTCAATGCTTTCAGGCTTCGTATGACAGTCAGTTCTTCCAAATTCATGAGAACACCAAGGGGACGAATATTCGGTGTGCTACAATCAAGACAGTCGTCTTAAACCAATAAGTGACCAAGTTCATATCTCAAATATCGGACAAATTTGCATGTTTAATTCATCACATCTTGAATTTGACTCCTCAAATTCTGTAGAGCATGAATTGTTGATCCTAAATGAGCTCAGAAAAGTTAGAGATAGCAAGATATAGTCCGGGAGCTACTGACGATTTCTTCCTAAATTCGCGCACAAAGGGCTTACTTAATATCATGGATTTGTAGATCTTGGAACGCTGAATCACAGCCAGTCGCTTTCGGTTATATGTAAGGTTGAAGGATTCCCACTGGAATCCAAAGGTAAAATTCATGAAATATCTATGAATTGTGTTTTGCAGAAAAGAATTGAAACATGATTGAGTTCAGAATATCAACTTCTATATAAAAGTTGAGAGTAAAATCGACAAAATATGTCTAAACTTTTGTTGGACTCATCATGTGACTTATTTCAACTTTCATATCGAAATTGATGTTCTGAACTCGATCATGTTTCAAACTTCATGCCATTTTGATAAATAGGTTTCTTTTCTGCAAAGGAAAATGTGCGAAATTGCCAAGTGTTTCATAATCCATAGATCTTTTAAGAATTTCACCATTGGATTCCAATGGGAATCTTTCAGCCTTACCTATAACCGAAAGCGACTGGCTGTGACACTTAAGAATTTGATTTTTTGTATTCAGCGTTTCAAGATCTACAAATCCATGATATTAAGTCCTTTGTGCGCGAATTAAGGAAGACAGTGTCAGTAGCTACCGTCCTAATAACTTATTCTGTTCTAGGCAGAGACAAGCTATCTAACATCCAGAGAAACTTGATAAACAGTTCACCGGTCACAGGTCTAGAGACTTTTAACAGTCATTGAATTCAAACATCTTTGTAATTTCTTCAATCTGGAACAGTCTCCTCCAGTGAGCTATTCTTTTACATTGAACTCATAAATGAACTGCTCGCAAGAAAAAGTTCGTGTTGCTTTCCTGCTTGACGTATGCGGATTGAACTTCCTGTTCGTGTCGTGTTCAAGGAATACAGTCGTGTTCGTGTCGTTCTTGGTCTGAGAATTTTCCGTGTCGTACTGAGGCCATATTTCCGATGACTGGGTGACTGCAGACCTATACTTTATCTGCAGGGGATCTAGATCGCGTCAAAGTTTTAAAGAGGCATGTTATACATTTTAAAAACAACGTTCAATTTAATAATTGAAGTTAAATTGACGGTGCTATCAGTGGTCTAGCCACCTGCTTCATCGTTCACTCAGTCTGGCAGACGTCTGGGTCAAGGTATATGGAAACAAAGATAAGCATTTATATGATTGAATTCTAAGTTTTACTCAGTGCACTTCAGTTATTGTCATCAATCATTTGTCGATTAAATAGGAGAGAATGGGTTTTAGAATGAATTTCTCTTAGCATCAATTATAATGGAGATTACATCTACAAATAATATTATGACGACAGAGTTATTGTCTAAGCTACATAACACTGCACGTGATGGCATGCACGTGCTTTCAAATGCTATGAGCATTGTTCAAACAAGTAGTTGAAGCAGTCCTCCTTCACCCTTATTATCCATTCAATTGGAATTCTCCGAAGGAATGTACAAACATTACAAAAAAACGAAATGTAATGTACCAGGACATTTTTCAGAGCACTTCTATCAAAATGATGCCATCTGCTAATTTCCTTATGTCCGTGCGGAATTAATTGGTTATAAGTGGCTCATACTTATGAAATTTCAAAAAGTTAATCAGATGGTGGAAGAGACAGTCAAACTGTTATCAGCATATTTCGATGGGAGCTACACTTGTATAATTACAACCTAAGAGATACATTTCTTTATTTGAAGTAATGTGAAGCTTTATGGAGGGAACTGGTACGCACTTTCACAATATTAAAACATACAATAGAAGAATGTTACTTTCCTTAAGCAGCATTGATATACCCGTGATTTTACATGATGTACAATTGCAGACGGTGGTTTTTTGATCGTTAATTGAAATTAGTAGATATATAGCAAAGTATAGTATATTTATTCCTATTAAGTATTAAGGATTTATGTGAAATACCTGAGATCCATCTGCTCCTGAAATGACGAAAGAAGTTGATCTTTTAATCGACTTAATTCAACCCGTTTTGCCTCTTTCTCCACAGCTGAAAGCAAGAGAAAATCATATTCATATTCAAAACAGATAGGATAGTTCGAAACACTCGATTTATCTAACTACATCTTTCAAAGACTGAGCAGAACTGTGCTTATGAAAAGAGATTTGTTGCATGAATCAAATCAAGTAGTTGAGGAAATATACTCCTTTTCGAAAAAACGTAGTTGATGTTACTGTGTGAAAATCCTCAGTTCATAGAAAAATTAAGATAATGTTGACCGAGCACTTGCTTACGATTACATCATAATAGCCTGATCCAGCTAAATATTACACTAAAACAGCAACATGTATTCCTCTACAGACCACGACTTTCGTTTCTTTATGGAACATGCGATATTTAACAAATTAAATCAATTGAGGGGTAAAAGAAAGTACAGCATTTATTAAACAAGCCCATTGAATCGTCAATATTAACTGCTATTTAACTAATTTTTTGTTAAGTGCCATATATATCCAGGGCAGCTATCATTGGCATGAAAATATTTTAGGTGCTATGCTAACAATTTCATTCACAATTTGCAATTTAATAATAACTATGTAATGAATACACAGATTTATCAGCGGATACAAATGGAAATACAATTCATGTGAAATACACCGCTTGTAAGGTACGGATTTATATCTTGCATTTTCTTGAGTGAATTATCTGGATGACATTTTTTATTGACAGATTAACAATGCTGTCCAGCATATGTATTCGGAACAACACATTTAGACGCAATCGTTAAAACAAATGAATTATTTATGATGGATTAACTCGACCACTGTATCTTTAAAGAAGGAAAGGCGCAATTTCTTGAACCGATAATTGAGAAAATAGCAAAACAATGCGTTGCTGAATAACCCGATTTATATCGCCATCCCATTAGACTTGATATCACATTCTTATTCTTCGTAGTTTACTCCTATATCCATAGAACTACGATTCTTTTCGTTGCAGATGCAATACTTCACACTGGGACAAAACAGTTGATATTTGTTGAATGTCAATTCATAAATCATATGTGTACCGCGTCAGGTGTTCATATTGCTTGTTGTTGACTGCTATTATTGGCGATTTATTGCGCCTTTATTAATTAAGGAGAATTGCTCAGAGATTTGCGTGCGCGCTGGCCCAACGTACACTTATATTAGCATGCCATTCATTATCCATATAAAAACCAATTATTAGGACCTATTAGCCCACGCTGGTTCTTCAGTTATTCGTCAAACGACTTCGAATGATTTAAAAAGATCGACTGATTGATCTCACATATCTGAATTTCACAAAACTGAACTAACTCGGACAAAATAAGATTGGAAAGAGAAAATTATGACTATGACAGACAAGACATGGAAGATGTCAAGCCACGTTCTGATTTCCTGAAGGAGCTGTGATGGACTTGTTGCGCCCGGGGCTCTCTGAAGTTCATTAGAACGATGGTTTCTTCCTCGGTTAGGTCCAGATCGACCTCGTGCTGCGGCAGGGGCTTGCGCGCGGGTAGGACGAGGTTTGTGGCGTCTCGATATGCGGAGAGGTGACCGCGTAACCTCGTAAAAACTAGCGCCGCCGTTTGTATGAATTCCAAGCGTTCTGCGGTGGTGGTGTGGATCCGGTCGGGATAGTCAATCGCAAACTAGTCGATGAGGAGAGCCACCGCCCGTCGGTCCCACTGCGTCCAAAGACGGTGGTCGTCTTTTGAGAGATGGGCCCCTGCTGTTGCATTTGCCATATGAAGTTCGGGTATGCGGAATCTGGACTGAGAAGCTCGAGAGCCTCCGCATGCGCTGCCATGGTAGGCGATTCATTGTCTTCCATTGAAGAGCAAGGTTTCAGGCACAAGCGCGAAGAATCGAAGAAACCGACAGAAACCACTGATCGGTTGTGGGTCTCAACAACAGGAGGCTGTGATGGTTTCGGGACGGAGATACTGACTGCTTCAAAGGTGCTGGCCGATTTTGATTGCAAAAGGTAGAAGATATTGAGGATAACGTCCAAAAGCGGTCACGTATGTAGCGAGTACCATGTGAGCTAATTAAGAGGCCACTTTCGACCGTTGCATTTGTCCCTTAATTGCACAAATAGACACGGTAGAAGATCAAACAACACAGATCAATAGCAACACAACAACCATCAATAGCCGACCATCCAATCGACGCATGGAAGAATAGAAGGTTGATCATTAAAGAGAAAGGTAGCACTTAAGTCAGTCACTTGCATTTGTTTGGCTCTATTATCGAGAGCTTTAGCGTTTGTAAGCAACAGATAGCAGATACCATGAAGAAGTTTGCTAAAATCCGAGCTCGAATGGCGCACTCTTGAGACGTCGGCACACTTATTTTCAGAATTTTTAAGTATGCACCATGCGTTTGGCACGCCCAAATTTAGAAGATTATAAGACGTTTAACACTCCTCCGTGCCGTGCCTGAATTTACGAGAACCCAAACATATCGCACCTCGGATTTGAAATAATCTGAAAATAGAACATTTCTTCGGCGCGCGACTCATTCTATCTGAAGATTCCAATCGGGGCTAGAATATGGAAGGGCAATATGATCCAATTCAACTTAAAGGATTATTAGCAGCCGAAAGTTGGATTACTCACTCACTCCTCGTTTAGCGTCCTTGAGTTCCTTGATAGAGTTGGACGGTTGGTGGCTCATCTCCATCAGAATTCGGTCTAAGGCAAGATCTTCAGATCTTCTTTGATGCAGCTAATCCATGACTTCGGTCTTCCTGCTGGTCGGCGACCGCCTACTTCCATCTCTTCAACTTCTTTCAGAGACGCTTGTTTCAGGTTTGAGGGACACCTCTAAGTCCCCCAGACCACACAATTTACTTTTAATGCTTCTTCATTTGGGATCCTGTCTCTCCATTTTACACCTGCTATGAAACAGAGCATCGTTAGGTCACATATTCTCAAGGTGTTCATCAGTTTGTTTGTCAGAGGCCATATTTCCGAACCATACAGGATAACAGATCCTAAGCAAGACTGGTAGACTTGTCCTCGGCATTTCAATGGGATTCCTCTGTTCTTTAGGAGATTGGCAAGTTCCATCCATTTTGACCGCGTAGTCGCAATGTGAGCTCTCACTGCTCTCTCGACACCAGCATCCCTGTCAAGCATGTCTCCAAGATAGCAGAACTGCTGGACCTCTTGTACAGTACACTCATTCACCGAAGCGAGTAGTCATCTTCTGCTGTATATCCTTGATCTCGGCTACATTTTGGACATGTAAAAGAGACTAACACTCTGACTGAAACTAACCCGCAGCATCTGAAGTGGCACCAACTATTGTAGGCCGTACATAGGATTCTGAGTTAAACCCAAAACGGAAGGCTCTAGAGGCGGAAATGTGGCGTTAGCGGCTACTCGTGCTTATCTCAAGGACAAGTCACAAGGCTCACGAAGAGATTGAGTGACCTGTCGGTAAGGCATCGGGCACAGTACTCCGATTATGATGGTTGATGACCTTTTTGCAGCTTGGTATGAACAAGGATCCGTGTCGCACGAATTCCTTACCGATAGTCACTTTCGCCATGCATGCGTCGATCTCGACTCAGAGACACTCAGGGAAACAGGTGAACTGACATTATTATTATAATTTGAATTACTGATTATTGATTAGAATCTTGCAATTTTAAATAGAACACATGTACTGTGGATAACGTACAACGGGAAATCCTCTACATCCAGTTCACAATGTTCTTGCAAGAAATCAACTGATCTGCAGCTGGAACATTTGGTAGACATTTCTTCACCATCAAGAATGATACCTATCATAAGATAATAAAAAAGCTTACACTGTGCTTTGTTGGCAGCAGTATTTGCATCCTCCAGGCGACTCCGCAATCGGAATATCTCCTGTCGTAGCTCAGAGATGATGTTTGTGTATTGTGCGACGTGGTAATTCACATCTGTGACATTGCGCCGAACCTAATAAAAGAAAAACGTGTGTTTCTCTTAGACTATGATACAAGGAAATGGATAAGAAGGAAACGTTCACAATTAAAACTGTCTGAAAATCAATGGGAAGTGAGACAACCCGTAATTATTCGAAAACAACTGGATTAGCATCGATAAGAAAGCTTCGGTTTAATATTAATGGAAGATTTCAGTCAATACTATTTAAGAGAAGGGCTTCGCCAACTCTTATAGGCATACATACATACGAGTGTTTGAGTAATATTCAATTCAGAAATCTTGCCAACAATTTCAGTATTCAAAAGTGAATTCTCTTACATCTGACTATTTCAGCACCATTGTCATACTTCTCATCAGCAAAAATTTGATGTATTCTGACTTACTGAAAAAATGGATCTCGGAATTTTGAATTGCTTATGTTCGTAGAAATAATTAGCGGGTCAAAACATCATCTAAAATCAAACATGAGCAATTCTGAAAAAATGAAAAGGTAGCCACAATGTCCCCTGAGATCGCGATGCGTTTCAGATTGATGAACATAGGAGTAAGATAAAAAGTGTTGATCTCTACATGCAGTAAACTGATCATGCAATCATTTTGGTTCATATTCCATTGAGTCTCACCTTAGTTTTGATATGCTTTGCACGGTCTGCGTAGCTCAAAGTATTACGTGACTCTTCAAAATGAAAGCTGGCGGGGGAAATATGAGCAATCATCACTGTTTTGCAGTTTCCACCTAAGGCATCTTTGAGGAGACGCGTCAGTTTGCTGTCACGATAATTGACGTAACGATGTCCTCCACGGTCACCTGCAGTTCATGAGACAATAATGAGTTATTTTCACAAACAAGCTTGATATAGAACTATATGAGGTCATGCGTCTAACATCCGCATATTCATAATGTACTGTCACTCGATTATGCAAGTCTTTGACAGAGAAAAGCTTAATATGCACTTGATATAGTCAATATGCTATTATCAATTACTTACCTCTAACATTCTCTCGCTTTTCTGTAACCAGTGAATTTTGTCATCCTTTTGGAACTCAGTATAAATACACAGTACCTTCATAATACATGTATCTCAATCCTCAATGTTCAACATTTCTTCTATCAACAGGAAGTCAGTGACAGATTGAATGTGAAATTCAAAGTTTTTTCTCAAATTCAAGGTCGTGGACACCCTGCGTCAATCACAGTAGAAACACTTTAATCTAATAATTCACAGTCATCTATATAACGGCAGACTTTCTTGGCGGAAAAAATGAATAATTATTGCGAAGAAATGTGGACCTGAAAGAACCTCATGTGAAGAATTGTGAACACAAAACTAGCTTACTTCCCAGCCATATCGAATGAGTATCAGTTCATTCACACACGTAATTGTACATTTGTGCAGCATCAGAATCAAGATCCTAGGTCAAACTCATGTTGTCACATAAACTCGTCTAACTATCCGAGAACCATCGACGTACACGTTCCTAGCTCCGATTGATTTCAAGAAAGGTGTGTTTATCACCTCTATCTCGAAGGACCCACCGGGTTGAGTAGAAAAACTTATTTTTATTTGTTCTATCATACGAGACCATTCGAATCACCACCAGTGTCAAGACAAAGAATGATCAGATTCACACAAATCTGACCATTTAGTGTCCCGTACCTGAGTGATGATGAATACCGGTGGTGATTCGAAGGGTCTCGTGTAGTACTGTGGATCTAATTAAAAAGTAAAGACTTTCTAACTAGCCCTGCGAGTCTCGTTCATCTTTTTGAACAGTTGTTGCTTGCTTGCAAATGTTCAACATTGCTTCTATACACTATTTGTTGTATTGGCTGCAAATGTATAAATTTGATTCTTTGCAAGACATCCATTTCTCACTCAACACTTGAAGAAGTGCAGAAAATGCAAACAACCATGCTACATAAATGATAGTGGAGAATTCGGTTCCGCAATCGCAATGACCAATTATGTAAGAGATTCGATACTGCCTTCAATTATGGAAAACAGTGCGCCCAATATTCTGAAATACAACATTTTAAATCATTCACGTTGAACTCACTCAAAGCATTGATGCAGTTTCCAAGCGCCAGAAGAGATCGGTTAATGTGAGCACCTTCCACCAAACGCTTGCCTCGATTCAAAGTGTTGGATGCACGCTCTGAACCTGCCAGATCGATGAGAAAGAGTCTGCCCGTTCGCACCTCCTCGTTCGCATCCCTAATTCGAGAGCGCTGTCGGACAGTAACTTGAAGAATAGCATGCGAGCGACTGGAAGTTCGATTGGCTGCCGTAGGCTCTGTTGTTCTCATTAAATTGCCTTGTAACAACATGGACATAACCTGAAACATAACATTTTATGGTTCAATCAAGTGAAAATAAATTATTCATATGCTCATTGTTGAATGATATAAAATGAAAGTAAATGATGTTTTTTTCTAAGTTATGGTTGGTGCATTAAGTGAGTTGGATCGCTGATGGCTTTCATGGCAAGTTTTCCGCAAGACTTCGTTTATCAGGAGGATTCATTCCAGAAAGGATGGACTCACAGGGTTTGGAATGATGGCGCCGGAGATTAAGAGCATAGCGTTATTAAGAGCCTAGTTGATCTGATACACACTTGCACTTCAGCTTCATACAGGGGCACAGTACTCAGCGACAGAGTAGCAAAACGATAACGGCGATGAGCGCAGAGAATGCAATTTTGTTCCCTATCGGGTGCCCGCTAGTCTACGTGGAAAGTTGCATCTTTCTGAACTTTCTGTGCAGTTCTCCTGGGGTACTCTCGATATGTCAGCGATCGATTTAGTGCAACGTATACCGAGGTAGGCCTATTTTAGTTGGTTTATATCAATTGTATTGCTATGTTGTTCTGGAATACTTTTAGTTGGTAGTTAGCCAATTAGTTGGCGAGGTGAAGGGTGCTGCTTATGTCTTCGAAGTATTAAGTTTCAGCAAGTGCATTCGAACTTTTGAGTGAGTGAGTGAATGAACGGGCTTCGAGGTCGTCAATAGTGAACGAGTGAACTGAGCGAACAGAAATTTCTAGTAGCCACCACTGAACTGAGCCAAGATTCATGAACCGATGAAGAAACTGAATTGATGTTTCTCAAACTGTGTTCTCATATTTGTTTTTCACCTTCGGTTGATGTTTGAAATGAGATTGAGGATTTGAAAAAAAAGACGTCGCCGTTGTGCTTAAGTTGATGAATTGGTCAATGACACATAAACTTCGGACTGTCGTCGTTTTCGTGAAAGCTTCAAACAGCTTTCGCTTCCGTGAAATTCTGCGAATATATGAGATTTCAAAGGAAAAATGTAGAGGTGAATCAATATATTTGACAGCTTTAAATAGAAGAATACTTATCTAAATCGCTCTTTATGTTGCTCTAAATCTGGTACGGTTTAACTTATATTTTCAAATCATTTAACTCAGCCTTAGAACACAATTTCACCAAAACATCGAAAAATACTAGAAGTTTATGAATGATAACTCTTGCCAATCAGCAATAAATGTTATTACAACAAATGCCTTATCATTCCTTCAGTATTGCTATCATGATTAGTCAATTCCGCGGTAATTTCTTCAAATCTGCAAAAATTTGCATATCACACATTTGGCACTGGGTCCCAACTCGAGGTCATTTGATAAAATCGAAACTGCATGCACATTGGGGATTTAATTAATCCCGAGTTGCTACTATGCCTAATATTCTTACTCTATGGTCAATGTCGTCTGTATAGATGTATTTTGTGATGACTATGGGAACGTCGAATCCCGATATCACCGTCACTTTATAACATAATACTTTTGCGTTGTGAATGAATCAAAATCTAATTATGAGCAGGGCTCCCACTCCATAATTTGCGGAAATTTGCGCAGGCTGCTAAAATTTGCGCAGCTTTTGATTTCAGGGATAAAATTCGAAATTCTTGTGCCTAGACCCCCTGTGTCTTTGTACGCATCTTTGTGTTTGTGATTTATTTACCTGCTTCAAGTTATTATCTTATTGCATTTCTAAAATATCAATGTAGACCAAAGTTTGAGCTAATGAACTGCTAAATGATTGTCAATCAATACTTTATTGTATCATGTGATAGTTATCTAAGAATTAAGTAGGACATATGTAATTTAGGCCTAAGGCCCTACTTGTACTAATGTATGTAATTCTAACATAATAAACGTTCGAGACAGTTGATGGTTAGCTTATATTGTAAGCTTACATTTCAAACTTAAGTAAATGTACATTAAGTTAGATTTTCTCGTCTTCCTATCTGAATGATCATTATACGGGAGGTTTAAAAGTTTACTTCTGTTTAAGTCTTAATCCAGAAAATTGGTGTATCATGTTACAACGGTAGCAACTTCATGGATATCAACGTCGCAAAATAATTCGCAATCAAGTGGTATTAATTTATTATCCTGACGAAACTGACAACTGAGGTGTATTTCAGAAAAATTGAGGAACGACTAATACAGTTGTTATGTACATTAAATCATGATGCACAAACGCAATCTCGATAAGAAATTCTGGCCTCGACATCGACCGGAAGTTCTATTAACTTCAGGCGAAGTCAGAACTCTTCAATCTGCGATGAAATTTTTATTGATCATGAGTCACACACACTGATTAATAAATCACACTCACCTCTTCTGGAGATTCAGCCTCGACCTCTCGAAGACCTGGAACTTGCACACCTTTCGCGTCCTCTCGCAGATCGAGAACTCCTGAGGCAGGGTTGAGCAGATCCCGAACATTCTCATTGTAGATTTCGAGATATGACATGCTGAGCTTGTAGAACGACTCATCGGATGTTTCCTGCATTGCCATGAAGATTTCCTCAACTGCACGAAACATGATGCCCGGCTCTTCATCTGTCCCCAGCATTGTGTAAGTCTTACCAGCACCTTTTGAATAAATGATTAAAGCATTACAAACTGCAATGAATTTATTAAGTACGCTGGAAACATTACAAAACAATTGTGTAATTTAGATATGCACGAGTACATCCGAAGGCGAGAGACGGGATCCAATCTAGACCAATCCACCAACTACCACCTTAACAGTAGCCATGCAGCACCCTCAGGGGTTGATATTATAGGTATGTGAGTCCGAACCCGACTCGTCCCGAACACGAATTCAGGCTCGGGTCAGTTTACGAATTTGCTTCGTTGTTGATTGCAAAATATTCGGCTTTGAATTCATGATACTTGGGAATTTATATTTATTTTAATATAATAGATGTTTCTTGTTTCATCAAATTAGTTTTTAAGTGTATTTCGAATAAATTTTAATATCATGTAACAGGAAAATATATTATAATACTAAGAAGCGATAATAATAATATTGATATGCTATTTGCCGATATGACAAATGCATTACAGTGATGTAGCGAACCAATGTAGCCAAGAAATATCTTAGTTATTATTGACTACATCCATATTCACATTCGTGCCGTAATTTATGTGGATTTGATTGTTATCGATTCTAATTAATCAAATTAATGGCGCCAGTCTATGGTGCACTTTACTGTCCCCTATGATGAAAACAAATGCGTGGAAATTGAAATTGCAGATGGAAATAGCAGTGACGGTGTGTGATATAGAGGTGTGCGAGCCCGACCCAACCCGAATTAAAGTTCCACTTCGGGTGGAAGTTGGTCGGGTAGGGTTCTGGTTTTAATTTACAGCCGTTGCACATCTCTAGTTCATATATTGCTGTGGATACGGAAAACAGGAATATTACGCCGACAGGGGACATAGCTGCTCTTATGAGAAGGTCCCCATTAGCTCCTTAACCTCGTCTCGCTTGCACCGTGTCATGTTTACTTCCACCGAAGTCAACCTTGTTGCCATCTTCCACAGTATCAGGGACGTCATAATAACTATGATAGCTTATTTGTTATTGAAACTGTCAGTGAATAGTGGTGAAATATTTAACTATTAATTCAACCTATGCTAAAGCTTACGGTAAATGAGCTAAGATTGCTTCCAGATTCAATACTTAAGTGTCTGCGTACTTTGCTCCAAAAAGACCATTTCGCCGATTGTGCATGATACATGGGATCATGTAACATAAACATCAGGATGTATAAATTTAAATGACCGCAGATTTACTGAAACTAAGCAGTAACTGACCGAGATCGAAATTGCTCTGTGACAAGTTAAAAGGTCAGACTTCTACAGTAATAATTCTTATACAATGCGTTCAAGAAAATCGCTCGCGATTTATACTTCCATTTATATATCCGTATTAGAAGAAATTCCTTCAGAAAACAACCGTCGTAAGAAAATCGTTGGACAGTATGATCGCATTATAGCAACGCCCATAAAGGTAAACAGACAGGTTCAGATTGCAGTAAATTGGTGAAGCTTTTGGACTTCTTCCGGTTTAACTGGTAGATCAAAGCGAAAGTAGCTTGTAATGATCCTGCAGACCACACGCCGATCTCATGAGGTCCAGTCCGTTCAGATTGATTATGCAAGAGAAAGACGTCGGGTAATAGGACGACACTGATCGAAATGGCGTACTTGCAGAGTAGACATAAATGATTCGGTTTGAGGATTAACACGCTTCAAATTGAACCTGACCATAGGATATATGAAAGTATCCGTTGTTACGGAAGTCATCCAACAATCTTGCATCATGATTGTTATTGTTACTGGCTATGTTTATCTTCATCAAACTTCAAGAAAAGATTATGAAGTGCTGAGTGTACAGTGGGCGTCTCAGCTGATGTGACGTCAAAATTCCTTCCCTGGCGCAAGCAAGGCAATGAAGAATGACTTCAAGCAGCACATTCCTTGAAAAAAGGTCAGGAAAAATCCATCGATAACACAACTATATATTTTGTTTGATATTTAGGAATACAGGGACTCCTCGAGTTACGTTGTTAATTGGTTCGAGGAGTAACGACTTAAGTCGAATTTCGACGTAACTCGAATTTAGTCTAGGTTTCCTGATGAAAAAGATAAAAGCCGTTTGCTGCGAAATAAGACGGCTCGAGCTTTAGTCTAATGACAGCTTTTCTCTTTTCTTTTTTGATCAGATTCCGAAAAGCTGCTGCACGAAAACTTTCTTTTCCTCATTGTGTACCGGTATTATTAATCTGTACTGTATATGTAATTACAGTATTACACCTCTATTTATTAACTGTAATTATAAAATAAACAAACATCTTTAAAAAACAAAGTTTTTACTAACATATGAATTACTATTACTGTAATTACGGAATGCTTGACATGTGTAAATTTTCAATCAATTGGATAATAGGATATACATTTGTACATGCATGCACTATCCATTTATCAAATAATTATCCACTGACGTCTGAACATTCTTAAAGAATATTAAAAGATTAAAAATAACATTAACGAAAACAACTCTGCACAAAAAAAAAAATAAAATATACCGTCTGATTCTAAACGAAGCAAACAGAATATAAATTCCCCAAACGAATAATACAACGATTCAGGGTCAAATGATGAGAAAATGTTGTAGAGGATATAATTTTGAGAAGAATAATCTAAATGCAACACCTGCGAGATGAAATCAAGGTATGAAATTTTTCGCATAAACACATTGAGTGGTCCACACATGCACCTAATGATCCTTCTTTGTACTAATCCAACAAATCACTGTCCTTTCTGTTGCAACAAAAACAGAAGTTCAGACACATTGAAAAAATTCCTCCTAAGCACAGAATTACTCTAACACACAAGAGAGTGTGAGATCAGGAAAGCACACTTCTGTCTATAACTGAAGCTCAGGAAAGAACGGTTTACACAAAAGCTTCAAAAGGGGGGTTGGCTTTTTAAGCTTTATTTCACAATAAGTAAGATTCACAATGTGATTCCCCAAAAGCCTTGATTTAAAAGCTTGTTATTTTAACCAGAAGTGTCTTGTGGTAAAAAAACATGTGTTGTATCGTTGTGTGTTGATTCGTTGGCTCTACTGGAAAAATTGGTCTGTGTTTTGTGGTAACATAACTAGCTTATCTGTGAGAGTGAAACAAATAAGCACCATGATTTAGAGTGCTGGTTTGAGGGTGTGATTTCACATAATATCATACATAGATTGTGGTGGGGGAATGAAGAGATAAGGATGTTATATACCACAATAAAACTTGTCAATATCATCAATAAAGCAATCAGAAATAAAATATAACAATATATAAATCCAAAGCGATCAGCCTTGTGATATACCGCGCAATACTGGTATATAATGGACACATAGTAATCCTTCCATTTCACCCCTTTAATAATCGGTTCGAAACCTCTCTGAATCTATCATATGCGAGGGAGAATTGCAGAAAAAAATTGTAATCTGCAAGCTTTGTCACGTAAGCTTTTAGAGTTTGAACCGTATTGAGATTTATTCGAATCCTTTATTTCCTTTATACGACAAGGTGGACATCTTTAATAGCCAGAACACCTGAAGATTACCAGCACTTTAATTTTCCATTCACATAAAGCAATTGTATTGAGTTAGTTTAGGGTTGAACCCGTATTTATCACGATTTCTCTGTAGTTATTTCATCTTTAAGAACTTTCAATAAAATTTTCCTTCAAGACAAGTTTCTCAAAGAACGAATTTGATAAAGTTCAGTTTGTCCGCAATTTTGGTTGTCTTGTTTAGGTCTAATCGTCTTTGAGAATATCGGTAACAAGGAGTGATCTGCAAATTGTAGGCATTTATTAATTCAATCGATAAACAATACTGCAAACGAACGACTTCGCGTCCGTGAAGATCTCGCGCGCAAATAACAGGTACAATTCAGAAGAGGTCCCTCTCTTTGAACTTAGCTTCCGAGAAGTGACTGACCTGTGACTTGTGAAAGATACAGGAAGGATAAATTCTAGTAAAGGTTTTATTTCATCACAGTCCTCAACGTCATCATCATTTAGAGTTCAGGCTATGTGTAACTTTGTCTTTGCAAGTTTTCTTTTTGTTGATGGTCAGTGCTTCCTTATGTCTTTACAAATCCCTGTTTTGACACAAATTGTTATTTGTATTTTCACATCCAGTTGCCAGGTCTGATCCCCTCTGATTTCGCTTTGAATCGCCCAATTTTTTCCCATTAAATTCTGGCATTTTTCTGGCTTTTGAAGATAATGGTTTTTCAGTCTATAAAGCTTTAAGCTTTAATATTGCATAGGTACTATGAGCTTATCCGTTTCCATTTTCCGTGATCCAGGGCTTTTTCATTTTGTTTTTTTGTATATAATAACACGGCAACAAAGAAAGAACTTAAGAAATAGAAGAAAATAAAAAAATTGAAATTCTTCAAGCGCGAACATCCGCGGATTAAAATTAGAATCATTCAAAGAATTGGAATGGAAATTAAATTTAAAAAGAAAAAAGAAACGAAAATCGAAAACTTTACTAAACACAAACAAACTGATTGTGATGATGAACATTAACAGACATAAGAAAAAGTGTTCCGACCATATCAATAGTTACACCAACTCACTTTTGATATTTTCTGGGTGATTATCATGGATCGCAACACAACAGATATATTTTTTGAGAGTAGTAATGCATTTTCCGTTTACATTCTTCGCTTAATACCTTAGATGACTAGATTATTTTTCAATTCCACGCCTCATTTCCTTAAGTTTGCGCTTTTCGTTTTCAATAACGAAATTTCTTAATCTTTTGATTTCCTCTTCCTGTTCTTTGATCTTTTGATTTTTCTTCTTCCCTTTCTCATCAAAAATGAGACAGTACGGAACAAGAGCATCATGTACAGCAGCCATAACTTTGGCAAAGCGCTTCTCATTTGGATCTTCCTCAAATAATTTACAATAACAAAAGAATTAAGATAATTTATAAAAATTAAGAACATTTTTGGCATCGACGTATCTCTGAAATCGACGTAAGGCGAGGAGTCCCTGATAATGATCCTTAGTTGTTTATATACCGCTGAAATCTGTACACATGCATGGTATATATATATATATATATATATATATATATATATATATTTCTGCATCGCTTTTCACAACTACATTGCCTAGTTAGTCGCATCCAGAGCAGAATTATGTTATAATACTCGACTTTATGAGTTCATCCATTCACAGATAACAGCTCTAACTTTCGATAACGACATTTATGCTACAATATCTGTTTGTTCAGTTTGAGATGACCGAATAGAAGAGTTGTTGAAATTATTGTGTCTTACAAAAAAACCATATCATAAAATAATAATTTTAACAACATTTCTAAATTTAACATACATGAATGACTATAGCAAATTATTCAAAATCTGTGGTCTTTAAGGAAGGGTCAGCGTCACGAAACTCTGTTGTCAATTTTTATCATATTGGCAACGCAAATATGAAGATCACTTATGCTAGTCCAATAGATGTCGACATCCATCGATTCGACATTTTTCGATCGACACAGGTTCGATATTTTTAATTGCAATGAAAATGTACATAAATTTAAACAGACGCGTTGGAAATGCAACGAAAATTGAACATCGCGCATATGAAGATGGATGAAGCTGCTACATTATATGCATTGAAACGAATGGAAAAACGCGAAAATAGTAATACATGTATGAATAGGCAAATTACAAAAGGACCCTACATGTCAATCAATTTTACTAAGTAAAGTAAAAGAAGTCTACAAAAAAATACGGACATTGCCTTGGTATGCACTATAAAGCAAAATTAATCAATCAAAATACATTATTTCATGAGACAATTAAAGAAACTGGAGAATGTCAAAATAGCTTAAACGAGCAACTGGCCTTGATATTGGCTAATAAGTAATATCAATAACAGTTAAAAACCTCATAGTAGTGAATAAGCCGAATTATGTTTACGTGACTGAGAACTCAGCTGAGAGCTCGAATCAAGCGCATAGTGTTAAGGGCAGTGGGGATCATAAGCTATTAAAACTAGTGGCTTGAGAAGTTAGTCGTTGTATATTTCGCCCTACCTATACTATCATAATTTTCACGACAATGTTGATCAATTTTCCAACTTCTCTAAAGAAAGTTCTATGTACTTTTTGTGTTTTGTTTAATGTACATGACATGTAGACGAAGCAGTAAGTTCTCATCTTTAGAAAACATATTAATATTCACCTGAGAATAATGCGTAATGTTTGCTACAAATCCCATAATTTTTAAAGGTGACCTGGATCAGTCAATGTCATTGTCCTTTATTACGATACATGTACAAAGCTAATCATTATAAGAATGAGAACTGGGCAGCCGATATTTCAGATAATTTTCCTTGACGTCTTCTCAAACTAAAAAAATCTTTTATTCTGCATCGATGCACAATCGAGTTCAATTTGTTTGGCTTGCAGTCATGTCTATCATTAGATATTAATAGTTATAGCTACCCCGACACACAGATAATCCTTTCCCTAAAAATGATTACATCAATGCATTCAAAGACCGGAGCACTCCACTCATACCAAGTTTGAATGAACGATTTCTGCGAGATTGGACATCAGTTTCTATTTTTGGCGAAATAAGTTATGCACTATTTTTGTCACGGATTACAGCATAATTATGGTTAGAAAAACAAGCACAAAATTGTATTTCCAAATTCCAATTTCAAATTCCAAATGCGTATACAAATTTGCGAATATGAACCCGCACTTCGTACATTAAGCAAAAATTGCATTTAGTAAGTGAGCATGATAATATGTTATTAACATATTCAATAGCATTTAATGATCTAATTTATATTTATATGTTTGATTCTGAACCGTAAAATCTTTGAGATATGATAATTGATTTATTCTGATTTATTCAATCAAAATTTACAGTTGTATTCAAAGTTTTTAAACAAAACGGGCAGCGAATCGGGCATCTAAATTGAAAATCACGGACTGCGTCCAAGTCAGGCCGAAAAATCTGGCCTCGTTTCCTTGTTCATCGTCATAAGTCTCAATTAGTCAAACTTTATACATTTTCTGTATAATTTAAATATTTCATCAGTTGATGAAGATGTATTCTGCTCGATGCAATGGACCAATGTAAAATATTCTACCTTACAATGATGTTTCCGAAATATTAGAATACGATTATGAGTAGTTAGCAGCCAAGGCGTCGGACTATTATTTTCGGCTGTTATCAGTCTGTTAATTGTTAACATGGCTTCAACAGGTGTCAGGTTTACATTAGCACTTTCCTCATCTGGGAATCTTGTGGTATAAAGAACGTGCTAGTTCATGGATGATACCCTTCCTTTTTGCTGATATTAGGAATGCTTTCTGAGAACACAAATATTGCGACAGAAAAGAGCTGAAAATAATTTATGCTGAATAATCTTGCATTGTAATTGGTTTGAATGTAAACCAAACTACATAAAGCATCAGCAACTGGACCAGAAAGCAGTCTATTGCTCTTATTTCATAATCCCTATTGTTGTAAAGGATATAACATGTCATGAGCTAAAAACTAAGACTTCACTGGGAATAATGAGGGAATGACGGTGGCACTTGTTAGTACTTATTAGTTTCTTCATTGATCTTCGTATCCCTGCAGCCGGCTAAAACTTGTAGTTGTAATTATTTCAATCCCTGACATTATTGATGTGATGGAATCCATTAGCATTGAAATGAATTTTATGCACAGCTCTATCCAATGAGTTGAAAAAGTAACATTACAGCTATAGATCATACACATCATACATTATCGATGAACTACTGTCCTAAAACTAATCGGAAAATTCAAAGTGTACTCTGTTGAACTATCCATAGCCGAAACATGTCATGCACGTTCTCGTTATGCATGACGAGCAGATGTCACTAACACCCATTGCATTGGATGAAATCTTTTCAACAAGTTTTTCTGATAATCCTTCATTAAACGTCGGTATTGTTAATTAACATAATGAACATGAATGGAAAAGCGCTGTTGAACAGATTATTTTGAGAATGAAGATCATCTTGGCCTTTAAATGAGAAATCAAAACGCTTCCACCCATTATCTAACATCTCATACTACTTTTTTTAGTAGCACGGATAAGGAATATGCGCATCGGTTTTCATTGGAACCCTTGAACACTGTCGGATGCAAAAACAAATTCTGAGATAGTTCTAGAATTGTCAAAAGTACACAAAATAAGTTCACCGATATCTACGAAATATAGCGTAGCTTAAATTGGAAAAGGGATTCACACATGCCTTTAGCTGTTTAAGCGTCACCATCACCAGTGCCATCATCCTCAAGAAAATTCTTACTTTAAGTTAATGTAATCAAACTGTAAATTAAGCAATAAAGAAACATTGATTTGTCTTCATGCTGCAATCAGGACATACTCGCATGTCATCAGAATCCGTGGCACATAGAGCACGTGTTCCTCTCAAATCCGAATCAAGTAAAGTGAAAAAGTTGACTTAATGACTTTTTATTATTTCATCAATCTATCTTGTCGTTGAAAAGTACAATTAATAAAATGTTTCATAATAATGATGATTCTCTAAGGCAAAAAGCATGAGATATGTTTCTGAAAAAATTGAATAAATGGAATTTTCCTTTGACTATGAGCATAATTGATACTGATCCTGATTTGAGTGAGGTGTAAGTGATGCAGATATTTATGTATCTGATTGAAATGGTGTTAAGTAACATAATTTGAACTTACCTGTTGCTCCATAAGCAAATACGGTTGCATTGTAACCTCGAATGACATTTTCGATCAAAAATTTCGTAGAATTTTGATAAACATCATCCTAGAAGAGATAGAGAATCAATGTTGAATTCACTTATCAAACATGTGAAAATGAACAATGCAGAACTATTTTCTTGACTAATGGCAAATCTCATAGATATTCTGAGCACATACAGCACGACTAGTCTCGAAATCGTGTAAGTACTTGCATTCTCTTCCTAATTCAGCGAGAGGATCTGGGTAACCACATTCTTGGTCGCATAAAGAAAAGCGAAATGCTTTCTTCTGTTCGGTTTATGTCTCTGCAATGTTGGATGAAACACATACACACAGAATGAATGCAGGTGAGTGATTTGTGTGGTCTCCGTGGCACAGAGGTTATGTGCTTGGCCCAACAATCTACAGGTCCAGAGGTCGAGCCCCGACAGTGTATTTGAAAGTCGTCAGAAAGGGCAACCGGACTAAAAGATTACAACGCTCCAGATTGAAGTCTGAATATGTCAGCACCGTCTAAGCCCCTGCATGGGGTAGTAGTGACGCCAAACCATTGGTTTTCATCATTATTTTTCATGAATTAATCTGAAATGTGATTGTTTTTCACAATTTAACAAAGCATGAATAGCATTTTACAATTATTCATCATGAAACATTGCTTGAAACTAGCATGTTTTTACACCTGTACTAATTTTCTGTTAATCTATCTACGGTATACACATCGAACATAGACAGCGTTCTGTACATCTCTAATGTAGGCAGCACGATGATTCCTGATGCTTTAGACCCTGGAGCGGAGGATCAGCTATAAAAGGAGAGTAATAAGACAGACAAGTTGTTTGAAAAATGATGAATTATAAGCGCGCTTTCATCATTGCTGCCATATCGACCTGACATTGCTCCGATGCACAATAAGCTGTAATGACAAGTTTAAGATGCGTGTATAATTGCCTGTGATGATTGGTAACAACCATGAAAGAATGCCTAGACAATTCCTCGTTTTTCAGTGCTAGCTTGTCACACTGATATCAAGTGATTATATGACACATTGCAAATTATTGATCAGCATCGCGCAAGAATGTACAGGAGTTGAAATGACTACTCTATTTTTCGAATATTCGATTATGTTTCTATGCATTAGACGACTGACTGGTCACTGAAAACTTGATAATGAAGCCACTGCTGTTTATCACGCCTCTGCAGTTTAAAAAGTCTTACTGGTGTAAGAAAAACTGATGTGAAGAAAATATCTTATAGTTCAGTGGATATTTACCAGGGCTGCGAAAGCGATTGATTTTTATTCGCTTCCACTTCCGCTTTCGCTTCCATTGCTTCTGCTTCCAATTATTGGAGACCGGACATGGGCTACACACCTCCCTATTTCGAGCCCTTTTTCTTCACTTTCCACTTTTTTACGAGTTATAGATTCTGACGTTAACACTTAGCAGTCTTCACGAACTTTCTGTCGTAAACCCTAGCCGACTTGTATGCGTTCTTTGACTTGCCAAAAAGTCAAAAATTTTTCTAATTTACTGAAAATTCTGACCTTTGGGAAATTGTGAAATAAAAACGTCATATTTTCCCAACACGTGTGTAGTAAAAAGAATATTAAATTACCTAGGGAGTGTTTGAGAATGCTACAATGAAATTGCCTCAAGACACACCAATCCACATTGTGTAAAGCTGTCATTGATAAGATGGCACTGAGGTTTTCTGATTTCGAATGCCAGTATTCTGAGATAGTACACCTTCGTTTTCATCAAAAGCAACTACATTTAGTAATACAGGTGTCAAGTTGCAATTAGGTGTAATAGGGTAAGCACTAAATATGACCACTATTACTTAACTCATATCAAGACTTAAGGTCAAAAGTCAGAAGTGCCTCGCCTCGCCCTGACACACGAATTGGTATAATGTCAGTCATTAGTATCCTGATACTTTCGGAAGCGGAGGCGATCGTCGGGCATTCGCTTCCGCTTCCACACCCCTGATATTTACTGAGGGGGAATGCTTTATCTACAGAGATTATATCGGAGAAATGTCATCAACCCTTATACTTAAAGCATTGCAGAGCTGATCAACACAATAGGTTCTTTACGTGATATGCAGTGTCTTATTGCGATTCCTACCCCTCAAGATACCATCTTACTTCAGAAAAATAAATTAACATGACATTTTCAAAATGGTAATGAGAAGAAAATCAATATATTAAGTAAAATAATATTTCCTGTATTTACAGGAATCGACAAATATATTTTACATTCAAAACACGCAATAATTTGACAAATCCTGATTATATAAGATTTTTTCATTCTGAAAATTGACAAGAATAGAAAATGAATTAATTACTGTGCATACAGTATATCGCATAATGTAGAGCTCTCACTTTTATGTCTTGAGAGGATGCAATCATATCTAGCCAAGCCTGGGAAAATTCTTGTAACAATGTCGACTTGACAACAGTGCATCACTAATAATTCTAGACGTCGTGAAAATTAATGAGAATTGCAAAAATCACAGTGACGCTGTGATGACTTTAAAGAAAGATTACGTGGTGCTTCAATATTCTTTTTACTTTATTTCATCGAGAACCTCTAATATCATTTCCTGATCCTTACCTAGCTCACTGCTTTACAGTAGTCGACAATTTCAATGTTTGCCAATTTTCAGGCAATTTTATGCAAAAAGCTTCTTCCATACCAGCGGTAAATGATAAGAACAACGGAATAAATATGCATAGATTTACTGTATGCACTCCTTTTCTGCGACATCTTTCTCTATACTTCACAGTTGTTAATCTACTGAAGAAATGTCTTGCAAATATCAACAAAGATAGATAATATTCAATCAATTAAAAGAACAGAGGTCTGAATCAAGTTAAAATTTGGTGAACGAGTTGAACAATCTCACATCAAAATGCGTCATCTATCTTTCGATCCACCGGCAATACCACCATGAGGTTCATCTGAGGTTTTCGTGGTCACTAGAATTAGTTCTTCTGAGATTGAAATTCTTCTGTGAGTCACCACAGCAGTGCCATGGTGACAATGCGGCAGTGATGTCTTTATCTGATCTGATTATACTTCAAGGAGATAAGCTCTCTTTTTTCAATAGGAGAAAACATGTTCAATATAAGATATGTTCATGCGCGCGCTTTCTTAGCAAATCTTGGAATGGGATATTTTATCTTACTGACACAGGGATGTGCCGCTTCACCCCGTTTTTTTGTTGTGTTCCTTTTAAAACTAGAACGTCCGACCAACACACTTGCGACTTTCAGTTCTAGAGCATTTTAGAAAAAAAGCACCAAAAATCGATCGATTTGGCCCTCTGTAGGGTCAAATTCATTACATGCTTTGAAAAGTGCTTCTTTCGAAAGTCTGATTTTTCCTTTTTTTTGTAGGCATTTTGCACGATAACGTTTCGTGAGACGCATCGATTTTCAATATGAGTGCAGAAGTTTGCAAATAGGAATCATATCACTTACTGCGGAGTATAGACCGAGAATAAAGCATACAGATTCAAATGTGTAAATACTACTTATTAAAATTGGTTTACTAATGGCACACTTAAGTAGTCTATTATGCCTTTACATAATCATTCGAACTCTTTGGTTATCCGTAAGTCGTCTTTCTTCTTCACAATCACGTAGTTACATGGAGCTATAAAACATCTTTTCACAGATACACTGAATTGACTTGACACTGAATGATCTCGTTTTGTACTCAAGTTACTTTTCAGCTCATTCAATCAGGTAGGTATCGTAAATAGCAGTCATTAAGGAGATTAAAAGCCCAAGAAAGAATATTTTCAAAAATTCGTTGAATTCGTGATAATATAATTTGGATTGCTGTTTATAGTACGAAGATGAGTGAGTTAGAGCAAATGATTTCTTTTGATTCGGAGCGATGCTTTATGTGGTGGGGTTCCCCTTCCCCCGATCCCGATGTGCTTCATAGCCGGGGATAGATAGAAATAAACGAACGTTTGAATAAAAAACCAGTTGCTGTCAAATTTCGTAGACGACCATTCGCAATGTTTTCAATGATTTTCATCATTTCCTTTAAGAAGCGTCGCGGCGATTATTTTCGACCACCTACTTTTAAGTGCGGCGTTTATCAAAATGCACGCATTTTGATTTAGTATGCAAATTAACTTATCAATAAAATCCTCAAATTGAGGTTTATATTGTTATATAATACACATATACAACTAAGAGGTCAGAAAGTATGAAAAGTATTTACTTCTGACTCCAGAGGTTCGGATTCAGTTGTCAGATAGTTACGCTATCTTCTCGGTAAAGGCAAGGTGAAAGGGGTCCTTGATCTGTTTCAGGACGCGGAATCATTTATCTTTCATCTGGAGGACGTCATTTTCATGGACACTTTCAGTTAAATTCTTTGTTATTGCTGACCAAATGGGCTATCTCAATTTCGGCCTTGAATTGGAGGCTGACAGCCAAATCGAAAGATGCTCTCTTCGTCGAGCAGCCATTGATCGTTCACTTTTCCCAGCATACCTTACTCCGAAAAGGCATGGAAAGAAGTAGATAATCATGACTTTCTGGTAAAAGGGAACTGGATCTTTTCCCCAGTTACTCAGCTTCAAGGCATGAAATACCAAAGTGACTTTAGTTGAAATATGCACTTCTTATTTCTTTTCGGAATTTCCTGGCTGTTAATTCATTCTCTTTACCGTAGTATTGAATATCGAGAGAATTCCACGAGAAACTAAGCTTCTTCAGCTTGTGGGCTTGAGGACTTTTCCATGAGCCAAGGCGGGAGGCCATTCTGTTGGAGCATGCTTCTCAAAAACTTCATCTCGCTCTCCAGATGTTGTTGCGAGCACAATTGTCTTGCACGATGGATAAGTGTGCGCACCAGATTGACTTTGCATTTATTTGGACAGAAGGATAACAATTACTGTACAGCCCAGTGAAAGTTTTCTTGCGATAGACTGATGTTGCTAAGTGTCCATCAGGCTCGCGGTGAAATTAGAAGTCCATGAAATGATCAGCGTTCTCCTCCAGCATGAAGTGCATAGATTTGCTGGGAGTTGAGAGGCATCAGAAGATTCTGACATTCGTCTTCTCCTTTCACAATCAGAAGCTTATCGTCAACATAGCGACCGCAGCACTTCAACGATCGGAACTTTGGACACACTTCGGAGCTTTGGACTCCAGATGTCCCATGAAGTATCTGCGCTGACATCCTTTCCAGAGTTGCTTATGATTTAAACACCCTGTTTGAACAGATGTGGAAACATGGGTAAAATCCGCCAGTTTAAAGAGGTCAGCCTGTTTAAACAGGTTTTTATGTCGTCAAATTTAATGTAAAGTTGTACAAATCTCACTAGCCCGGAACTACTGGCGATACGTACAAGTAGCTCCTACAATGGAGAAGTTGCATCGAGCCAGTGCTGCAGTTACTACCGAGTCTCATGATGACAAGGATTTTTAATTTTTTTCATGATATCATTTACTATGTATAGCAATGTGGGCTACTTTAGTGGATGAAATCATATTTTGAGTAAAGAGCTGTTTTTTGTGAATCTTGTACAGTACTTGCATGTAATGATTGTCTGCGTTGTGGGTCAAATTACTATTAATCATTTCTGTGTGCAAGAGCAAGATATCATAATTGTCAGAAAAATACTAGAATAACTTCCCAACAATTTGCCAAATTGTCTATGCTTTACTGATTACAGAGCAACACATGTATATAAAAGATAACCATTCGTAAGCCTAGAAACATTGTCAAATATGTGATTTATGATTTCCAAGCTCATATATTTTGATGTCCGACATATTAATTTCAATTCATTTCAATCTAACTGACTTTCTTTGACGCCATAATCATGCAGTGAAACCTCAAACTAATTGCAAATGATCCTTGAATAACGCAAAATTTTCATATAACGTATGATAGACAGCTATGACAAAAATATAGAAATGAAAATGTCTGCGGGCTTGAACGTTGGTTTCCATTCAGTGTACAGACGAACTGGCACACCGAAAATGCTTTTTCGACTCTAATTGAACAAAAGCTAACAAGTTTTTGAATCAAGTGTATAATCAACTCAACTGACATCAACAGAACGAGATATAAGGAGAATGCGATATGGTTTCATGATAATGCAGACAAAAATTAAGAGATCAACTTGAAAATCAACTTGAATCATTTATAATGCAATTTAGCTCCTTCTTTGCTAGTCAAATTTTAGCTTACCAAATTGTGACCTAATTGTTTTTTGCCATTTTCTGTGCTTATAAGAGGATTCAGATGATTGACATTGACTTCAATTAAAATTTATTGAATGTGAAAGAAAGCATGATTCATGAATTGACAAGTGATAATTTATTTTTGCTTCATTTCTCATGTATTGTCTCAATTTGACAATACAAATCCCTAGTTGTTCATACGCCAATCCATTGAATATCACCTGGTTTTTCTACAGCTGCAGTTTGAGAAAGTGAAACGTCTAGACAAATTAGCATACGTGGCTACACAGAAAAACATAATTAATTGCCTGACATGAGCTTCAAAAAATTGGGCTTAGCATCATAATACCCTAATATCCCTTCGCGCTGTGTCCATTTTTCATGCTTACAAGAGCAACTTTATGCGAACTTTGAGAGGCATCACGACATTATAATAGTGCTGCCTTTATAAATCCAATTGTCTGTATTGCATAATAATTTTTTCTAAAGGGTATTGCAACTCAAAAGGGTGTGAATGACATATGTATTATTAACATATCATTCAGTCGTAAAAATGGCCTCAGCATAAGTAATAAGGCCTGATATGGTTCCAGCATCGATTAACTTTGTGAAATGAATTTCATACATACGAGTGTATGTTAGTTAGACGATGCAAAGCGTGGTTAAAGAACCACATTATACAGTTGCATAAGTCAAATTTTTTAATTAAGTTTCCCATAAACCAATCAGCTGAGGATAGTGACAAATTTGAGGAATAAACATCACAAGCAAAAAAAACATGCATTTAACACCTTCAAATGAGAAAGCGAGGAACTTCAAGAACGATAAATAGATAACTTTAAACTAAAAATCCATTTACAATTCTTTTATCTAGATTTTAAACGTGACGGAAGCGTTAAGATACTTGCTCACATTTCGGTTAGAGGCAACATCGAGTGGCAGCGTCACGTTCTCCTTATGCTTTAGCTTCAATGTAGGTGTACTAAGTGGCCGGGAACAAAGCTGAAATTGCCACAAGAATTTCAAATATGTCAAGTGAAGCAAGTCAAGCATAGTGATTTTGGCGGAGAAATTCATTTTCTCGATGGATTCAGTAAATTCATCAAAACTCAACTGTATCCATTAAAAGAAAACACAGTTCTCAATGTGAGAAATGAAAAGTGTCTGCTAATTCAAAATAACAATTTTCATTTACTTGCTCAATCATTATTGTAAATTATACTGCATTATTGCTACTATCCTGAAACAGTTTCATATTGTGAGGAATACCATTAAAAAATATGTTTAAGAGCTCAAAATAAAGCGTTTGTCTTTCATACGATTACTTCAACAAATCATACCAAATCATTTCAAGCAATCATACCAAGTATAACATGCCTCGATTATCGCTTAGCAACTTGCTTCTTCTAAATAATTACTAGAGAAAACTGAAAGTTTCATGTTGTGCATAATTGAGGTTGAATCAAAACACCGTGTGATTGACATCTTGTACTAAACAATCAAAAATATAGCAGGGATGAGAATACTCAAAAAGTCGTAATGAAACGACATTAATGTCAGTCAAAGTAATTATGTATGTGTACTTAATTGTCGGTGAGAGATATGTTTATCATAATGAGACGGAAATAAATGTTTATTGATGATTCGTAAGATCAGTAGTTATTAATAACACATCTTGCTTTACAGCAGGGATAGGAGCGATTAAGCGCGGTAAAAAATTATGAGGTTCACTTCGGACAGAAGTTACTATTTCAAGAATTAAAGCAAGAATTACTGCGGTCTGTTCAGCGATCGGATCTTTCTTAAGATACAATCTCATGGGGCATATAGTGAGCAACAAGCTAGGAATATTTACGCCAGAAGAAGAGTTAAAAACCAAAATTGAATGGCTGAATATATATTATTTCATTTATATTTTTAATAAATACTATGAGAAAATGAACATACTGAATATAATAATTGTAGATAATTTGAGAAAATAATGCAGAATTATCCATTCAAACCATTTTAATTTATTTTCATCTAACAGACAGCACCAGTCACCTGAAAAATTAAAAACTGTGGGTTCTTTCGTTGTGGCTACCTAAAGGCCCACCAGCTAGTGAAATAGAACACTTGGTCAACAAGAGCTCATCGTATTGTCCAAATTCGACAACGCTTCACCACATGATCAGCTACAGGTGTTGAATTCTGATAGAGTGAGGTAATAGAACATCACTTTTTTTACAGAATTTTTACCCCTAGTACAGCTACAAACGATGGACGAAGCTAAGGGTTACTCAATGAAAAAAATAGTAAATTGTATTATTCTAAATAAAGCAAATTAAAAGATCTTCTAATATGTCTGCGTTCTAAGCTCGCATGATAGCATGTAATTGTATTAGCTCTGCGTGTGCCACTGAAGAAGATATTAGACTTGGGTACACACTCACTTACTGCAGAGCTGCTTCTACCGAAATAGCATCAGTAGAAAAGAGTAAGTGAAGCAACATCCCGTATGACAGAGAGCGGCTGCAACTCGCTGAAGAGTTTTCACAAATGAGATTCTTGACACGTTTCTCAACTCGTCCAAGGAGGTTAGGATGTGTTTGTCGGGCGCCGGCCCACAGATGACAACAATACTCCATCAGAGGACGAATAGTGGACTTGTAAAGATGGCAGACAGTCTGTGGTGGAAGATATCTGTTGGCATGATATAGGCGTTGAGATGCCTGATTGCTGATGAACTGAATGTACGTTTTCCATGACAAGTCTTTCGTAGCCGCCAATACAGAGAAAGAGATGGAATCTTGTTCTGTGATCCTATCGCCTGTCATCTTAATGCTATGTTGGTCATCATCTCCTTTAAGTCGTGAGTGCAGAATACTTTGAGCTTTTGACGTGTTGAAAGAAATAAGTCATTTGGCGCACAATGCAGAGATCATAAGTCTTCATTAAAAACATCACATAACCATTGACGCTGCTGGGTGTTCTTTGCTAGCCGCTCAGTGGAATTGATGAGTGTCGAGTGACATCTGCATACATCACCAGTTTGCTCACTGTAGGCAGTCTGGGAGGTCATTGGTGTACAGCAGAAACAAAAGTTGGTCCCAAAATTGACACTTGAGGTTCTCCTGCATTGACAAGCTTGGTGGAAGATTTTTGGTCATTTAAGACGACAGATATCTGCCGGTCACTATGGAAAGAAGCAAGACAGTTATGGAGTTGATCAACAACTCCATAAGACCTAAGTTTCCTAAGGAGTACTTAATGCCAGAGTTTATCGAATGCTTTGGAATGTGCATGGCAACTGATATCGTCTCACTTTGATGTAGATCAATCACTATACATCTAAATGTCCGTCAAACGTGAACATCTAACATCAGACAAAATTGCCTCGAGGGATTCAGTCATTTAATATCGTAACTGTCAGTGTTTGAATGCGTCTCTGTTTCTACTTTGTAATTATTTATGACTCCAGATTTGGGTTGAGTACTGGGACTGGTGACATTGGAGTTCTCACTACTTGCGACTTCATATTTTCCACTTTCAAAAATATGGAGTATTTCGCTTAAACAATGTTCGCTGTCACAAAGACATTGACCGGACTAGTCGTTTTATTTTTAGTGTCACTTTGTAGCTAACGATATAATCGACCATTATAGATGTTTGGTATTAGAAGTGGTTGGATTACTTTTTGTAACCAGCTATCATGGCAATATTAACAAACAAATTTGACTGATTCGCTTTGTTTATCAAAAACAACTTTAAGAAATTGGTCTATGTGTACGAAATGAATTGTAAACTGTATGGGAGAAATGAATAGACCTATCGGAAGGCATTTGTAAGCTGAGACCCAGAAAATGATTATGAGCATGAATGAACTTGATTTTGAAGGTTGCCAAAGGAGGAGAATAAAGAAAACTATATGATCGAGGAAGCGTGAGAGCTTGAAAAGAGTGCTTGTTGATAGTCGACATCCTTTAATTTAACCTGATGTTCTCTTCTTTTATGGTCCCATGTATTAATTAATTGTATCAATTCTTTAACGATTCCCTACAGTATTGGTTTGGATATTGATTACTCTAGTCAGTGGTTATAAAAATTTCATCTAAGCTGCTTTCTGAATTCAGAAGTTAATCAACTTCAATTCTTCAAAAATGCCTAGCGGTGCTTTTGCCGAAAAGCGCTTCAGTAGATGAAGCTGTTTTCGAATGAATTGGGTGTCCTATCAAAAATGATTTTAGATTTAGTTGGTTAACTGATAAATGTATTTCCTTGATCGATTTTATAGATAAAGTTGATCATCAAACTCTTGCCCTATAATCGTCATTTTTGGGTGTTTCAATATCACATGAATGTTGATTTATTCCTGCTTTTCGGCGGAAGATTTTTTCTAGTAATTCATACTCGCACGTGTCTCAATACGTGCACGTACATTCAATACAATATTTTCTGAGGAAGACGATTATAAGGTTAAGTGATAATGCCATAAGGGAACGATGAGTTCTCACTTATTTCTGTCATCACGTCGTCACGTTGTCTGCGATCATCCATCAAGAATGCTTTCAATGCCCCAAATTAGATGCCAACTTACATTCTACCCTTTCACTCTGGGATCAACGAGCCCAACGACTCCACGACAACCGCTAGTGTTCTTATTATTTCCTATTGTTTCATCATGCCAAGTTAAAATCCTAAACAAAATCATTATACAATTGAAAACGAATGCATTGACGATTTCCATCATGAAAATTGTTATCGTTGGAAGTTCTCAACTTCATCGTCAATATTGCAAATTGTTGATTAACATGACGTAACTGACATAGGTAGGATCAACGAGAAGTAATTAAGTAAAGAGTTTTCTTCTGCTGGGATGCGATAGTATCAACCGGATTGAGCGCTAAATCCTCAAAGATTGTTTCATCATCGGTAAATATATTAACTCCTTCATTCGATTGTGCTAATTACGGATGATCATTTGAACACCCCCAAGAAGCTGCTCACTCCAATAAGTGCTTAACTTAGATTCTTCAGTACAAATGCCGGAGAGGCTGGAAATAGCCAGATCCCAACTAAATTGACAAAATTTATTTTTTTGCAAAACTATTGTTCTTTGCTCTTTAATTGGTCTAAAAAGTAACAATAACTACAACTCCGATTTACAAGTATTCTTTAAAAAACATGATTGCAATGTAATGTTGATAATTATGAAATTTCTTGAAGCAGTCCATGCAGAACGCGGGAATTCCTGGACACTTTGAACAGTGCAAAGGTGTGTCTCACCTTCGCCCATGTGTGTAGTACAACTAGTCTCTCTTCTTTGAAGTTCTGCTGGCTGAAGTTAAAGGAATTTTCTGCAGTGCTCCGTTAGTCGTGCAGCAGCCTTTACAAGCGGGCTTCTAAGATGGAAATACTTTTTGCTCACGTCGATTCCACTCAAAGAAATGCTGCTTCTCTGACTGACAGTCAGTCAATAAAAACCGATCACTGTCAATCAAAAAGCGAGCGCTAAGTACTTGCCCTGAAATCGGTGAAAGCTAGTAATAGTCCAAGAGCTTCAATGAGCCTAGAGAGCTCATTGAAGAGCTCAAGAGTCTAGAGAAATACTGTAATCAATGAGTTGCAACTTCAGTTGAAAAATTGTGGCAATCGTGAATGACTGCCATTTCATCCAATATCAGGAAGAGTCAACAATTCTCAACAGGTCTACACAACTCCCACATTAATGTCCAGGACTCCCCGTTAAGGGATCATTAAAACCCCTAAGATATTCAAATCTACTCCTGGCATGACTGTATGTTAGAAAAGGAATTGTGCTGTTAATAATGACAAAGTCTGTTAATGATTCCTGATATTAGACAAAATGCCGGCCTTTCAGGTCTTTTCCTGCTCAGGATGCAACTTAATAATGGTTAATTTTACTATTTCTATTTACATCACGTTTTCAAAAAGCATTTGTAATTCATTATTGGTGCCACACTTGCCTACAGGGTATGTCAGTGGTTGGAAAAAAACAATCCAATTAATGTCCGAGGACATTCACTGAATATGCGAGTTGCCTATCTATCAAATAGGGTTTTCTGCCAGAGTATAACGGTTCAGGAAAAGTACTTAAATTATCACTGGTCTTGAATAGTGATTTAAAGTTCCTGTACATCTACAAATCACTCATTTGTGTTTTATTACAAATACATTGCGAATATTTAATGGAAATTAACAGTGTGAGCTAAGGAATAAATAGGAGGGTGTGAAAGAAAAACCTGATGACAAAGAATAAAAGTCATCATTTCATCTTTTGCAGACAGTACAAGGTTAGAATTGCTATCCGAACTTTGAAGTAGATTACACCTCTGGAGGTTTTGTAAAAGAAATCGACGAAAATTTCCAAGACATAAACCAGAAAGCATTGCCTGAGTTTTTTATTCCACTTTTTACAATGATTTCACAACTTTAGTCCGGAACCAAGAATTGCATGTATGAACAGCACTAATATCATCTAAAATAGAACTACACACAATTCACAGACGTTCTTTCTATAGGGATATGTCTTACCTGATTGGAGGTTTCATCAAAGGCTCTGTCGAATACGAATCGACGCTCCCTGCTTCGATTGGCTCGTAGGATGTCATCTGGATCTTCTAGAGGATCTAGGAGAACAACTACCTAAAAATGTGAAATAATTTCTTCAATTTAGAATCACTTTATCCAACATCAGAACTTCGAAATCAAAATAACAACACCTCTTCCTATTCACTAAGGTCGACTACTTAACACTATGATTTTTTTGCTTTGTCTTTTACTCAGCTTTCCTCAGCCAAGGCACGAAGTCATACGAGCTCGTGCTAACAAGCTAGGTGTGAGGAACACTAAATTATGTTGCGGGTAGCAACCTCTAGTACAGTGAGAGCAATGGCATCTCAGTACGAAACGTATAGACTCGAACCCTTGACATTTTACACCTCCATACCGAAACGCGCGTCATTAACCAGCTGAGTCAACCACCAATTAGCATATGTACATTGGATATACGGATGTCCAAAGATAAATAGGATTAAGCTCCAAATAAAATAGGATTGATGGCTTGACCCTCCATCGCTGATCATGATGTAGTTTTTCTTCCATTATCATCAGATGACGTACAGCCAAGTACTAGCAATCAAATAGGTCAGAATGACAAATTACATAGCCAACTGGATTATATAATTTTACGGTTGGTAATCTAGAGACCACTATCCGGAGCATCCTTAGTGCAATGAAGCTTACCTCATAATACTACTTTCTTTTTTAAGATACACAAAGTAAACAAAAGTCAACAGCCTTTGCGCAACACCAATGCCATTATACTGATATCAAAAAATTCTCATCAATATGCAACAGATTATCATCAATGTCCACTGTTTCCGCCTACGGCAGATTGCGCACCAACTTATGAGAACCGTCTCCAGAGTTCTCGGCTTTTCACTGCGGCTTATATTTCTGTGAGGCTCAGGCCCGTCCATCCGTATACATTGTCGCGCCATCTTCTTGTTGGTCGTCCTATGCTTCTTATCCCGCTCACCATGTCCTCGAAGCAGTTTCGGCTTATTCCCAGAGCTGTTCTTTCTCATTACATAGAGAAGAAAATGAGCGAAACATGCTTATCAAAGCTTATATCCGGAACTCAAATGGAACTCAATATTTCGACAGCCAACCTTCTCGAGAAATTGTGATGCAGTGATTACTTGCAATTACAAAATATCAAAATAATTTTGCGCCGATAATCACTGTATTGCAAGATCTTGAGAAGGCCAGTTGTTGAAATATTGACTTCCGATAAGAAATATAGGTTTCATTCAGAACTTACATGCAAGCTTGTTTTTAATTTACTGGCATCTTAATTGCTAAAAGCTACCAGACAGTTTCTTTGTTTATGCTAATTCGTTCTCTATGTGATTTATTGCAATGCTTAGATTCTCATGCAGATGGATTACTGGACCATAGCAATAGTCTTCAAGTATTCATTTATTTGCAAAAGACGAAACAACTATATGTGACGACAAGTTTAGAAGAGATTATATCTAGGTTGTTGAAGAGATAAATCATATTACCTTTTCGTCGATTTTGTGCGATATAGTTGTCGCTCCACCAATAGTCTCATCGTCATTGAGCGGACGAATGCGTGCGAAAACCTGTGATGAAGAAGTAGCTTGAAGACTATATTTTCAGTACTGATTTCAAAAATACA
Organism: Prostheceraeus crozeri; assembly: GCA_907163375.1. Classification (NCBI taxonomy): domain Eukaryota; kingdom Metazoa; phylum Platyhelminthes; order Polycladida; family Euryleptidae; genus Prostheceraeus; species Prostheceraeus crozeri. The sequence goes on along the minus strand of CAJQUW010000644.1, from coordinate 63,170 downwards.
TGCAAATTACGTTCAGAAATGTGACTTACATTTGATTACTTACATAATGATTAACATCACCAAAATTAATATTTAAACTTTCCTCGCGTCGAAAGCTGACAGAGCTTCTGACAGCTTACAGTCCCTAAAGCTTATGTAGAGTGTTCTGTTCAATTCTTGCACTTTGACATACAACTGCTCCTCCGTGGCATCAACCCTGGCATCAAACAGCTTACTATTAACTTTTTGGTGTTCTTTCCCTTCTCAGTATATGCCCAAGGTACTGCAGTTTCACTTTCTTAACCTTATTTTTCCCCCGCTATTTTTAGTCTTGGAAGATCGGAGATCTTGGAGCCACTTTCCCATCTGATTTTGGTGCTCCTATGATTCGATCGTACCTAAACTTAGAGTTCAACACAATTGGTGTGTGCTCACTCCAATGGTGGCATTAGTTATTACAAGCTCAGTCACCTTGCTATTATTTATAAGAATTCGAAAGTTGATTTGTTCTTTTTTTCAGAAAATTGATCCTTTGAGTTTCTGTAGGAAATTGATGGTAGATGACGTTGATAAACGATGCGTTTACATCAGTTATCACACGAAAACGTCTGAAGACAATGGAGTATGTTTGATTACATTGAGATAGTCAAACCGCACAAAACACAACTCAAATAGAGATTTTTGAAAATACAAGTGAATTAAAAATAGTCTAATACTGTGCCAGCTATATATTAAGCAGAAAAACAGTAACTGCACTTCCACATACACGAATGAGTCAAATATGTTGTGAGGCATGATAATCCGTCCGTTTCACATGTAGGATCAATTACTTGTACCATAAAAATGGTATTATTACTTATAAATCTATCATGAGTATTGTTTTTATAATATGCTATTATTCATCTAGCAATTATACAGATGCATTCGTGAATGAATGAACATCTTAATTACAACTTAATATTTACTTTGTCAATGGTACAGAAGAAATTTCAAGAACTGCTATTCTTTTTCGTATTCTTTGCATGGTCGAAACAACGTGACCAGTCACAACAGGATAAACGAGTGCGTCAATTAACTTTCGCTCCAGAGATGTCGGGATTGTATGAGACTTCCATATTTTCATTAAGTTTCCGAGAACTATGAATGCTTTCGTTACAGAATTTTGCATCGCAAATGATATGACTACTTACAGGCAGGTGAAACATTAAACGCATTGACACAATTAAGAGTACATGTAGTTCCCTCAGCGATTCTGCTTGCCACGTTTCCTTCCGTAACCATAACCACCGTTTTTATGTAAATTAAGAAGCAGCCCGTATTTCTTATTTGCTTCTGCCATCCTTGTAGTCAAGTCCTGTAATTGCTATTCTGATTCACATAACACAGTTACATCATCTACACAGTGTAAGGTAGTTGTCTTTGTAGCACCAATAAAATCACACAGAGCATCTCGCATAGCCATCTCGTTTCAAGAATATTGTTCCTTCAAAAGCAACATTCTTCATAAAAAAATGTTTTCAACGAAACAATTTTTAGTGTGATTGAATGATATGACATACTTCACCCGTCATGTATAACTGACCACGAACAACAAAGCTTTTATTCATTGTCTAGTTCAGAAGCAAGACTCACTTTAATGAAATTATATCCAAAAATGTTGCTTAGGAAAAATTGCAAACTAATTTTTCCACATAATTTTGCATCAATCGAATGGGGAGCCTCTCCCACACCGATCCCGTCAATTTTGGTTCTAAAGTAGCCATAGGAGAGTCAAAAAGTTTGACAGGTTTCGACCATTTAAAGTTTGCCAGAAGGAACGTACCATCTGCCTATTAACGGCAAACTATAGGTTCTTTTCAATGATGCATGCATGTACTAAATTATTGAAATTGTGTTCAATATGTAGGGTTCGTTATGGGAATGTCCGAGCTTCAGTAGTATGTAAGGCATTCGAACGATCGGTATGATCAATCGATTAATCAATGATTTCACATATTTAGTTAATCGGAAGATTAATCATTCAGTGAGATGTAGCCAATGATCGATGAACGAAAGATCGGCATATATAGCTTAAAAGATTGAAAGATCGGTATATCACTTCTAGTGATCGCTTGAACGGAAGAATTTACAGAGCGATCGTGGATCGGAAGCTTGCAATCAGCAGCTGATTGCCCACTGACTTAAGAGATTCCATAAGCGATGTCTTGATCACCTACTAGACAACGATGATTTCAATGAGTTGTATGAGTCTAAATTACCAACTTTCTGTGCAACAGCACGATGGGTTTCCCTGAAGTTTTCTGACGAGCAATTGACTAAAAAAACATTATCAGTAATATTAGTTACGACAAGCAGATACTTCGGAAAAACCTGGGTTGTGAACTTCAGGATTTCGCGACAATGTAGAGCCAGAGCAGCTCCAGCACTCGTTATTTGTTGCACGTAAAAACTTTCAATTAACTTTCATGAATACTACATAAAATTAACTTCTTCCCAAGCGTACTTAAACGCAACATTCAGGAATGATCAAAGAAAGCCATCGATGTATCGAAAGAGCAGAAATCAAGTATTTACAGGCTTTTCAAACCAATAGCTGAAATTATGGGACATGTGAAATAACATATCAAATAAACCTACCAGCAGAGTTTGTTCTCCTCCTATGTTTCCGATTGCCTCACTTGGCATTCCTGCAATAAATGAAAGAAAATCACAATTTCAAACAGAATTTCTGTTCTTTTAACTTGCCTATTGGATATGAGCCCTATGCTTTCAAATTTGTCGTTCAAATCAATCAAAACTTCAGAAGCTAGTGGACAAACATGCTTCATATCCACACACAAAATTTATGCAAATCACGGCATTATTAAAGATATCGTTAATGGTGTGAAATCTGAACGTCTGCTGATGAAGCACTGGGATGCACTCCCGACAAAAATCGCAGCTGTGCGTGTGGTGAAGTTAAATGGTCTGAGAATCCGTGGAATCATTTTAAAAATTGACCCCTTCACTGTGGCATGCCATGAAAACTTCCCCCTATTCTAGGAGGCTAATGCCAGTCCCAGATTTAGTTTCAGACATCAGTAATCACGACAATCATTCGTTAAGACTTTTCGTAGCGTTAAATCAGAAGCGAGCACAAACATCTCATTCGCTTACGCTATGAGCCAGTAATAAAAAGAGGTATTCTACAGTCAGATACATTTGCCGCAGTGAAAGGTTTAATGAGATGAAATGGGCAAAACTTTATGCAAGCGATGGGAAAATTTAGTTACCCGTGTAAGCAACTGATCAGCAAACGATCACAAGTATTTTAATGAAGTTTTATCTGATTTGCATAAGATATCGCATGATTTTTAAACATCTTTCATAATAATGAGAAGAGAATTTTTAATCCAGTGTTCTCGATTAAGAAAAATGTCCACAAATCTGTGATTATGCCTCTAAGAAATTCTAGCTTGAAATAAGAAACCGCGTTTTGTGAAGATTGGTTAATTTCGCAGCATTTTGGGAGAATTATGAAGAGATAACCTCACTTGTAAGAAGCAGTAAAAGAAGAAATAACATTTGTTTGGGTCAAGATGATGTGCCATGCTTTACTTGTAAGCCGCAATCTGTAATTTACTTCTTAGTAATAAACCTACTTTTTCTATCCAGCAAGAATAGAATTGGAAGAAAAACAAACATCACACAAATTGATGTGAAGAAATCAAGTAAAAGTGATGGACTATCAGAGCCATGCACAAACATCTGACAAAATCATGTAGTTCGAGATGCCAGATATACTACGCTGTGTACTACTGCACAGGATTCGAAAAATGCATTTCTTCATTTCTTTTAGAGTTGACCTTTATCTGGCTTGCCACTTAAATATCAAATGACAAGCCCCACTATGTTGGGAATGCCTTTCACTATCCCACACTTTCCTATCTATTCCTAACCTCATTTTCCCGAAAGAGTTTTTTTTCACATTTGTTTCGGAATCTGTGTGTAATTAATGAAGTCAGCGGATTGATCACATAGCGATTGTTTTGAGCATCATACACATGAGTAATTGCTGAAACATTTCAGCATTTTGAAGTTGATTAAATTGCTGATTTCTAGCTGCATATTTAGATCAAAGCAGTGTTTCCCGATTAGGGGTGCAAGAATGAATCATGGAAAACGAATAAGCTATAATTTTTCATCGCGAAGACTATCAGTTAAACTATTTTTGTAACATTTTTGTCAGTAAAGCGAGGGTTGCGAGACTACCTTGTCAGTTTCAGGGGGTTCAGTTACATTGAAAACGAATGTGGTAGCGTTGAATTAAAGGCACAAAAAACATACTGTAGGTATCAGGACATTTTACCACATATTCACCAGCTCAATCGAAGAAACTGAAAAATCACTCTTGCAAATCAGATCATATGCACATCAACGTCATTGAAAGACAGAGCTTTCTGGTTAGAACAATTCAATTTAACAAAGCGTAATTGAATATGCTTTCAAACTAAACAACATGAATTGTATGAGAAACAATGAACACAACATCGAAGAACTTTCAAAAATGAAGAAATTAATTTATAAAAGTCTGAAATTAACAAATTAATAACGTATCAAAACTCTGGTGTTCGAGTCATGCCCCTAAATGCGCATGAGTAGAATACATCGTGTGAGTGATGAAAACATAATATCATCATTCATCATATACCAGTACCTAAATACTTCCTGTTCCTGTATGGCATCTACTCGCGATTCCTGAAATTTGAAAATTATTTTTGATCTTGATTCATTTCGATTAGCGAAGTGTAGCATTTGCAAAAACTAAAAAATATTATTACCATTGAATCATCATTGTTGTTACATGGACTATCACAATAATCTTTGCCTGTAAGACAACAATTTTAACCAAACGTATAGAGACAATGTTTATACAAAAGGAATTTTCAATCTTTATTGAAAAATCAAAAGTTTTTACTGCGTATTGCACATCAAAATATAATCGAAAATTCGGAAATTATCCAGTAACCGATATGTGAGAATCAATCAGCCGCCATAATAGTTATCTACGTATTGATGACGTCTAACTTCTTTTGAACATCACTTTTATCGAAAAGTCCTTCCATAATTGACATCATCTACTTTTTCACTGACTTTTTCCCCCTCAATGTATCCTAAACTGCCATTCAATGTAAAAGCAGTGAAAACTTTGGCTCATCCTTCATCTTTTGACGTCAAACTGTGCGAGTGTGTCACACATACATGTAGATCTTCATTCACTCCTACCTAGATGGCCAGTTTTCATTTTTAAACACACATTAGGCCTATCAGCGCATGTATTAAGTGCATATATTCATTATGAATGCAATGCACACCGTCACTAATTCAGAAGATAACTTAAATACTGGCACAGTTGCATACGCATTGGTAAAACATGAGATAGGCACTTTCTCCCCAACATATGTACGTTTTGTAGGCAGTAGACAATCGATAAACGTCGGCTTGTGATCATGCCCCAAAGAAGATATATTCGTAAAACGTTTGAGAGATACTCTGCATAGGCCTACACAAAACCACTTTCAGCAATCAAAATGCGACCAAACGATGGCATGGAGTAGCAGTTTACATTTTATATTCGTAATTGAGGAATTGAAATTTTATTCATCGGAGTATTTCATCAAAATGATAATCGTATGACAATCAAATGACATCACTTATGACAATCGTATAAAGCATGTTTTTACAGCAGCATCAAAGCTGATAAAAATGAAAGATAACAAAATGTTTGTTTCTCCATATATTCGTTGGAAAGAGAAAAACGTTTTAGGAAAACGTTCTTCGTAAACACCTAAAGCTTTAGAATAATTTCATGTCGATGTCAACTTTTTCATTTAACCTTCGTCACCGTCACAATAAGATCGCTCACTAGCGACTTCTGAGCATACTCCGTTTGAATAGTATTTTTATATCATAATTTCGAGCCATTACAAGGGGAAACGCAGCGTCTAAGGCTGCTAAGGAATTTTGAGCATCAATTGCTGAAGTCTGAGGACATCTTTCCACTTGACAGCAGGATTGTTTGCAGCTTGTCAGACTCGCCGGACAGCTCAACGTGTCAAACCAGTATGCATAAACTGAGCCATGGCTATTCAAATTTATAGTCCTGTTAGATTTTGCCCAATCACAGCAATTTTGGCGACACTCCAGCGACTGTCCAATGTGAGAGAGAATGAGAGCAATAATCAATCGGAAAGATGAAATTAAGACAGGGGCATAAAAGAACGCTAATGTATCTTAACGAATGAAGAAATAGTGTATTGCAATTGCAAAGTGTGATGGTGAAAAGATCCTCGAGATTCGCATCGGGTCGAGTTTCATCTCCACGACTTTTCCATGACACAAGCAATAATGTCCATATTTGAGTCAGACGCTTTTGTTTTTATCGAGGAGGTTGAAATATCCACTTAACCGATCCAACAGCATTAGTAAGAAGTGTTTTCATCAAATTCACCTATTTTCCTTCTGAGATAAGATAGATGCCATCAACTGAACCTCTTTCTGATTAGGGATTACAGCGACATACATCTTCAATTGAATATTGAATTTCACCAAAGAAATTGCCAGACATCTCCGTTAAGAGTACCTTAAACAGGACTTACAATCTTGCATGTAAAAATAAGTGGCACATATAAGATCATATAACTCCCGATCTATCAAGATGTTAATTTATAGGAAATTATTTATAAACTAAATATGCAATACAAAATCCTTGTGTGTCGACCATTGTTTGAGTTTGAATGAAATTAAGTTCAAGATAATGTCAGCCACAAAAAAACCATACTGTCAATTTCACATCTGATCTGCGAGTTAATGAACTGAAAATCCTTGGTAGAACATTTACACATGATTTGAAATGGAGGTGTCATGCAGATTTAATTGTAGAGGAGCCAAGTCGTCGCATCAGGGAGAAATATCAAAGTGACTAAGGATGATCTCATCCAAGTTTAGCACAATTTTGTGCATTAAACATAACTCAGTTCTTAGTATCGCTAATAAAGAATCAACTAAACTGGAGAAAATTCGTATTGACGTCTATTCGTTCTATGGCGTTGCCATGAAATCATTTGCGGCTTCTACTATCAGTGCAAGGTCTCATGAGAAAGGGTCTTCCTTTCTAAAAGAAAAATGTTTCGAGGGATTAAAATGTTTTAGAAAGATTGAAAATCCCGACAGCATCTGCACAATCTGCTCTTTTTGTGTCGTCATCTTCAGCCGTCCATCTGTAAAACTCGTCTTGACAAAGAGCAATAACTCTCTGGAATACTGCATTAGCCAATTGTTGTCTCTAACTGTTACCAAAAATGCTTCACTGGCTTGTAATTGCTGTGTAGAAAATACTTCATGTCCGACAGCCAGGAGGAGCTTCTGCAGGGAACGAGACCGAAAATGAGACTTCACAGAATTATGCCATTTCGAATCTGCGCGTCGGTCGAGCTCTACCTGGTTCCTATTCTTGTCAGATAGGATCAAAATATGACACATCTAAATCCAATGGTAAGAAGATTGAAGCTTTCTGTAAGAAGCACTTTTTGACAAGGAAAGTCTTCAGATAATTTCAAGTCATGTGTGTGTTATAATCACACTTCTGATTGCTCATGTATTTGAAAATGTGGTTAAATGTGACTAAAACTGGCCAAAATATTGTGAATGCTGACTATATATTCATATTTCAATACAACGCTCAATATATATATATATATATATATCACATTAGAAGAGATGCACGTTAAATTCTGATTAATGTTGAAGATTTCCGTACCTGTTGCAGTTTGAAACGAGACACTTTTACCCGTGATCATAATGTCACACGTTCGGCAGCGACTTTCGTTGCAACGCTGTATGCCATTAACTGTCATTCGATTCTTCTTAGAGAGAATGGATGAGTGATCTGGGTTGATAGAAGGACGAGCGAAACATGCAATTTTCAAAAGCATTAAGAGATGATGGCAAGGTGCTAGAGATTGGTCTTATTATATCATTGAAAATATTCGGATTGTTTTCATTATAAGTTCGAATAAACGGACTAATTACTTTGTTCACATTCTTTTTGTCCTCTTTGATAACTGGATTTTCGGCCATTTTTATAGCATTGTCAATTAACTTTAACGGATATTTCAGTTTGATCAGATGAGATTTTAATTCAGAATATCTTACGCGTCTGTCATCAACATTTGAAACAATTCGCTTTATTCGATTTGCTAGGTTGAACGGGATGTTTCTTAGGATATGGCGTGGATGGGCTGAATTGAATGGGACATAATTTAAAGTGTCAGTTGGTTTGTGGTAGATGTCAGTGTGTATTGTTCTGGAGAAAAGATTAAAAAAAATTTCACATCAAGCAAGTTTATACACTTTTTATCCAATTCTTGAGTAAATCTAATCGATGGATGTAAATCATGCAACATGTTACAAAACTCATTAGGTTGGCCAAATCCGTCTCTCCAAATCAGCCAACAATCATCCAAATAACGTAGCCAAGATTGTTGAATTTCCTGGGCTGAATGGGGATAAAGTTCGTTCAATTTTACATACATTCTGTCCTCTAAGAATCCCATGACTAATGAGGCGTAGGTGGGGGCTACTTTTGTGCCCATAGCCGTACCGGATATTTGCAAAAATATGTCATCTTCAAAGGAGAAGATTTTACTATATATATATGGATCTAGTCGTTTTCGTCGACACGTTCATTTCGTCGACAACCATTTTTGAGGAAAACGTTCATATCGTCGACAGGTTCATATCGTCGACAGATTCATTTCGTCGACAATTGCAGCAGTGTACGATAATTTCAGAAATCTCTCAATTATTTTTTATATTGGACTTCTATGCGGAGCTCTATCACTCTTGATAGCTATATAGTCCATAGAAGTCATAGAAATTAACAATACCATAGAAAGTCCTAGAATGGAAATTGCATGAAAATTATGGCACACGCCGGGGGAACTTAGTTGGGGCAAAATGCAACTTGTGCGATCTGGCTTCCATGTTTTTTGATTGGCATTTATATTTATCAGGCCAATTCTTGATCTGGATTGTTGGCCCTTGTCCAAAGACCATGTACTCAAAAGCAATAGTGAATTTACAAATTGCTGCGCCGACAAGATGACAAAGAAGGAAATCCTTTTAAACGTTCTGTACGTTCATCATTTTGAAATATCGCTCCGATAGTCTATCAATAGCATAATAAGACTCTTATGCAACTTGTAATGTCGATTTACAGAACATGCATAACTCCAGCTTGAAATCAGAGGCCAAGAAATCTTGGAGCATTCATTTTACTTTAAAGGGTTCCCCTGTTCACTAAATTTGAATAATTTTCAAAATCTCTACATGCATTCGAATATCAGCTTCCAAAATATCACATGTGTCATTCAATGATTAATTGAAAAGTTCCAGCGACATTTCATTTATTTGAGAAATGATTGTCGGTAAAGAAACTTTCAATTTGTTTATTCCAGAAAAGCGCCAGGTTTCTTAGCCGCTTGAAGAAGAAATTATCCAATAATTAGACTTTCGATCTGTGAATTCTTCAGATGTTCTTACAAACAGCACACCGACCACTTTCAATTATGACTTCGTGAACCAATTTTTAATTAGCTTTTGGAAATTAACATTGGAAAATAGTTGTCAGTGACTGCTACAAATAGACACCATATTAATCCATGGAATAGTAGATGGCTATTTCAAATGAAACAATGCCGCCATCTCACTTGCAATTCTCTTCATGAAAATCCTGTAATTAAGTGTCAACAACTTCCACAACCAACTTGGCAAATAGTTTCACTATGATACAATGTTTTAGATCGAATCAGATCTACAAAGCATAGATTTTCCATGTGCCATCATTGTACATAGGCAAGATATCAAACTTCCATTCTAGTGTACTAGTGTATTATCCACTTCTATGATAGAAGTAGATTATAGTAGACTTTCTATGGTTTTGTTATTTTCTAAGATATAGAAATATCATTTTATGGAAGACTATGCATCTTCATTTTTCATATCTATGGTTTCTACTCAATCGCTTTGATATCATAACGTTGCATCGTAGTTCATTTGCATTATAGCTTAATCACAGTCCATTTCCATGGACAGGCGCAGTTTGATTTAGAATTCAAACTTGAATTCGCATTGCTAGTATCTATTTCGGTGGCAGTCATTGCAATAGGAACCTCGTCGCAATGAACTTCCAATTAACAAAAACAACGAAAGATAAGCCACTACTAATTTTTGAAGAATTTAGTTATATAGTTGATAGAACAAGAAACGATAAAACGTATTGGAAATGCTCAGATGCCACTGAGAGAAAGTGTAAGGCAAGAATAACAATGAATAACGTCACATCACAGCTAATTACAGTACCAACATCAAATGTGCATCTACATGATAAACCAAATGTTGAGGGAATAAAACTGATGAATGACATCAAACAAATGGACAATTGAGCAGAGGTTTGCTAAACCATGTCAGATCGTGCACAGAGTATACGGCAAAAGAAAGACCGAAGAAGTTTTACCATCAACCACAACTGCTTTGCAAACTTCACGCAGAGAGCGGCGAAAGCACAAGCTCGTCGAGCCAGACACGTTGGAAAACGTGCAACTAGATGACTTAATGACAGTTGCAGAAGAAAAGTTCTGTTTAGTTGATACTAAAGATGACGAAAGACTTATCATTCTGGGGACAGAAATGAACTTAAAGCGGTTGATGGGTTGCAAAGAATGGAGTATGGATGCAACGTATGAAAGCGTTCCAGATCACTTCTATCAACTCGTGACTGTGTTGGGAAAGAGATATGGGAGATGGTTCCCCTTCATTTATGTGTTGATGTCAGGTAAATCTGAGAACGATTACAAGAAATTATGGTCGAATATTTTAGATCAAACTTGTCAATTAGGAATACCTACCACAGAAAATGTATGGTTGCATGTCGACTTTGAGCTGGCATCAGTCAATGCGTTTTTGTCCTATTTTCCTGATGGAAGAGTCAAATTCTGCTTATTCCATTTAGCTCAAGCCGTTGACAGGAAAGTAAAAAAGTTCGGCCTGTACAAAAGATACAAAGATGACATTTCCTTCAAAGACAGTGTCAAAATGATGGTAGCCATTTCTTTTCTAAAAGAAAGTGACATAGTTGATGCCTTCAAAGAAATCAGCAACCTTGTAAATGAGCAAAAACTAACTGATTATTTTGACAAAACTTTTGTGCGTGGGCAGCTTATACGTTTTAGAGGCTCAAAAGAAGTCCGGAGAAATCCAAAGTTTAAGATTGACCAATGGAATGTGTTTGAGTGTCTACGAGAAGGTTTGGATCGCACGAACAATGCTATCGAAAGTCACCATCACATAATCAACATAATCGGGGGACGTAGCCATTTAGGCTTATATGAATTGGCAAACTTACTTTCTTCGAATCAAACAAAAATGGAGCATGCTATTAAAACTTTTATGAAGCAAGGAGCAATACCGGCGAAAAAGTCAAGAAAGCGACACGAACATGAAAAAGCATTATTGAACCTCCACAAACTATATTCAGATGGAGAAATGCCAGTGATGGATTACTTGCAAGCAGTGTCAATGAATATTGTGATGGCATGAACTGCTTTTACAGTTTTTTATATTTGCTTTGATGCGTACAATTTACAATTTCGAAGTTTAAAGAATATTTCTGAAAGAACATTAACATGTTTAGTAAGAAACTGAATTTTCATGAATATTGAGAATAAAATATTCAAAGTTGTCTCACATAGTTGCATTTTTCTTTCAGACAAATGAAAACTAAATACAAACATCTAAAGATTTCGATGATATCAATATAATTCACACTAAATAATTTATTGATAAATTCATTACGAGAGTTCGAATAAGATAAGTAAAACAGTAATTTACATAATTTGAATAATTAAATTTAATCTAGCTAAAATAATAGTCATGAAGAAAACATCAAAATTATCATCAATGATTTGCAAACAATTTCGAAGTTTGAAGAATTTTCGTGATATTTGCATGTAATATAGAAGATTAATTAAGAAATGTGCAAGTTAAATCTAATTTATCCATTAATTATAAATTATATGAAAGCATAGAAATGTCTATGAAATGAACTTGTCGACGAAATGAACGTGTCGACGAAATGAACGTTCATAGTGTCGACGATATGAACCTGTCGACGAAAAGTACGACTCCCATATATATACATATATATAGTAAAAAAGGAAAAATCAAACAGTTTCACAAAATGATGCTATATCTTGTGAAAATCGATTTCACAACCTATCAGTTGATTGTCAAGGCAGTAATTGAAAGTATATATGAATGTATATATATACATACAAAAAGCTACCGCATACCACAAGAAGGCTAAGGAGATTCAAAATATTACATCTAAAAAGACAACTATTCAAATCACCAAGTTAGACATTTGAATGAATGATGAAAGACGTTTAGCTTCTGAAATTTCCGTTGCGCACATACAATATATAAATGCGCTTTTCGGCTCAAATATCAATGTCACAACCGTGATCAATCAGTGAATAAGAAACCAAATTGTTTGATGTGAATTCAATTGCATTTAACATGCAGCAGCAATTGTCAGTCAAACCTTCATGGTGGCATTCAACTTACCATCTATCTCTTCGTCGTCCATAAACAACTGTTGAGTGAATCACACATTTATATATTTCAGACAAATATATAAAACAAATGAATATGCGATAATTATGATAATTCGTATTAGTTTCTGACAATATTTTCATCAAAATGTCTTGAAACTGGTTGTGAACCATTCTGTCAAGGATTTAATGAGATTCCTCAATACAATTATTAAAAATAATATGGTTCCTCTTGCAATGAAAGGCATTCAAGAGTCCGGTTAGCCCTCGTCACGGCCAGTCAGTTAGAAATGTGTAACCAACATCGAAACACTGGTTGGAGAAAAGGGCTTATACCTATATATAATCGAAATGAAAAGCATTAGAAATGGCCGATGATATTGCCGATTATTTTGGTCTACCTCTGTTCTTTAATGATCCCGAAGCACATGTGCAATTAATTTCTATCAGTTACTCAATTATTGTCAATGTCATGATCTTAAAAGCGTGAAGGAATACTTTTATGAATCAGGAGCGTCTTCGAAAAAACTCTTGATTCACCATGGCTTTCCAATGCCGGCTTTTACCAGAGTTGATTGATAACGTGGCAATTTTCCGAATGGCAATAGTCGGTGCAACCTTATATCCTTCTCAAGTTATTTTTCTTAGTTTTGAAAGTTCTTGAATGAGAGTGACTGCTTTTGCTTATGATATTTCAATCATACATTAACATGCAGGAATCGCGTGTAAAATTATAGGGACATATATTAAAAGTTTTCGGTAAGATCCTATCTGGTCACTCTATCTGTTCTATTAATTGAATATTCGTAAAAAAATGAGCCGAGAAGATGACAGTGGATGCATCAAAATCAGCCTAAAACTTTCATCTGAAGTCATCTCCAGAAGAAGTTCAAGATTTCGGAGATTTGATTTATCACAAATATCTTTATAGAAACGAGCTACATTAGGCCTGAATGTAAACAAACACAGGAAAATTCCGGTAAAAGTAGATGCCTCAAACGACTATATTTCAGTTTGCTCTTTGATAGCTAGAAAGTGAGATTGTTTCCCTCAAGAAATAACCAAATATCCCAAAAATTCAGAAAAACGAGTCAAGACAGATTCTGATACTAATTTCTTGGAGCGGTTCGGAATTTCTTGCAATTGAAAAGCATAAGATTATAGAGATGGAAGAATATTGTTTGATTCAGTCGATATAATGAGCGCGAGACTAAAACAGTATCGACTCAGTCAATGTGCGACTGCTCAACTTTGCCTGTTAATAAATGAACATGACAGCACGACAGAAGGATGAAAATTAGCTGAAAATATATTTTTGCCTAGCATGGCAGAGCATAAACGATGGCAAGGTAATAAGTCACCAACTAATGAGATCTGACTGAAGCATGATGATAACAAACTTTATGTTTAATTGAATTAGCATTAAACTATCCATATGAAAAATTTTAAAAGTGTGCACCAAGTTTGTTTACAAGCTCATGCAATTTGACGGATTTAAAGTATCATAATAAATTTTGAATTTTGCCATGGATGAAATTTGATACCATGAGCCAGATCGTGGACAGATGAAAGGCAATCGAGCCTTCCTCGTTCGTTGAAACTACCACTGATGCATTTACATTTTTTCCTTCCAATTCAACTTCTTTCCACGGCGTGAGTGTAGCATGAATGCATGCTTGATCATAGCATCCATTGCCTTTGCATGTGCGTAATGCATGGAGCACGATGGAGTGGCTCATGGCAGTAGGTAATGAATGCTCCTCTCCACTCTATGTGCTCATATCAATTCTCTGCAAAAAGTTGGTAATTTTAGACCTCATTTGAGGAAATTCTGCTGTCATCCAGGTTCGACGAGGATCTTGATGACGAAAGGATAAAATAGCAAATGAGGGTTTTACGATGCTTAAAAAGGAGGTTTCACAGAAGACAGGGCCAGGCATTGTAACTTTTCGTGAGAGGGAAGCCCAAAACGATCGATGTCGTCGATTTCTCAAAAGAAATCGACGACATCGATCGTTTTTCGGCTTCCCTCTCACGATAAGTTAAAAAAGAGGATACGAAATTTTCACATTCGCGACTAAATAGTGCTCTTCAGTGGCTATATCCGTGAAAATCGTGTGCTCATCAATTGCATGATCTCGAGCAACCTTCATGCCTATTCTTTCTGTTCGACAAAAAGTATTTGTTTGATTGAAATAGTTCTATACTGTCATCTGCTTTTATTGTACAATATAAATGGAGTCAGCTGTCTTAATTAAACTTTCGACTATTTTCGTCAGAGCTGTATAGATTTCGGTACGCAACAAAACGTCTGTTCATGGCTTGCATTGTAAAGAATGTAGCTTTTTTGAATACATAAACCGAGTGATCTTCTGATTGATGTTATATATGAATAGAAGTATTTTTTTAGAAACTGTCGAATCGGCAAGAAAATTAATGACTTATTTTGGCAAGGTTACAAAAATATTACCCGTATCATTTGAATACAATGATGTACTCATTGCAATTCAGTAAATAACGCTGCATCATGATGGCATTATGTGTCCATGAAACCATTAATTGTTTCTTTTATTAATTTGGCCTACTGACATCCTGGTAGGGAAATTAAAAGATAAAATGAAATCAAGTTAATGACTACATTCTGCTGACACAAACGACACGGAGTTCCTCATTTGCTGAATTTTAACACTGTAGCTTGTGGAGAAATTCACAGTGATGAGCTGTCCTGATCGGGTTTAGTGACCAGGTAGATGTTGGCAGGAAATATAATGTACTACTTTATTGGCTTCTAGTAGGCATGGAACTGCATGGTTGCATCACTTGAACGTTCATAATTTTTCTTTGTGACACTATCAACGAAACCAGAATATCAGTTGACTTTTTCCATTTGAAAAAACTAAAAGGTTGAGTAAATCTCAGCTGGTGCATATCTAATTGTCCTATGTAGCCTACGTTATGATCTCATGAAAGATCATGAAGCTCATGCTGTGCTAGCTTGATCGATATTGTTCATCTTATACATGCAAAGACACACGAAGGAGAGCAGCAAAAGAGCAATCTATTGGATTTTAAAACACCTCTCTTGCGTGTGAATGGTAATTTCGCGACGATATTTCTTGTTGTCTACTTTCAAGTTTGTTAATAGTGTAAATGCAATGATACATAATTATAAAAATATAACAGATTAAGTATGAATCGGTGAGACAGAATTAAAATTATGATTGTGAAATAGAACTAAAATAGTGTTTAGGCTTGCTTCTAAAACACTCTCAATCACCTTCAGTGATCATCTTCATGCGAGAGTTCTCATATTTGAAATGTCATTTCATCATAAAGTACTCAGCAATGCTTAAGCGCAATATGGCGGCTTGCTAAATCATTGGAAATGCACAGTGGGTATGAAAACATAACAAGATTGGATTGTCATTGGAGCTTATCCATCCGCAGCACATTTGCCAACAGAGCATATAAATAATTATTTCTCAAGGAGACGAAAAGTTTCATTAAGAGAATGGGTTACCCGTTGCCTGAAATTGTATGACATTTACTAGATATCACTTCTAAATGTGATTCAGCGGAAGGATAAGCTCCAATGACAATCCAATCTGAGTATCTTGGAATGTTTTCAGATCGGTGATTCGGTGATTGAGTGGTTTAGAAGCAAGCCTAAACACTATTTTAGTTTTATTCCACAACCATAATTTTAATTCTGTCTCACCGATTCATGCTTAATCTGTTATATTTTTATAATTATATATCATTGCATTTACACTATTAACAAACTTGAAAGTAGACAACAAGAAATATCGTCGCGAAATTACCATTCACACACAAGAGAGGTGTTTTAAAATCCAATAAATTGCACTTTTGCTGCTCTCCTTCGTGTGTCTTTGCATGTATAAGATGAACAATATCAATCAAGCTAGCACAGCATGAGCTTCATGATCTTTCATGAGATCATAACGTAGGCTACATAGGACAATTAGATATGCACCGGCTGTGAGATTTACACAACCTTATAGTTTTTTTTTAGATGAAAAAAGTCAGCGAATTTACTAATAAATCAAATGACGCTAACGATAACATAGGATTGATTCATCCCGAATGGTTGACGATTTCGGAAGAATGTATTGTTGGCCTATCTATTTAAAAAGTGACAAGTAAAAAAATAGTGTTATGGATTACGACTTGATTGACCTGAAATTTTATCAAAATTCAAAATAGTATACTCAATAGTAACTTACTTGCAGGTTTTTTCTTTAATGGGATTTCTGTTGAAAAGAGATAGAACACATCGATTTCGGAGATCTTAGGTACAAATTGAATGACGGATAAATAAAAACTCGGCCACATGGAAAAAATGTTCCGTGCCCAATGTGCTTCCGAGTACAAACAAGGTTCATTTATTATTTTCATTTTTGTTTTCGATGCATTATTATTTAATTGTCGGCAACAAGTATGCTAGTTGTCGTCAGGATAGGATAGACGCAAAAAATTTCAATGAATAATGAAAATTCACACATATAAGACATAGAAAAATAGAAATGATGCTGCGACATGTAGTATGTAGTAATGGGTCACATCTTTTCAAAATAAATTGTGACTTGACCTGTCTTAAAGTTTCAAGGCATCGTAAGTGTGTGATTAATGACACACCTATGATTTGTATTCATTATGATGCCCATAATGCACAGAATACTTCTCCAGGTTACCCGGATTCTTGAGAAAACCCCTGTCCCTTACTTACCTAATGCTTAAGATTTGAGACCGTGTCTAATCAGTCTTCATCTCATATATTGATCAAAAGCGATTTCTTTTACATTTCTAACGGTTTGTGTCTGATAATTGCCGGTATTGCTTTTCACTGCAGATATCAGAATCCTTGCATAAGCCATTATTAAATACCATCGCTGCCTATTCAACCGATTCTGACATCAATTGCTGATTAGACTAGCTTACCTTGCGAATTAGTTTTATGATGCTACATATTTTGCGTGCTGTTATACAATATTACTCAAAATATTTGGCCTGATCCTCTCTTAACTTGGGATGTGATGAACCATGTATCAGGCCTATATTCATGATTTCAATATATCCAATAATTCTGAATTACTTTTTCGCAATTATGAATTTTTATTTAATCTTTTCAGCTGGTTTCATGTGCAGAAGAATGAATGGTTCAAGTAGCTTTAGTACGATTTCTTGTGATGAGCTTGTTCAATGGATCGATTCGACTGAGAAGGTACGATTACAACACGTGTATGAGGAATGTATGAGTTTCAACAGTGTTATGTTGTATGTGTTGGCAGCTTAGGCCGATTCAGTTTTGTGATACGTAATTTAGAAAATATGTCAAACATTTGTAAAAAGTTCGAAGATTTAGAGGTCGCTAACGGATTGCGATTTATGAGTAGTATTCACTGTCAAATCAAAATATGGTGTGATTCTCCCTTTTAAATCATTCACAGGGAAGATGGAAGGACAATATACATTTTTGCTCTGTTAAAGAATGCTATATACTAGACTTATAAAATTTATGGCCAATTTACTGTGTCATCTGCATTAGCTTAGTATAAGATAGGCCTACCTTAAAATTACCTATCAATTACAGCAATACATCATCAACCTCCTGTAAACATTCATTAGGTCAAAAATTACGAAATTGGCATGGGTATGTGGTTGTTTCATAAGTATTGTGCATTATATATTTCTTGTTTACCTATGTAATCGTTTGTAAGTACTTTCTCATTTTATACACTTACTAATTCTATGATATTCATTATGGCGCAGTTAATTTTAGTCTGTAAAAATCAGAGGATGCTGCTTATTGGCCTCGCTCAAACAAACCCGTGATTTTTCAATATTATTTCTCTTTGTACATTATGTTAATGTTTTGTAAGCAGCAGGTACCTGAGAAAGTTTAGCACCAAGTCATGAAAAATTATGGTTTTGATGTGGATGGTTTTATATTTGCTACATCGTGAATAATTTGGAGTATTTTGTCATTTTCACTAAAAAGAATGTTTTATTTTACAATATCAGTCATCACAATAAAACTAAAAATTACATGTAAGAAGGATTTTTATAACACAAAGATATGATGATTCTGTCAGAACAATTTAGAATCTAGGATATAATGCTGCCTTGTAATTCGGACGCTATGTTCATACGGAAAAAACGATTATTGTGTGAAGCTTAATTCATTTTAAATAAAGAAATAGGAGATCCGTAAATCACTTGATATTGCAAAATAAACGTTCCAACTAATGCAAATGGAAAAATACTCTAAACTATTCTCGATATATCAAACATATAATCTACATAAAAATCATAATTTTTCATGACTTTGTGCTTGACTTTTTGAGTTGCCTGTGGCTTCTACGAAACATTAACACAGTATAAAGGAGAAATAGATATTGAAAAATGCATTGGTTTGTTTGTGACCAATAAGTAGTAACTTCTTGTGAGACCGCGAGTACCTGTCGAGTCAGACAGACTCGAACCCTAATAGATAATGCTTCGAAAAAATGGAGTCGAAATTTTGAAATATCGAAA
This sequence comes from Prostheceraeus crozeri, assembly GCA_907163375.1. NCBI lineage: Eukaryota > Metazoa > Platyhelminthes > Polycladida > Euryleptidae > Prostheceraeus > Prostheceraeus crozeri. The sequence continues at coordinate 43,986 of CAJQUW010000644.1, read as the reverse complement.
AGATCAAGTCGAAAAAATGTTGAAATCGGTCTTTCCAAAAACAATCAATGTTTTCAAATATATTTCATGAAATCATGCATGATGAAATTGCAAATCACTCAGGTCTGTCTTTACATCACCTTTCAGCTATTCTGCTTTCCAAAATTCCAAGTTTCCAATTCAGACCTGATTGGATTTAAGATTCATATATACTATGAATGGCAAAAATATTTGTTGCTTTTCTTGCATCAGCTGAGCAAATTAGCAACATGTCCACGTTCAAGAAGATTGATTGTGATTGTAATCGTACATTGCTATTGCGCAGCTACTCTGCTTCATATTCATTCTCTTTTCATTTTCTTATGATGGGAAATGTTTTCTTTTACATCTTAAATGTTTTTCGAAGCAGCATTACTAGCTAGAAAATGAGGATATTTTGTGTGTTTATTGTTTAAAATACAATTCGATGTTCACCAAGTTACAGAATTTAATGACATATTCTGTCAATAACTCATAAGAGTTGCAAGTACTTATTATGCAACATAAGTATAAGTTCACTCTCATAGAAGATTGATTTTTACTTAACTGCTTTTTTCATTTGATGTCATTTTCCATTTTACAGGAATGATAATTTTCCAGGGATCCTAATACGTTTCTATATTTAGGGCCCCTAGAAACAAGAATTTCCTCCGGACCCCGCTACCCCATTATGATCCCTGATTTTGATTGATAGGATAATGCATCATATTCTGATCAGCTTAATCCTGTCAGAAAAGTTGTTAGTATAAAGCATAACCCTATCGATATATAACTTTTCTTTACTAAATAGGCAGCATACTTTCATACCATCATATAATATTATTGCATGTCTACTTGATCATATTGTCCTTCAGTCGGTCGTAATTGATGGGAGACCATTCATGGAATACAATACGAACAAAATAAGAAGTTCGATCAATGTCAATTGTTCTCGACTTGTCAAGCGTCGATTACAGCAGAACAAGGTCAGTCTTTCATCAACCAGTTGGTCTTCCTTATCAGATTATTTAATTATTTTTCTATTATAGATGTGCATCATGGAGCTTCTGGGAGAAAAACTGAAGAGTCAAGATGTCGACAAAGTCGTTGTTTATGATGATCAAACTGAAAATCCTTCTCATTTGACAGCCGATCATTTCCTCTTCATTCTTTTGTCAAAACTATCTCAGAAATTCAAAGACGTTCGTCTTCTTAAAGGCAAGTTCCTTTGCACTACAACGGATAAATGTGAAGTTTTTGTATGTCTCATCAAAGCGCATAGAATGACATAGAACAGTTATCTTTTGTCTTAAATTCTTGCTAAATATTGACACGATAGATTTTGGAGGGGCTATTGATGCACCATCCATTCTCATCAAAAATTTGATTTAAAATCTTATCAAATTTATATTTCATTAAAGAAGAAACCATGCAATTTTCCAGATAATTTGACGAGAGCTGAACTGCGATTATTATCATGACCACGTGAAAGAAAGTTGCTGCCTTGAGTCAAGCCAACTTTAACTTAAAGCTGCATTGCCTGGAATTCTCAACTTGCAGAATGTGAATAGGCCATATATCTAATGCATGGATATTCGGCGTTTGCAAAAATACCGATGAATAACTATTCTTCCTCAGAATATTGACGATTCTTTGTTTTGTATCTTTAGATCTGCAACTGATATATCCCTATGCGCAACATGGTGTCTGAAACTGCATTACATCTCTTCGCTTAATTCTCACACGTGAAAATAAGATAATACTTTTCCCTTAAGGGAAGATAGCGCTCTTCATAAACTTCAGAAAATATATTGTCTGTGCGTATTGTATGCTTTATTCAGAATGTTGAACATCAGAAGCATCGACTGCATGGTAATTCACATTGCGTTGAGCATTTTTACAATATTCAATCATTCTTAACGAAATAACTACAAATAAAATACTTTTACTTGGTGTTTGAAACTGAACGAAAGTTTTGAAAAATACGCAGTTGATTTAATTACAATTTCAGTACTCAACTGTGATGAATAGATCACGCCTGCTATGCATGATAAAGATAAAGTAGATTAACTGTTGGAGTGCTTATTCAATGAAGTTTATGCTCGATGTTGCAAAAATGACACGCGAAATCTATATCTGGTTGAAACATCACAACTTCATAAGTAGAATAGAACAACATTTATAAGTTGATCAAGCGCTTGAAATAGTGGCTTTATAACATGCGTTGATAGGTATCTAAGTGAATCATATGATTTCTGCTAAGTGCATGTATTATATGTATTTGCCTTTTTTTAATGTAATGACTTTGATAAGGAATTGTGATTTTCTGTCTGAGTCAGGAGCTAAAATGGTATCTTTAAGCTGATTTCCGCAGGAAATATGAAGGAAAAGTTAGAAGAATCAGCTGAAGTTATTCAAAGTCTTGTATTTTGCATCTTAATAGTACTGCATCCGAAATTCTCTAATATCACTTACCAAGCCGGGAATTAGATGAATGTATCGCTGACACAGCGGTATTTTTTATTCAATATTACTAAATTTGATCAGCCAGTGGCGATTACATCAGAGAGCAATGCTCCTCTCCCAAGATCTTAAAACATGATAGCATGTCAGTCACCCCTCAAAATCATGGGATACGCAGATTTGAGGGAAAGTATTTATTGGTGTAAATGCAAAATTAATGTCTCTTGAGGAGTCTGAAATCGATAAATCATGCTTGATCGATATGCTGCTTGATAGTTGACTGGTGTCGGATATTAATGATGCGAATTACAAGTCAGTCCATACTTTACGTATGATTTAAATCGTTGGGTGTGGCCGCATCTTTACTCACAGAAATCGTCATGTAACTCATATTGACTATTGGTGTACTTTCATTTGTTAATACATGCACGTGAAAAGTGTAGTGTTAGTGTCGCCAGATTTGATGGACAATATACATAAACACATGCCGTTACCGCATAATCACCGGAATATCCAATGATTCTGCATGTCCAAATATGTGGAGCTGACAAAGCGTCATCATCTACTGAAATTGTTTGACTTGTTTTCATTTTACAGTCATCTCTTCACACTTCATAGTCGAATATCACGATGTCCATATACAGTGAAGTACATTTCGTATGGGAGTTGCCATTAAAGACGAAGAAGAAGCCACTATTTCACGCGATCAAGTTGATAAATAAATGCATCATTAGAAGATGAAGTTACTGATTTATTTTATCGCGAGTGGTCTTAACACTTTTGCTCATCTGCCTTCTATCGATTTTGATTAAAAAAATCTTGCAGGAAGCTTGATTAGGAATTTGTATATTCAATGAAATGAAATTCAAATTTGTCTGTCATTTAAAATATTGTTATGAGTGATCTAAAAGATAATATCAATGCTATTTGTTTTTCAAAGTTGTCAAAATAATGTTTGATTCATCGCTTTCAGGAGGTTTTCTCCAATTTTACTCGAACCATCCATCCCTCTGCGATTGTGTATCTGGATCCGCACTCGCAGTAGATAGCCGACAACGCACCTCAAGCAGTAGTGGTCCCTCAGTTGGCGCAGCTGATGCAGCATTAACTCCCAACCAACCTTTGCTAACGTCCTTGTCTCAACCAACCATGCCTGTACCAGAGGGTCCTACGAAAATATTGCCACACGTATACATCGGATCTGAAGAAGATGCAATGAGTACTGAAATTTTAGCCCGTCATGGCATCACTCATGTCTTGAATGTATCTCGTGCATGTAAATGGCGGAAAGACTATGTTCCAAAGTCGCATTTTCTACGAATCTCAGTGGATGACAATCACAGCGAGCGTCTCCTCCCTCATTTCACCGTGGTATTTCGTTTCATGGGTGAGTAGCTGACTTTTCAGTACGATAAAGTTTTGTTTGCTGATGGCTTGTTTAGTCACACATTAACATTTCGTAGTGATATCATCTTGACATGCCTGGAGCTTATTGAAGAGATATTTGTGATTGAATTGCTTAGAAGTGTAATTCATTCTCTGATTCCGAAATAAAGTAGTTAGATCTTTACTATCTTCGTCACATTTGGACAAAATATATGAAGTTAATTTATTGATTCTGATTATCATCTCCTTCTCGACATTTCGCTCCGCCCATTGATATTCCGACAATCTGATCGATGTCGCAACTCTCCTATCTGTTAAAGAAGAATGAAATTTCATTTATTGACTAGGAATATTGATGTTTGATGTAGCAATTTTATATACAATAAATTCTACATGCACATCTACATACATGACGGAGATGCATTCTATTTTTAAAAAACAGCCCACCGACGTTTGATAGCGATATTACAGTTCACTGATTAAAGGCATTGTGGCATTTCAGAAAATCAAATATTAAGGTAATCTGATAAATGATTTCAAGTATAAGATGATGATGCTTTAAAGTAGTTAATATGTTAGTATCGTTTTACCTCCGGTACCCGTTTTGGTGACATTAGGGCGAATTTTTAATAGGATTTCTGCCAAATATCAGCAGAACTGCGGGTATCAGGCTGTACATTTCTCGTTGAAAATAACTGTTACTTATTCTAAATAATTTATTGAAGTGCAAAGTTTTGAAGTTGAATACAATAAGAAAGAACGTTAATGACGTACAGAACGTGGCACTGCTTATCTGTTTCCAATAAGACACGGTGAGCACTGCGATTCATTCTTATCATGCCTTAAATGTGTAACTAGCTCGAAATCGTAGTGAGGTGTGGCGTAAGCACACCTCAAACGGAATGTATGACAACGACTACTAAGAATATTCACTCAATAGCAATTGACGTTGTTAATGATAATAATTCAATATCGTAATTGGTTGTGTCATGTTTCTCATGTATGTAAGCAAAGCACAATGATTGCGTCATATTTGAAGTTTTAAGAGAAGGTCCTATTAATTTAATGAATGGAAGCAAATATATCAAGGAAATCATCCTTGAGAATCTCTTTGATGGGTTTATTTTATAGGAACGCCATTTCCACTTTGCAATAAATATTTGACACTACACTGACATGAAGATTTACCAAATTGAGTGCTCTATTGTTTATGAAGTCATAGGGGCGATTTTTACCCTCACATAGTAAAAACCATTTTGATCGGCAGAAAATAGACAATATCTTCTGTACCGGTTCTATTTTAAGTATGCGTCATTGTTAAGGAAGGAAATGAAGCCATGATGATTCAATTATCAAAAGAGTCAGCAGCTGCATGATAACTGCATCACCAAGCATTGGTATTCATTGATGTGTTGCATAGTGTATTAGGCCTCTCAGTTCAGTATATAATGTACGACACAGCATTTGTGATTCCGGATGAGTCATGTGATCGAAAAATGAAATGAGTGCTGTCGGGAATACTATCAGATTATTTTCTAATTCCTATATTAACGTCAATGTCCGTTTTCAGAGGATTTTTGTCAGAGGACGTTTTCATTTATAAGCCTAAGAAGAAAGTTAATGTACAGATATATGAAGGCTAAAATATTACGAATATTTTAAAGTTTGTTTTTTGGTAGTATGGAACTAAATGTGTCGCATTTGGATAGTAAAATATTTGACTACATACGTCCATATCATGGAAATTTTTGATAGAAATTTTGAAATTAGTGATTTTATGATTTCCTATTGAACGCAAATAAATAGGTCATTATGTAGTCAATGAACTATATAAATTAAAGCACCAGCGTTAAATATAGTAATATGCCATTTATCATGTGCTTAATATGTTAGCATATTCGCGCTATAGCTAAATCAACCAAAATGATTATTCAAATTTAATCACCGCATTTACGCAACCGTGCGCAAATGTCAGTTATCTCCGAATTCGCGGAAATCTGCGAGACCCAGTAAGCTTGATTAATATGCTCTTACTGTTTCTATGTTTTTGGGCCCCTTATAAATATTCATTACCGCGGGAACCTTGTGGAGAGATGAAATCCCTGCGAACGATAATTACAGAAAGAACACAATTCAAAAGCTAAATATACCTATTGATTGATAGCTCAAATTTGATGATGGCGTCTAGCGATGTGATGAGTTTTGAGAAAAATATGTTCCGAACAAATATGGTCAATAATAAGATCAAGTCGGATGTATGTGGATGTCATGTACCCATGATGATGTAATGTATACATGTAATAAAATGGATGTTTTTGTGGGTTTATCTTGTCAAATAATCTTATCATTCGCTCCACGAAGACATCAGCGCAATATGATTATCGCAGTCGAAACTGCGGATGCTTTGCTTGTGTATGCTTACCTGATTTTCAGCTTCTTATTAATGGTGCAGGTATCAGCGAAGACGATTTTTTTTGCTTTTTCAGTATCTCTTTGGTTCTCCCATTTTACCTCAATCATTTTCGGTTGTTTGTCTGTCATGTCATCAGGAGATTCTGCAACTACTTTTCAGATCAGAAACAAAATATTGAATAAATTATGAGTGCAAAAAATGCGTCTAAGAATTGGATTTGTTTGTTGACAACAGATAACTGTCCGAGCTGCTGACAGTCAGTTGTTCTCATTGGCATGATGATGAGGTACTCAGAGCATCTTTGTTTACATGAAACTTTTTTTACGATCGCGTGTGTGGTTGCTGTTAGATCTATTCTCAACTTTTCCGGCACCGCGTATCTAGGTGCAAGCGTAAACACAGAATGATGCGTCCAATTCCTGAATTCTTAGCTCCTGCTTCTGAATTCTTAGCTCCTAAATCGGTTTTCAAAAAGAATACAAGCAATGCATGATTTATTCGAATTTGTTTTTTTCTTGGCTATGAAAATGATGAACCCAGATTCAGTGAACGGGATGATGCCGATTTCGCACATGCATTTTGTGAGGAATATTGGAGGATTTTTGACTTCTTTTCATTGATTAATATAGCTACTACAGAATTTTTTAAGTTATGACAATCTTAAGGTCGCGGTCATCAACAAAGTCTCAAACTCGCGGTCATCAATCAGCACCTTATACTCGATTTGCTTCGAAAATCGTCCATAGCCTCATTCTTAAGTGAACGTCATAGGCAATGCATCCAATTTTCACATGAGCACATTCATTAAAAAATTAAATAGATTTAATTCATAAGCGTGTGTCTAGAGCTGATTCTGCAGAACTGACTCACACACATGCCTTCCGAAATTTGTTGACGATAATTCGTTAATTTCTATATGAAGAAATTGGAAAGACATTTTCCAAATCCTGTTTATCTTTTAGCATTTAACAGCTGGTCGAATTGCACCGCACGATAACTTCATTGCAGGCTTAAATATAAAATGTGATTGCGAAACCTGGTTGTTCTTGACATCAGCCGTTCTAATAGTCTCAACGCTTGACGAACACGACGCCACCTCAGCTACTTGCTATCGTTGAATGCATGAAGCGCGCACTTTGAATGAGAGGGGGGAGTGACTGCTAAATATAGCTCATGTCGCCAGTTCTATTTTCGGAATCGACAACGTCATGGAAAAATTTACTTATAGCGCTAGCGCTGCGCGCTCTTGTGCTTCAGATGGTTTTAGTTGACTTCCACGCTCTCTCATAATGCTAGTTGATGGCGACAGACTCTATTTTTGTCTCTTGCGCAGCAGCTTTAGTTGTTTCATTTCTCTTCGGCAATGCAATGACATGATGGGCGTTCGCTTGCATCACCTTAATTCTTAATCGTTGTGTCTGTCATTGTCATTGTAAAGAGTGATGAGAGTTGCGTTATATAATTATGAGGCTGTTGAATTGTTTAGGTAATTAATAAATATGTATTTATTGAACAAATGTACGTATGCAAATATACCTACGTATGCACATGCGTCATTAATGTTCCTACTAATCTCAGCTCAACTTCAAGCAATCAAGCGATATAAACTCAAAGCTGATGACCGATGAACAGAAACTCTCAAATTTCTTGACGGTTTAAAAAAAATATTGAGTGGGTATAGCCTACAATCGAGAAATATTTTGTTTGGCTAGCCTTTCAACGGTATTCTGTGTTTGAGGAAACACAAAAAGTGTCTGACCAATACGTAGTGAAAAAATGATGCTTCTGGGGGTTACTCTTTCCTGTTCTTTTTCTCTGTGGTCCCATGAATTGTGGAACTGTCGCACACATTTTAATGACATGATCCGAAGGTCGCCTCTGCTGGTGACAGCAAAGCTGCATGTTTGGATTTGCGCGAGCGCTTTTGAGGCCGTCGGACATCATAATCAAACGAATTTCATGCCTCGAAAGCGCTCGCGCAAATCCAAACATAGAGTTTTGCTACCAACAGCAGAGGGGACTTTCGATCATTTATGTCCCTCAAAATTCAGCTTCAAATGACGACACATTTGGATGATAGACTTTGTTTTTTAGTTACTCCTTCATTGATTGTTTCCTTTGAACAATTTTTGCCTGTTTCCTTACTTAACGTACCTATATTGCGCAAGTGTATATATATATACCTGTATGCACCACATTAAACTTATCCTTAATTAATTCTTCTATTCGTATATGAATTTTTCTTTGTACTGTTGCCTTTAGATCAGGCGCCAATTAAGAATAACAGAATTGGCGTCAGAGATTCGTTAGATGACTAAGCAGACGGCGTGTGCCACTGAATCACCAGTGGACGCATTGGCGCTCGTCCCGCATCTTCCCACGACCGTGGAGTTGTGGTGTTTTGGCTTTGTCATGGGCAAATTTAGGATGTTAATTGGCAGTTGTCTGCCAAATGTTGTTTGTGTCATGGCAGTTCAAAATTCTTTGTTGATATTTGATGAACTATAAGCACAGCTGATTTGTTTCATTGTTTTCTTAATCCTCCTCTTTACAGATAAAGTGAAGCAAGCGAATGGTCGGGTCCTTGTTCATTGTCTGGCCGGAATCTCGCGTTCACCGACTTGCGTCATAGCTTACTTAATGAAAACACAAAGTCTATCATTCGAGAAAGCCTACAGGTAAGTCACGTCATTGTCTTAAAACATCATTTGGTTTTATAGGTTATATGGTAGAAATTTTATTTCATAATAAGTTAGATTGAGTTACGTTTGAAAATGGCTTGGGCACTTAAAGGAATTCGTCTAATATTCCTAGGAGTTCGCTTGCATCGGTTTGTTGCAACTTCAATTCCGTCGCTCTGAACTTTGGGTATTGCTTATATGCCACGCAAAATATCGGACCAAGAAAAAGTTCCTGACTATTCAATATGATTATCATGTGACACCACAGAGAAGGAGAGTCAGATAGACTCATAACACCTGAATGATAATTAGGAGTCTGTTTTGTGAATTGAAAAGCAAACAAGTGCGGAAATTGTTAGATTCCTTCCAGTTGATGTATCTTCAAACTGAAAATTCTACCGTTTTTATCAACGTATAGTTGCTCTACTTGCTAATTGCTGGTTTATTATACACAATTAAGTCTTTAAAATTCGATAACTGTTTGTTTTTCATCTATGACTTTTTGCTGTTTTCATGACACAATTTAAAAATGTGTTAAAAATTAAATTTTTCATACCTCATCACAAATAACTACAAATTATGAAATATGTTACAATGCTTGAGTGTCCTAAAACCATCATCGTCACTCACAAGGTCTCAAATATCGGCTGACATTATTGTCCTTTGTAACACTGTCACCTTTTTGATCAAACTTGTGTAAGAATCACTGGTGGTAGCTAATGTGGCGCAGTGTGGAAACAAATGTGCATCGCTGAGACAGTCCTCTCCTTCGGTGCAGTCGTACTTGCAGTTTGCACCTCAATTTTAGTATTTAGTCTGGTGTTTAGTCTAGATTAGAGAAATGACATATCTTGTAAATTGGTTACAACTGATGCGGCGCAAGTGTATGAAACCATTGATTTGAAATGCAAAATTTATGAAATATACCTCTGACAAAAATGTGAATGAACGAAATCAAACATCCTACTTCTTAACAATATTAATATAATTGATAATCGATCTTCTGATTTGATCGATTTCAATCGCCGTACACTACCCACTGTAAACAAGAATTGGATAATGATTTAAGTCAATTATTCTTCTACTACTTCTCTCGTAATCATTCGCATTTCACAAGCTTGGGTAGGCGATGTTGATAATTTGCATGTTCTTCCAGTTAGATGACTTTCTCCATGAATCAGTCGAATTTGAATGCATCCTTTAGTCGCAGAATGACTAACGTTCTTAATGGATAGTGAAATTATGATTTTTCTTGTTGGTGCGTTGTTTGTCCCTGCCCATAATTAGACAATTCATGAAGGATTGACTTCCTGTCCTGTTCGTTGGATCGAAACAACTTATGTTATTCAACTCGTCTAAGTCACATATCTACCGGTTCGGATTTCCATCTCCTTTCCTCTATGTGACTCATTTTCGAATACTTGGCCTCATTTTGACCTCCCCTTCCGAGTGCAGGTCGTACTGATTGCGTATGACCGTCTAAAAATAGAACATGAGGTCGTTAGGGAATTTCAGTGTTCCGAACGCTTGCAGTTGGGGTTGGAGAAGAAGATGTAGAATCTGATATCTTTCCTTGCAATCAGTCATATGATCATAAACGAATTGTTTCGTTAACATTGGTAATGCAGGAAAGCATAATTGAAATCTCCTGAGTTCAAATTGTGACGGGTCATGGATGTATGGCTGCGATTCTAGATGTTGACTCATTGTATTGTGAATAAACGTGTGCAATAATAGAAAATTTCAGTCTTTCTCGTTAAGTTTCTATTTTGGACGTTGGTTTTCTATCATGTCTCCGTGTCATGTGACTCATATCGCTTGTATATGTTACCGCGTATCAAATGTTAAGTTATGATATGTCACGGTAATGTAGCTGAACCCCCCCTTTTTTCAACAAAAGATTCAGTTTCGGTTCATGTTCTAAGTCATCAGGAAAACCCCTAAGTCAGGAAAATCCAAGATTAATATATATAGACTTGATCACAGTTATATCAAATAGGTTTTGCGGCTTTGAGTAGTTGATATCATGATCCTTTTTTCATTAAAGCATCATCAAACTATCAACACATTATCGTCGGCTGTCGCATGATAAGCAATTCAATGTGGTCTAGCTGGTAAATCAAGCATCTTCTAGCTGGTAATGAAAACTATGCGCATTAGCATTAATGTGAATTATTAAGGAACGTCTTCAATAGTATACATGTATTGATATAATTGCGTCATCGTACGGAAATTCCGCATCGGTATTATTATCCATCATCGGAATTTTTCTATTCAAACAATAAATTACAGTCATTATTCATCTGAAGCCTTGAAAATGTGTAACTAGATATGGACTTTGTTTTTTAACATCTGCATTTGTGTAATACATCTCACTTTGTTTCAGAGAAATTCGTTCTGTAGTCCAGGAAATAGTGCAATTGACCCCGAACAAATTACAAAATAATATTCTATGTCATCATATGTATTTTGTATCTTGATTAGACATGTACACGTATTTTCATAATCGTCAAAAATCGGTTTTTTAGTTTCTGTTCAACTTTAGTCTCAGGCATGAATGAACTTCGTAGCTCTCAGCCTATCATACATAGCTATAGATGTCATGTGAATTGATCCAAAGCAGGCTGTTATGTGTAAATAAGTGAAGGCCACAAAATGTAATGTGTAATCACTTGGTTTACTAAAGCGTCACCCTATGTTATATGTCATATTGGAAGATATTATCTCATTGTTAATTAGATATTTCAAAACAAATATTTCCTGGAATGTCATGATTTTTGTGAAAATCAGGCATTTAAAGGGACTTAAGTTATTCAAATCAGACTTTCTTGTAAATCTTTTGGGTCATGTTTTACATATTTACAACACAAAATTTCGGTTAATTTCTGTAAAATATATCACTGCTCACTTCTGGCTGGCTAAAATGTCAGTTCTGCATCCTGATTAGCTGAGGCCAGAGAATATTTAAGATTGTCTGACAAATATGTTGATTACACATACTCCAGCTTGAGTTTAGACATGATTCATTTCCTAAGGGCAATATCTGAGGTTGCGGATATTTATAAACTGAAGATGACTCTACAAGATGCAGCATAATTGCGACTCTAAATAAATTGACCAATCATAATCCTGCAGGCTTGCTGGCTTCTTATCAATAATATCGGTTTGAGACAATTTTTGTCTACAAGCATGCTATGGCGATATGATTCCGACCTGATTCCTATGGCTTTCAATTTTGTTATCTCAGTGTAGGATGGTTAGGATTGCCAGGCAGTTGTTTTCATCGAAGAGTAGTCAGCTTATTCTAACAATTCTGACACTGTCAAGTCAAATAGAGTCGTGCGCGAGAATACCCGACAGTAGAATGTAGATGAAAGTACGGCAAGCTGCTGAGAAAGAGCAATGCGAGCACAGAAATCGAATACTTCGTCTCTTATCCAGCAAGATCGATGGTTTTCTTTCTGTCATTATACAAAATATGTACAGCCGCGTCAGCCTTTCGTATATTCATTCACAATCTCAAATGAAGCCCTGTAGACGACTTTGAAAGCTTGGCGCAGCAAGTGTCTGACAGATAAGCGCACATATTGCAGGTCAATCATCCATAGAGATCGAGCTGAAATTTGATTCTCAGCGTTTCTCACGTGCCGTGTAAATGATTTCGTAATTTAGTCTGACACTAGTGTCGCAACTTTGGCATCTCGTGTAGATGCTAGCAAAATATATGATAATGTGGAAAATCTTGGTTTGCAATTTGCATCGAGTTCAACCTTTTTATGTTATGCAGTTCTCCGTTGCTCAATGTTGTATTAGATGTAGTATTTTTGTATTTAGTTTGAAAATTTCTTCATTCAATTTTCAGGTATGTTAAAGAACGACGTGCCCAGATTTCACCCAATTTCAATTTTCTCGGACAATTGGCTCAGTTTGAAGGGCGGTTGAAAAAAGCCGAAATGCCGACGAACTCACCGAGTGCTCCACTTCCAGACTTTGAGAACTGTCCCTTCGTCCGTCTCGCTTCCATGCGTCGCAGAATGGCAGAGCGTGAAGCAGCTGCAGCATCTTCCAGCGAAAGCAGCAGTAAACAACTAAGTCCTAGTAGTTCGCCTTCCTCACCACCTCCTCAACCACCGGCAACATCGCACAGCCCTGACGAGCGTTGTTCATTACGTGGTATTCAACGGGAGCTCAGCCTTCCTGGGAGTATGGTGGAAGCTTTACAAGACGAAAGAGCATCATCAGCTTTAGGCTCATCAGGTAGAGGGATGAGTCCGCGTCTAGGAGACCGAGGACTTTGTAGCTGCCATGTTGACCCAATCCAAATGGTTATTTCGTAGATTGTAGTGACCATTTGAATTTCGACAAACTGCATTTCAGTACTTGTATGGTAGTGTTGAGAAATTTGGATGCTGCTTCGATCATTCTACATGTGGGTGCGAAGTCATGATGATAATTCTTGTTTTAGACCTAGCCTACGGTATTGTCATCGGAGATACTTTATCAATATTGTTGTCACCTATTTTTCTATTTTTTTCGTTTCGAGTGAAGTGTGCTGTCAGGAAGCCCTAGATGTATGTATTGATCAATTGACATTGAAGAGATTTGCAGTTGTACAGAATTCATATTTTCTTTTATCATCGTGAGCATTCATGTCAATTTTCTTATTGAACCACAGGTTGTACAGAAACCAAATATCATTTCATTAGTCTATATCATTCTCTTCATGTGGACTGCTTTTTGCTACAGCACCACTTGCAGCTGTTATCAGCAAAGTTTCGGATTTAGTGTGCAACACTCATAAATCATCTTATGAAACTGTTATTGTTCAACTTACTTCATAGGAGAATTTCGTCATAACACGAGTTCTTGAAATATTTTTTAAGTCTAAATTAATTGTCACAATTTGTCCAATGTCCATGCAATACAATAATGATACCTTTCAGTTGGTGTATACATGTTATTCATGAAGCCGAATCAATGCCAGAGATGGTGATACCTGCCTTATGTTGTAAGTTGAGTCATTGACATTTTTCTGTGATTTGATGGAGTTCTGGAACACTAAAGACATATTGTAAGACCTGTCTTTCACTGTTTTTTCTATGATCATACAAGTTCAATGAGCGTTTAGCTCATGTATTGTATTCAATTTCTATTGCGTTGGTGTGTTCTTGCAGAATGTCGACTGCCATGGTTCCTATCACCTAACACAGTATTCTTCTTCCTCTTCACGTTGACTAAAGTTGCGATATACCAATGTATAAAGCTGCACCCGGGAAAGGCGTCGCTTAACTTTGTCACTCATGTAAATATTTATTCATCTGTAAATATTTTTTGTTAAAAGTGGCACAAACTAGAACTTTCATTTTTATGCACATGGACGGGCATGAAGATCAGGTCAAATTGATAAGCGTTCAAGCGTGTACAAGAGCCTCATGTGTTTTTATAAGTAACAATATTGCTACTGCCTGGTCAATATCACTTAGTGAAGATGTTATAATTCATTACTACATTGGGTATAATACGGTGTGCAATTATGCTCATTCATGAAAGTTATCTTTTTGTATCTATCTATCAATAATTCTTATTTTCAACATGTAATTTTTCTCAACTTGTACTTTCAGGCCTACTAATGATAATTTTTTCAGCAATAGAATTTTGTTTAATGCTTCAATTTTTCATAGTTCTCATCACAAATTTACGGTTCTGCTTGTTATGTTTTCCTAGAGAATAGTTATGTGCGACAGCGGTCTTTGAGAACGCTGGAAAATTGCCATGACAATTTTGATAATGTGTGTGGAGTTATGAAATGTAGTTTGCGGTACTAAAACTTGAAGCTGAAAGCTAAAGACCAAATGTTCACCTGTTACTTTTTTATAGGAAACACTTTGTGGCTTCCTTACAAACCGTGTATTTTCTCTCATCTGGGGCATGAAATCGCAAATCAATATTCTTGTTCAGATTCAGAATAATCTATTTTTCCTTGAATAGCGATGAATTATCATGTTGAACACCACGAGACAATTTGTCGTGGAAATTTGATTATGAAAATCTGCGGTCACGCTGTTCATAGATGAAAAGTAACATATTGTTGCTAGATTGTTTTCTTATGTTGTCGCCCAATCTCCTTTTGTTCATTGGTTGCATTCATCTATCAATTCAGTGCATATTGAAACTGGGATGTCTCCGATGAAAGTAATTGTCATGTTGTCGACAACTGATTATCTTTTTTGATAAGGCGTCTAATTTTTGCTGTAAGTAGTTCTTGATTCTGTTTGAGAATATATACATATGATATATTACACTTTTGATTTTTATTATTTCACATAGGCCTTCTGGATGATTTATTGAATTTGTTGGGTCATTTAAGGCATATGTCTGGCTTGAGTTTCACGGTATAAAATCGCTAGGTACATTCAGATCACTTTAAAAACGAAATAATGCCCCCATGTTTTACTCAAGCGCAATACATGTATTTGTGATCGATGACAAATGACCAATACTTTATTACTCAAAAATGCCTGGTATTCTAGCTTCATTCACTTTTTCAAATCATCGGTAATTTCATATCAAAATATCGCAGATGCCATGTAAGACAAGTAGGCCTACTTTGTAAACGACTTCTTTTCAATATAAAAGATACTTTCTGAATTCATCAGACTGTTAGATTGTTCTGTGATCGATCTCTAATTATCTGTGATTGTTAATGCAATGCTTTGAAAAAGGCTAGAAATCCCCGTAAGGCTAAAGCCCTTCTGTTGTGTCACGACCATCACGAATTCATCGTCTAGGTATACTAGTCACATGAGCAGAAATGGGTCGATCACTTGAGACGTGTCGTGGCATTACAAGGAGAATATGAAGTAATTGTGCAGAGACCACAATTTTCTGTAATTTCTTTCCGTAAATCAGACAAAAAATATTGTTGGGTCTTACAATTACAACTTGATTATAAAATAAAATGGTTTCGGATGTAGGCATAAAGCTTTTCTATATAAATTAAATGGAAATAATTTATTCTACAATATTCCCTACTCCATGTAGTTTATCAAACATTTTAGGAGCCTTTGATAGTATCAAAAGTCATTCCATATTCTCTGACACATATGAAGCCAATTGCTGATGAGCGATTGTTAATGATAATTTGACCAAGAATGACACTACATTAGTACTCTTTCTAACTGCTTTTCAAAATACTGTCATTCGAAACTATGCGTCTTTTATATGCAAATGAACAGGAGTTCAAAATGAGAATACACCAAAAACGCATGTTACAATTTCTTGGTTATTGAATAAACTATTGCCGAGCAATCTATTTTTCAAAAAAGCACTTCAATTTTTCCGAGAAAACATATTCTAAAATTAGATGTTTTGTGCATTTGTAAAAGTGAGCATTGAAAAGGGTGACTTTATTGCTGTAGGGTAAGTCGGGTTATATAACAATTTTTCTTTAGAACGACATCGCCTCTACGAAACTACTGGCGTCTGGAGCGTTCTATTTTTGTCTCCATGAGAATGAATTTTTGTAATTGAGCTAAGCCAAGTCTGATTATCATTTCAACCGAATGTAAGTCTATATGAAAGTCAGATTCTCGACACCTTAGAACGAGCAGTACAATTTTTTGAGCGAAAAGAAACAGTCGGGGTTATATGGACAACCCTATCAAAGGTAGGTGGTACATAATCTAAAACAAAACGAACGGAAAACTCCAGACAAAGTACCTAGCTGGGTACAATTTAATCAACAAAAGATTAATTCATAATTAGTTTAGAAAACACATTTGTACAAGATGAAGCGCTCAAACCAAAGCACGATTCACAACACCCAGAGGTCCGCAGATGACACCACCACATTTGAACCAATCTTTCGGTTGCATATTCCCATTCAGCTTTCATCAGCAGCAACATACTTTGAAAAGTCCACTTCTTTTTGACTTTTGTCGAACTGCTCTTGACTTCTTCGGACGTGATACTACTATGGTAGAGTCACTGAACAACTGAACACTGATCAATTGAACCTTGGATGTTGCAAGTATTAGATCGTTGGGAGATTGCCTGTCATTTGCTGAATCTGGTTTCTTTCCTCCCGAGCTGTCGGAGTTCTCTTGCGATCCTAATCTCATTTTGACTGTGGAGTTTAGTGAGCTCTGCTTTCAGGTGAAGTCAAATGAAGGATTGTGTGACGCTCATGCCCTGGGTTCATTATTTTCTTGGGACTGTGATGGACATTTCTAACCACTCTGATGGCGCAGAATCAGCACTTGAAATCGAGTCTGAGTGGTTTCAGAGTTGTCTTGCACGAATTGAGCTCTTCTTCATTTTCTCTGTTCGATCTTGAAGGACTGAGAGATCGCAAATTCTTGGGTGCTCGACTGTAATTTTTCAATGGAAATATTCCACAGAGAGTGAAATCTTCGAACAACCGAGTCCTCGCTTTCTCTTGTAACCTCTGAAAACTATGCAAAATAGAGTAGCAAAATCTTCAGTTGTAATAGCGATCGACCACCAGAATTGTTCAGAAATTTTTCAAGTGCTTGACACCATACTCGAATTCAATACAGCGTTCGAAGTGTGTGTCAAGAGGTTGGAGCCGATGGCTTGTATGCGATGGACTAATACAGATCGAGCTCAATCCCGTGTTCAATGCAGTAATCTATGGCGTTGAGAGAGGCATGCGATACATGTCCATCTAAAATGGAGAAAATGCATTTCGTTTCCGTCGAATCTTGGTTTGATGTTTTTTCAAAATGGGCCAGGTATTGGCAAGAAATGTTTGTCCTGAGGCAATTAAATTGTAACCTGATTTTGTTTGATGACACAGTTATATTCATCCCATCATATATCTGTCTCACCGAATTCATTACCTTCTTACCCTTGCAGATAATGAAGAGGCGGAAGAGTTATGTCACCAGAAGCAAACTCACTGTAGGTAAAACAGCCGTTAGTTCTTCCACGCTCACCAGGATCGGACTGCTTGTACAGATCGAGCACCTTTCTTTGAGACAACACGACTGGTGGTGTTTGGTACAGTAGATGGTCCGGTGTTCATCGGTATTGTATATCAGTTGTGGATAGTCGTTGACATCGAAAGAATCGAATGAAAGTCTCAGATCTTTGAAGTACCGATTCAACACGGTCTTTGTTGAAGGCTTGAGCACGAGCCCGGAGAGTCCTCTGTTGTGCGCAAGGGTGAGGTCAGGAATTTTCTTCCTCCTGAACACTAACCACCACGTCCGTGAACGCAAGCACGATTAATTCTCATACCAGTTCTTGGGGATGGGCTTCCCCTTGCAATTCCTTTTACGTCGCTGAAGGATAGAAGCGTACGCAAAACTCTGAACCGATAGCATCGGGTTATATGGACAAGGGCAAGGTAGACGGAATCAATACATGATGATGAAGATAAAAATAGTCCAATAAGGGTTGAACATGATGCTGCGCGCTAATTCTCCATTCACATAGAATTTAATTAATCATCTCGAGTTTTCGAATGAGTCGGAGACGGTAAGTCTTATATTTTTCCGTCCAGAATGACAAAATATACAATGAAATTTTTTGTCTTTCAATGACTGACTTATGGAATGTTTTGTTTCGTATGAAAATGAATCATAGGCATCATATGGATGTATCAAAACCAACTCCTAATAATAACCACAAACTAATGATTGATCATGTTATCAATTGGTTTTTTGTGTTTCATCTCTAACCTTATGTAAGATGACTTTAACATTAAAGTGTCAAGAGTGTCCCCATATAACCCCGACTCGAAAATATAAATTAAGTATCATTGTAAAATTTTCAGCATTCTCCAAACTTCAAATTAAGTAAGTATCTATCTCATATAGACCACAGGTAAGTAATCTAGAAAGTATAAATGATTACCGTTAGGACCTTTTAGTTTGTCGTACAGTCAATGTCAAACTTTCTCAGCCAGATTAAGAATATTTTTTTAACCAGATACTACCAACTATATATTTAGTAATCTAAATATAATAGATATGACTTAAATCGATCCTTTTTGTAAAGTTTAGATCATTATCTTTAAAATGAAAGTCGTTTTAGAAAGTTTCATGAATGACATCCTATAATTTAATGTCGCTGAAAATGTGATCGAAAAGTGTCCATATAGCCCCGTGTCCATATAACCCCGTCTTACCCTACTGATAGAATTTACTGTATTCCTGACCTAAATTTGTAATATTTAACGAATACATAGTATATTGAATCCATGACATTTATTTGAAGACCGGTAGAAAAGTACCTACATGTAGGTAATTTTCTATGTATTGGTATCTAGTCAAGATATATTTCTTACTAGCCGTAGTCAGCTTGCTTTTCAATATAAGAACATCAATGATATAACCAATAATAAAATAATGAAGCTATTTCTTTTACCTAAATGCTAATTCATTACTTCGCTATAATCGAGCTTTGAATATATTCCTGCTTCTTTTCCTTCAAAAATTAAATTTGCTTCGCATTTTTTCTGAAGATGGCTCACTGAATGACTTTTATCTAAAAAATAACATTCTCGATACAACTTGCATTTAAGGATAGCTGGAGTTGCATGTACCTATCTTTCTCATCTGAGTTCCAAAGGGTTCCAAAGGTTAGTAAGAATTGTACCTACATGTAGTTAGTTTTCCTTATTATGGAGCCTACTTGAGAAGAATATCGAATCTCTCTTTTTATTGTTTGGGAAATTTGTTTTATATGAACATAATTCGACTACGGTTAATAAAATAATTGCTTTCTCCTTCAAACTATATTAAGCATAATGATTTAACAAAACAAGACAAATATTCTATCTTACAAGACTCTTTTTTTCTTTAATCATCACATAAAATATGAGGTTTCAAGACAATACTTCCAAATTCTTTGCATGAGATTACAGTTCGACATTATCAGTGGTCTGAAAATCAATCACTGCTTCACATATATACATTTGGTGGACAGGAATGGCGCTATGGGAAAATGCCTACAGTAGGTACATTTCCAACATTTCCGTCGGCATTCTCAAAATTAAGACACACTCGTTCCTGAGGTTGGAAAACAAAAAAGTCAGCGTTGTGTTCTGTGACTCATATCAATGTTCGAAACTGACCTGCTGTCCCAAGCGATCCCGCGAGGTTGTATTTGAAATTCTAAAGTAGCCTCTACCCTAAGGACACAAGCGTAATGCATTGGCTGCCAAAGTTGTCGTGATTCGCTCTGTCGATCATAAATGTTGGCATCATAGCATTATTTTCGTGAACTCGCTGAGTGTTCTCATGCGTCCGAATCTTATCCACAATGTAGTGAGAAGCGCAGCAAAGAAAATACTGGTGAAAAGGTATAGGGTTCTATTACAAAACATACTTCGACGGACCAAAGATTTAGTTTCCTTACTCAAGCGAACCTTCCTGATGGATAGAAAATAGTGGTACACATTGAATTTTATACAGGAATACTAGGAAAGCACGCATTCAATGGGATATAATGAAAATACCTCAGACGCCCCCTTAATAAAGATTTCACATAAGGAAAAGCAATGATGTGCCCAAGCAGGTAAGGACCGTTTATGCTGTCCTACTCAATATACTACCCAATCTTGTGGATATACGAGTTTACGCGCTCCATCTACTCTATACGCCCGTACAGACGAGCATACAGTATAACTTTGTATGTGCATCCGTATGCAACTAACTGATCATGTACGATTATTGTAAACAAGTGGCTTACACTGACTATCCGATTCTCTACTCTATATAAATTCTGTCTTTCGTTTATTCATAAGGATAATGCGATATGTCCCATCCGCCCTGGTGGCAGCAAAGTCAGAGGACACTGATGCACATTATTAATATTGTGAATGTTATGAGATTTCCATCCGCATTCCATCAATTCTGCACGCTGCTTACCTATTTGCCTATCACGCAAACAAATTAGTTAGTACAAGTATTAATTAAAAGCCGTAGTAATGATGCTACGGGCAATTTCTCTCTCTACATGCCTTGTTAATTTTTTTATTTTCTTTGATTGATTTGTGATCATAACTTTCATATAAACAGTCGCAGGCCTACACTGTGCGGGACATATAAATATGATTAAATCATAATAAAAATGCAATGCAATACGCATGTTTCATACATTTATAAACTACAGGTTCTATTCAAATAATGTTTGTATAGCAGCATAATTTGTCGACTCGGTTCAAGAGGACTGCTGGCAAATATTTCTATCTTTAGATGCCTATTTAAATTTGCAGATTCTCCTACGTCAATCTTCCGTTGATGATAAACTCAAAGTGCAGGTAGTGACATTATTTTGGACCGAGATTCGAAAAGTGTAATCTGAAAAATTTTACGAATTTAGTCTAAACATATGAACCCAACGTCATTCTTTTTTAGGATTATCAAAGAACCTCCATGCAAAAGAGAAGGATAGCGAAGGTCAATAGTAGCAGTCTCCTCCGCAGAGAGTAAGCCTATACATCTGAAGGACAAGGCTTAGGAGGAAAGGAATTGCAGTTAATTCTTCTGACGATAGTGAGGACAGTGATGCCACGTTTCTTCAAGCTCTAAAGAATCGAAGAGTGAAAATGCAGAGGAAGTTGAGCAAGATAAGGAATGACTAGAGGAGGATTGACGGTCGAT
This sequence comes from Prostheceraeus crozeri, assembly GCA_907163375.1. Classification (NCBI taxonomy): domain Eukaryota; kingdom Metazoa; phylum Platyhelminthes; order Polycladida; family Euryleptidae; genus Prostheceraeus; species Prostheceraeus crozeri. The sequence continues at coordinate 22,414 of CAJQUW010000644.1, read as the reverse complement.
CCTAGAGAACAGAGACAAACAAATCGATATTACGGACCACGACGGAATAAAGGACTTTCCTTTCGGACTTCGCTGAACTAAGACTTCTTTCTTCCTTTCATCCTCAATTCTACATGAGATAGAGGTGAATACCATCCCGACCTAATCATCACGCCGGACAATCAATAAACACTTTCGAGATTGACATTCTCAGAAGCTGCTCCATTTCTTCCGACTTCTCTACGCAATGGAGTCTTATCATCAGCTGCCCAGAAAGACGAAAGGACTGTAGAAAAGATGATAACTACCCCATCTGTGCTCCGACTACACTGAATGCTGGACCCTACAAGTTCAGAAAGGAATGCCGCTGAAAAGACGCTTTCCAACATAAGAAGAATTGATAAAATTAGATTGAATGTGACTTGTTTTATGTATTTTCAGTATGCTACCTGAATAAGCATCGTGTCTGTTAGAGATATTCTGGTTCCCTCTTACGTTTGCAATCAATGTATAATACCGGTTGTTAGCAGCCTATCCTTTTCAGTTAATTTTTGTTATAGGCCTTAGCCCTAACGACATAGTTGATAAAATAATCTTTGCCTAATTTGATGAATGAATAAGCATAAGGAATCATAAAATTATTGTTAACTTTTGAATCTAGCATTTTTAATAAGCGCTTTTAAGTAAAATTTTGGCTTCCCAATCCATAGTTGTATTTTGAATGATTGTACAGCAATAGCCATGCATTATATTATACATCAATTTGTCCAAAAATCCTTAAGAACAAAAGTACCTACATGTAGGTCATTTTCTAAAATTTGAACTATTTCGTTCAATTTGGATATTGGCTTCATGATAAGAATATTTGATATAAGTGCTATGTAAATGACATCAGCTTGTTAAAATAAGTGAGAAACGTACCTTAGAAAGGATATTTTATAAGGAAGCTAAGAGAAACGATGATTTGTTTAAATAGGTTATCACTCCATCTCATATTTCAGTTCTATGTCTATAGCTTAAGATGAAATAAATGAATCTATACTCTAATGGTTGCTCTACATTTGTCCTCATCAAAATTACAGCACTAAATATTTTCATGATTATCAGCCTATAGGCTAAAAATGTTAAAGAGTTAAAATGGCCTACATGTAGGTACATTTCAGTCGAAGTCTTCCAGATGCTCCATAAAGTTGTAACTTGCATTCCAGACCAATTGAATGGTACAGTAGTATTGTCCATTCTTTGTGTTATTGCGCAACGCGAAAAATTCCACCTCACCGGTATTTTAAATAATGGTTTTACTCTCAAACATATTTAGTCCTCATAAAACTCATCAGTTATTTTCCATGAACTGCTAGTAATCGCCTCTTGGGAACCATGTAAGGTAAATAATATGTCGCAATATTAATCTGGAAGGCTTTGTGAAAAAGATGGTGTGATTTTTGCAAATCTCAGCGCTGTAGTTTGTGATAAAACGCTATTGAGAAAACAGTTGGTTTTGTGAAAGTTTTGACAAATTCCCACTTTTTTGTTTCGATTTGACTTCATCTATTTACAAATGAGATGAAGCTATGAAAAGTTCAAAAATATTTTCTGAATTGTTTGATCGCTATCTTTTCAGTGGTATAAGTTGTTACACACTCGAGCAATTCTATCAACACAAAAATTGTTGAAGAGTGAGATCAATAGAAAAGTACCTACATGTAGGCATTTATACCTACATGTAGGTACTTGGTCAAATTATCATTAATGGGCAGAAAGTGATATTGAATGAATTTTTATCATGTCACATATCACCACTAAAAGTCATGAGATGCTTTTATGATGCCGATATTTCTGAGTATACAACAATAACAGAGAAGTGAGTGACCAGAAAATAGCGCCTGTGGAGTGAATCGGTCACATGCTTTTTTCACTTAATTTTAAGAGAATTTGCAAATCCTCACCTGGCATAGCAAATGTATGGAAATACCTTTCAGTCTGCTACAAAAATCGTTTTAGCATAAGCAGTGAACGCTACAGTGGTCCACGACTCGAGGTTAAGCTCAACGATAGGAAACGTGTATATAGTTCTGGTTTTGGAAGCTGTTTGTTATATTTATTAGGCCCGCATAGACCGTCTGTTTGTGTCCTCACCAGTGTTTTTGAGCGGATCGAAATTTCGCTTTCGCTCGCTCATTTGCTCATAAATGCCCTGTCGCTCGCTCACTGCTCATTTCCTCAAAATAATCCTTTCGATCGCTCACCGCTCAAAATCATGAAAAAATGCCGCTCGCTCGCTCATTTCTCGATAATGCCCTCCTTAATTCTACAACCTTTTTTATGCTCAGAGCTATTTCCATGCTTTAAATCAAATAGATACCTTTTATAGCCGTTAAAAGGAAATTTATCATTTCATTTTAGTTGAAATTTGAAACACACGATGAAACAATGTAGACCATCATACCAATGTATTAAATTAGCTGTTGCACAAAATTAGTTGAAACAATATATTTTGATGAACATAGCCACAGAATTCTTTTGACATGTGTAGAGATGGGCAATAATCTAAACTTAATCCTACATCCTGATCACATGAATCAGTGCATACAATTCTTAGCGCAATACTTCGCAAGGTGCGTTAAGAAACTGTAATGCGTTGACAATTGAAAACGAATTTATTTAAAGTCGTGACAAAATAATGTAGATAATTCCTAAAAGTACCTAAAGATGACATGCGTGACTTATGAGTGACTGAGTAATCAATAAATGCAAGAAATCTACTATAAATAAAATCGCTTGATAAACGAAATCGCTGGTTTATGTGAAACAGCAAATGCTGCACCCAAAAGGACCTGAGAGATCGGCGCCAGCTGTCACTGAGACTTCGGCCCATTAAGCTCAGTAGGCTATCTGTCAAGATGGTCGGTCCGCAGCAGCTCGTTGCGCCCAGGTCCTTCTACCTTCTACTACTACTTCCTTCTACCTTTGCACTCTTCTTCATGGTGATATTTACACTTAAACACCGTTCCGGTGCGTGCAGCATACTCTCTGCGAAACCAAATCATAGCCAGAGAGAACACGGCGAAGATTGGCATGTCACACAAATGACACTGAGGGTCGGTCCGGATTCCTCAACGTGTCAGATTAGCAGGGGTATACATAGCATTTGAACAAACGGTCTGAACGGTACTTTTTTCATTTTTCTGATGAACGAATTATCGAACGGCATGTCTGAGAAGCCGATGAACGGTGATCGGAACGAACGGCTTTTTTGCTTGATTGAACGTGATTGAGCGGTAATTTAGCCCCGGAAACCCAGCAAAAGAAATAATGGTAGAAAATCCTTTATACATTCCAAAATTGCTTATTTTCACATTCTGACTTCAATAAAGCAGTATTCTGAAATTTGAAAATATTTAATTGCCAATTTGGGCATGGATCACCACTAACCCAAAACTCTATTGATGCTCTTCGAAATTGCTTGCTTGAGCATTAAGACTTCAGTTCAATGACAAAACAATGACAAGAGACTTGCTATTACACAATGATTCCATCTCTTGTCATTGATTTAGTGTTCCGAAAATACATCTACTTATTCTATCATCAGCTACTAAAACATCTGCGCATATCACCATCAGTGCGGTTAAGCAGTGGTGAAAACTGAAGAAGTCGGACTGAAAAAGTTTCACATCCTTCCATGAAGCAACGAAATTTGTCATGATGCGCACTAGAGTATCATTTAATTCATCACTTGGTCACAAAGCATTGAACAGTTTGAATTCAAAAGTGGGTGCCAATATGACCATTACTGTTTAAAAATGGCAGGTATTATGTTGCTTTTGCATCAAGTAAAGTCATAAGCTGGGGTCGGGCCCGATGCGGCCATCTCGATTTTTGCGGGAAGCGGGCATTCACATGCAGGCACGGGCATTTACAATAATGGCTTAATCTGAGAATTCATATCCGGTCAGTGGATATGCAGGTAGGGATTCATGGCGGCGTACATGACGTGGGCATAATGTATGTGGCCTATAAGCTCATTGTGCAATTGAATCTAGTCACTATCGAATTTAGTCACATCGTATTCTTAAATCACTATTTCTGAAGACTAGACCTAGGCCTATGCTAGCTAACAGGTTTCAAACACTGTGAAGCGTAGTGTCAAATGGGTGAACATCTACCCATTGTCACCGGTTTTGATACAAAAAGGGCGCGTGTGACGTGTAACGTTTGACGTCAACTCATGTTTCGCAGTGTCATTGTAGGACAATACCGACGACGAATTTTCCGATAGCTTGTATTATTTCGCGATGTTAGATGGAGAACATCCTGCATCGCCCTGCTTCACATTCTCTCCTGAAAAAAAAACCCAATGGTTAGCTAGAGAAACGACATCACCTAATCTACATATAATAAATGGATTATTCACGACAGCAAATAGGGTCCATCTATAATTGAATTGTGTTTTGACTAGAAGAACGAAATATAGATCATTGCATCGGCGATTGGCTTTTGTCGCGATGAACGAACGTGGAGGGGGTGCGCGTTCAGAGGTGATAGTTCATAGGATAGAGCGTGAGATAGTGCATTTTTGAGATGCGTTGTATGTGAAATCGAACGCAAACGTGGCCGTCTGCTGCTGTACTTCAGAAAACTGGATAAGGCTTATAATGAGGCGGATAGAGATCGACAACGAATTGGGAGAGGGAGAAAATAATGTCTCGTTTTAATGTCTGGAGGGTTAGTGAAAACACAAATAATTTGATAAGAATTAATCTGGTCCCTTTTTTTGTATGGTACTCAGACAGGAGTTCAGGCACGATCCTGCAGGAATTTGCATTATCTGGGGAGACCATAGGGCGTGCGGAAAGATGAGCCTTCCTAGGGTGAGTACTAGTGTTTTGTGACGAGGGGTACGAAGACACCTCAGCAGTTTCACGCAAGTTCCTTCATGGTATGAGGGAGAAGGGAAAAACATTTACTCCCGAACGCTTTAGCAGTTCGAGTGCAACGTGTTTTACGTAAGAAGAAGAAGAAGAAGAAGTACGTAATACAATTGTTTTTTTATCCTTTTGCATCATACAGTTTAGGTGATCCTTCAATCTGATTGAATTCTCATTGTTGTTTTTGAGATGACACCAAAACAATGCTCCATGCTGGCACACTCCACTGTTATAGGAAGACTGGAAGGGAGAAGGGAAGAAAAAAACGAACTTTTAGCCCAAGAATGGGTCTACTCACCACTTTATCGACTAGGCCCATCCTAATGCACACTGGGCAAACATATAAACAAAGAAAATTATTTAACAATGATAGTGGATGCAAATTTAAATTTATTCTTTATAGTTGAGAAAAAAGTGTTGTGCTATTGCTATTTACATTTTTATATGTCTTGTTCTATGCTAATTTCAAATATTTATGGAAACGGACTAGTTTATGCGTATGCTTGACTGTAGGTTATTCCATGTAGCATATGGCCTACTACATGCAAATCATGTCGTTCTCATGATAAGTAATTCTTTACACTCAACTGTTTTTAGCATCGTAGATAGCAATAATGCAGGTGACAGAATAGAAAATTGTAACACAGACATGATATTTGAGGGACCATCTCTCCATTTACATTGTCCAGGCGAGCGGGTGGCCAACTCATGCAATCTTTTTTATTTTTGAGGAGATTTTTCTCTTAAGTTCGGCGGAATTTCAAATTTAAAAAAATCTGTACAAAATTGGATGTTTTGATTTTGATTTGCATTCTTGAATTGCTTTTTAATCATGGGGGGAAATATCGACATGAATGTTGGTGCTAAACAAGCTAACATTGATCAATCACGTTAGAAGAAATGCTCTGAACCTAATTATGTTGGTTGCCAGTTGTGAACTTTCATTATTTTGGAACATTGGTCTTGGCATGCTTAATGGGGTGCAGAGATAGATGCAGTACTTACGCACTTCAGAGTCCGGTATGGAAAAAATGGACTCTAAGTGAATCTATGTCCGTGGTACTTTAATAATAATTGCATCGCCATATGAAAAGCAATCATGATATGCCTACACTTAAGGATTGTCTGGGTGTATTAGGCTACTAATTTGCGTGGTTTCCAATTCTTTCCTGAATAGTGTAGCTCCTTTCGCTCTAGTTCTTTCACGTTTGACTGATTATATGAATGTCTTCAATGGATCTGCATATGTGGATTTGGTACCAGCAAAGTAATTCTTCTATCAATTGAGGCATATTTTAAGGTCTTGGGCAATTCCTCGGAGACTATTAGTGCATTATGGGACCGAAGCGTAATCGATTGGGAGGGACCGATTCAAAAGCTATGTTGCATAATTAAATGATGTCGATTGAGTCAGGGTTGAGTTGCGCATCGTTCACAAATACCTTATTGCTAAGTTAATATTCAGAGGAACAGAATCGACAGGATTCAAGTATATTGTCAAAAGTGTCGAGGTGAGATAACTACTGTATGAAGGCAAAAGTTCGGACAGTTTGTTCATCAATCAAGTTTTTTGCATGCAGCTGTACTATAAAAAGACTTATAGAAAGCAATATGAATTTTAACGGGAATATTCAAATATTTCGCTTTTTTATATTATTTGATCTTTTTTAATTTTTGTTTTCTAAAAATTGGTTCGCTTCAACCGCTCGCTCACGACAAAAAATCACGCTCGCTTCGCTTATTTCGCTCGCTCTCTCCGCTCATCAAAAAATTTGAAGACAAAGAAATGCCCGCTACGGCTCAAAAACACTGGTCCTCCACGACTCCTTCAGGATTTCCTAATTAAGCTTCCATTATTACAAAGGACCATATCGTCGATAGGTCAGTATAAAAGACCACATGCTAGACGTGTTGGGTCGATGGCTTCTTATTTCTCTATCTATTATTCGACTGTTTCGTATCTCTACCAGTATGGAACTATAGAGTTTTAGTCGAAACGCTTGTCACCATTGAATGTTGAAATTAACAAAAATGCCTTTGTTCCTTACGCGCACCACAGGCCATACAATGTTGAACAGCACGTACTCTATGAATTGTTTCGTTAGTCACTCACTCGCCGAATTGGAAGAAATGCCATCATTATCGCAATATTTGAATTGTGCGTCCAGGCGCATCGTATTGGAATCTTCAAATATATTAAAATATGTAGCGAGAGAGTATTTGCCAACACTGCTATGATACACGCATGAAATGAAATTAGATCATTCGAGATATAAAACCGATCGACTATGACTCTCTGCGATCATTTCCAAATCAGTGCAGTGCAGATGTATTATTTCTAGTTCATGATAGGCGCTACACTTTTAAAATCCCATTAGATTTACCAAATGTGTATTTAGGCCCTATATTGAGGGGGTTGAAGCCTTGTAGGTGGACGGCCTGACATCAGTATAATTCGCTTTTATTATATTTAATGACAGTGATAGCACAACATTATTGCAAGTTTTCTCTGCAACACCGATCGTCATTTATTCAGCATAGCAACCAACCAGTATTGTTGATAAACCTATATTGTGAAGCCATTCATAAGGATAGTTATATGATTATATTATCTTGCGAGCGTCACATTAAACAAAAGTAAGCAAAACTGCGTCTAAAAATATCTACTGTCATCACATATTTCGCATTCATAATTACACGTAGCTAGTCATTAAGATAAAGTCATCTATGGAGCGATAAAGTAATGTGTTAGGAATAAAATAGCAGAAAATCTAGAAATGGTAAAATGCTAGCATTATTCGGCAGCAGAATGAAAATCGCAAAGACAATGGTTTGGCGATAGTGCTGTTTCATAATTCTAATGCTTGAGGTGAATATAACGATGAAATGATTCTGAAAGCAATACATGAAGAGAAATTATGCAAATGAACAAACTTGACTACTTCGCCTTCTCACCGAATAATATAATAAGAATTGGCTGTGCAATCCTCTTAAAATTAAGTAATAGGTTGAAAGAAAGGCAAGCTTTGATAAACAATAATTTGGAAGCCGATCAAACATTTGGAAGTTTTTTTCAAACAAGCAAGCACTTTCATGAAAATCATTCGTATCATCCGTTGTATAAAAGTTGGGTCCTACTTGTGCTAATTAATCATCAATAAATTATAAACGTATAAGCTTATTTTCTTTGAAAGTTGTAAATTGCCATTTTATCCGTTGATGTTACTTTGGACAAGAATGGACTTGATTTTGATGTTAATTTCAGCTGGTCAGTCAATCACCGATCTATATGAATGTTGCTCTTACGAAGAATCAAATTGTTGCTCAACCTGTTGCAAATTGGTCTTGCCGCAAGGCAGAAAGCCTGAATTGTAAGTTATTTTATCAAAATAATTCAATGGTTAAATTATGGAAATGATAATAATAAACTGAGAATCTTCACCCTATGCCACTATGGCTAATATAAGCTTTAGAAATTACATTCTCTTTTCTTATTGTGTCAATTATCAATAGTCTACATTGGCCAGTGTAGCTCAAAGATAGTAGCTCGCAGAATTCAAAAGTCAAATATTTGTTCATTGTTCCAAAAAGATAATTTCGTCAAATATGAAATACACCAGTATGCATTAACCTTGAAGGATGTTACGAAACGGCTTTGAATTACCGTTGAATTATCAATTACCATTTGTCACAGTTTTATTCTGTCTTACTTAATCTTGATACAAGGTACTACTGATAATCAGTAGTAATAATAGTCAGTATGCCTATTATTTTTATTTTTGTTGTTGCAAATTGAAATATATATTCACGTTCACATAATTGACAATTTGACTTCTATGAAGAAACAATCTTAGGTAACAATTCTCTGTCATGTCAGCTTTCAAGCTACAATAGCCAATAAAAATTTTACCACCAAAGAAACATTAAGGATTCTTGCAAAGCCTATATGGATTCATTCTAGAAGCCCAAATAATGTAAGGTTCTTGTCATGTGTATATTTTTTACTCATTCACGATTGCTATAATTTTTCTATAAATATGATTATCGAAAAGAATTTGTGGGCCCGCCTGATAACTCTTTCAACCAACCGGCTGAATCAAATAACCAAAAAGAGGACTTGCATAAAGAAGCATGATAATTCCGTGAAAGACGTGAATACATGCTTGCTGCGACACAAAAGGCTTCAAGCCACTTAAAATGTGCAAACGACGATTTGCCGTTCGTATAACATTACAGAAGTGCTCATTACACGAAAAATGATATTACTACAGATAGTAATACCCAAGATTTTTATTGAGTCTGCGATTTCAATATCATCGTAAAACATGGGCAACGGATGAGGCTGACGCGAGTTAAACAAGATCATTTGCTTTCGCATATTGTTAGGTTCAGCTTCATTTTGTAGGCGTCTGTCCAATTACTAGTCTCCAAGAAATTAGGAGGGTCGCTTCTCGTATCGAATGACTCCATCAAAGTAAGATCGTCCGCGAATTTGATTAGTTTTGCCTTCTGCCCACACACTGATAAAGTTAACATGAAAGCGCCAAACAAGGACCCAATACTGATCCTTGTCGTAATCTGAAGGGTACGTCATGCAATCACACGGCCAGTGATGTCATTGATGCAAAATTTTTGGCAGCGAGAGCTCAAGAATGAGTGCAATTACATAAAAAACCGCCATTCAATCCACATTGGAAAATATGAGAGTATGAGTCTGTGATGAACTTTGTCGAACCGAACACCTTTGATAAGTCCAAGCATGTGACTCCATTTGTGTGACTCTAACCGAAATGGTGGAACATCCATAAGAGATGTATAGTCATGAATATTTATCAAGGCACCGATCGTTGATCCAAAAAGTCTGAAAGCAAATTGATCATTCTCATACATATTCACAAGGGAATTCTTCATCGAGTATGAGAACGATGTGCTCGAAAAGTTTCGACACTATTGGAGTGAGGGAGATTTGTCGATAGTCATCAAGGGAAGGGTTGCGGCATTTTTCAACCGGACGAATGTACCGTTTTTTCCAAAGCTCGGGAAAAGTCATAGAATCCACTGAGGCTTGAAAAATGTGCACCGTGTGAATAGATCAAATCGGCACCCTCAAAGAGCAATCTTGCAAGAATGTCATCGGGACCAGTTGACTGCTTAATTAAGACGAACACATCTCAAAGCATCACGCACACACTAGGATCAATAGTCAGTTGCCAATTCTCATTTGGATGATTGCACGGATGCGCATCGGTTTCAGTATTGAAGAAATGCTCAAGCCTGAGAGATAGTTCATGAATGGCTACCACGTTGTTTGCTATCAATGTAAGTGTTCGCCTTGCCATTTAACTCATTAATCACAATCCATACATTTCCTTTTTGTTCCATGATCCGACTGCTTCAATTCTGTTTGGCCTTCATGATCTCATGTTTCACTTTTTCTTTTAAATGGTTGTATCTCTCTCAGTCTCTTGCACTGTAAGCAGCCCAGCGATCATCAATTAGAGCTTTGAGCAAAGGAGTGATCCATGGGTTATCAGTGGAAAACAGTCACTTCTCGTCGAGGAATTTCTTGAGCACGAAAAAAAAATTCATGATAAAATATGCTACACATTTTTCATCAACAGAAGACGAGGAATAAAAATGTTCAAAGTTGACAGTTTTTAGCACACTCAGAAAGTTGGAGATATGATGACGACGATAGTCAAATGAAACTTTTTTGCGCATTATTCGTCGAGAACACGGCGTAGAGGATGGTAGAAAGATTATACCCTGTGGTCAGAAGAACCCAGTGGAAAACTGATGATTGTCTTTCTGGATATAGATGCAACACATCTTCCTATATCCATGGTCCAGCTTAGAGCCTCCTGGTGGAACCGTCAACTTTGTTTGTGCACAAGAATGACTGATTGAATAAGGATCAGATCAAAATCATTAAAGTCACCTCAAAAACTGAAATTCAGATCAGCGTCATCGTTATACAGATTGTCGTAGAATTCAATGAAGAAGGTTGAGATTGTTATGTGATTTAGACGATAGAGAATGTGTAAATACATAATTGTAAATCTAATATATGGAAGATAAATTGCTACAACTTCGATATCCGGCGGTATGAATTAACATCAAGGCGCACAGATTTGAAGCAATCTTGAAACGCCTACATTTTATCATGTCATTCAATTGATGAAGTCTGCTATCTACTAAACTTATTCCATAAGAAAAGACAATGAATGTTGCAACAGAGCCCTCCTTTACAGCTGCGCATTGCCGATTATTCGTCAGACACTCTGACTCTTGAAGAAATAGTTTCATAGATGACGAAAATAGCGTCATGGAATGAAGTTTTGGGTTTCATAAAATCAACTTTATTTTTTTCATGATATCGTTATACCATGAGCACATTGAAGTGATTGCAGGACAACTGATGTCATAGGGTAGTTTTTAATATTATAATATTATTACAATAATATTGATGAATAAAATAGGCCTATTCATTAACATCAAAATTGTCATCTCACTCATTTGAAAAATTCTGCTCTCTATGAAACTTTCCCTATGAAAGACGGCAAATGATGCACCCAGGAGTCATTCTTTACATTTACATTGTTGATTATATGTCAGGCACTTTAACTTTTGAAGATTTTTAATTGTCATGGAATGTCGAAAATAATGTCATGTAATGACGTTTTGGGTATCCTAAAAGTAACATAACTTTTTATCAGAAATCCGCTATACATGTACAATAATAACATGAAGTGATATTACACGACAGGATGCTATCGTTTGCATTGATGCATGCACAATCATCTGGATTGTCTACGGGTACGCAATCTGTTCGGTGTACGAATATAGGGCAGTCCCTGCAAAACACGGGAAATAGATTCTATCTCGACCGCGCCGTGCTTCGGTTTCCTTAGTTGCATTTATAAAACCGATTAATATACGTAAAATGGAATGTCGCGCAGGAATTTACACAATTTACTCCTTCTTGAATGGATAATTCATGTATCGCTTGCTATTGCATGGAAATGGCAAACAATAAGCTGTCAGAGCAGAGGACACCATAGAGCCAGTCAGAAAGGAGCAAGCTCTGTGATATCACTTCTCACACACCAAAACACAGATCACTGTCTGGCTAACATTCGATTCAGTGTATGCACTGCAGTGAGGAATGCTGTGAAGACGATGGTGAAATCATCAAGTGACATTATTTTCGTACGTCTGTTATTTTTTTAGTAATGATGAGAAGTGCCAAAATTATGGAGAAAACTTGTACGCAATGATCTGAATTCTTCGGATCTGAAAGAAATGTGGCAATCGAAGCACTTTGCTGGAACTCACATTAATCCGCAAGCGACGCACGACTTTTTTCCTATCTCTATAAGGTGTTAGGAATTCCTTTTTGTCCACTTAGTGAGTTGAATTCCTCGATGTGCCGGCGATTTCGAATAAATCACATTTCTAGCAAACCGAAGCAGATAGGCCTAAACAGAATATTTAATTCTGTGTCTATAACCCTGTATTAAGTTAAAGAGAATGAAGCTAGAATCGAGGCCAAACTGTGTGTTCGAGCTAAAAACGGATAGCGTATACCGCAATGCATTAAAAATGAAAACCTTCTTGCTCATCTTCGATATAATTTCTCATCAAAGGAATAAAGAAAATAAAATCAATTATCATGAGTAGTTAGAATTGCGGACGCACTGATAGTGGATACGAACATGGATAGGAACATGTGTTCCGAATTGCCAATGCGAACATGTTCCGAATTGCGAATGCGAACATGGATATGAACATGTTCCGAATTGCGAATGGATGCGAACATGGATAGGAACATGTAAATAGGAACCGCGTTCCGATTGATAGGCGAATTGAGATCATACTCAATGATTCGGAACGCCTTGTTCCGAAATTGAATTAGAGTATGTGAATTAGAATAGGGATGCGAACATCTATTTCGGTACTTAAACAGGTGTTTGTTTTGAGACTGCTTGCTCAAATGCGACAATTGTGGCCATTGTGACTATGATGACAATTTTATTTATTTTCATAACTAGGTTAAGTTATAAATACGTGGAAGTTGCTTGATGGTTAGTTACCCAATTTCATGGATTGTTGCAAGAGACCTTGGTTATTCGCTAAAGGCTATAGAAACTGTTACAAATCTAAATGAAAATATCAAAGCTGGTGATTTAGTTGAACGACTAATGGATCTGGATGAGCATACCATGAATGCTAAATTGGATCGTAGTTGGATAGAAGATTTCTCAATGCTACATTATAAAGACAGTGAAATTAGGAGGATGAAATTGGAACTTTCTGAAACGGAGATAAAAAAAGTGAAACCTTCAATTGATTTATCAAAATGTTCTAACAATGAAAGTGACTTCAGAAAGAAATTAGAAACAGAGACGTTTAAACTATTATGTGAACGGAACTGCATTAGGTGTTTTGAACGGGAAAAATCCCTTCTCTTCTTACCATGTTCTCATTTTGTCATGTGTTCTACATGCTATATACCCTTGGAAACTACATTTTGTCCCCTTTGTGATGAAGAAATAATTTCAACAGTCACTGTATATCGTTCATGATGAGTCATCATGCGTGTCTGTGATTGGTTGCTATTGTGCAGCTTTTGTATATAAGGTTATCACACTTCTATTACAACCATACTTGTTGAGGATTGTAGACATTAATAAACATGCCATTTACCACGATCATTCCTGTTTCAATTATTCACAAAGACAATCTGTTTACTAGCAAGATTTTCTACTCTGCAAATGATGTTATTGGTTACAAAGCTGATCTCATAGATCTGATGGAGGATATTGTCACATTCTATCATTGTGAAGATGATATTGAACTTCAGAAACTCTTAATGAGGATATTGACCAATGCCCTTACGCGAGTACTACGATTTTGGCTCGATGAAGTGTTCAAGCCTCTGAGTTTGACGGAAGCTATTCCACAGAGTTCTCGTTGCTATTGTGAAATGAGAACACGGAAATTGAAGACTTGTTTGCATGATATAATCGTATTTAGCCACTATGATGAAAATGGTGGTAAATTCAAGGTGGACATGTTTACCGGACCCCCGTCGATGAGCGTCAATGTGGCAGTGCAAGATGACCGGGACATAATCAAGTTTAGAGCATACTATGCTAATCTTTTAAAAGTCTTCGCTTCAAAACCATGCTGTTCATGCTGTCCTCTATCAAAGGATTTAATGTGTAATATAGAACAGCTTATAACTGCAACGACTCAGACTTTGAGTGATGTTGATGACTACGACCTACCATCTGTTACCGTTTGACTTTGTTGCATGGAACTAAGCAAAAATGTGTATTTTCATAAATGCTTTGCTTTTAACACAATAAAAATGACTGCAAAACGAAAGGCATCTTTTTCTCGGAAGAATGGTTCTTTTAGACCTTCAAGTCAGTTTAAGAAGGCGTTGCGAAAGTTAAACAGCATGCGAAACAATAAAGTTAAGTGCAAATTAATTCAAAACTCAAGTGATGATTTCATCCGTGATTTGGCTTTTGCAATACACAAATGCCTCCCAATATACAAACCTTTATTGAGTACTGATTCTCTAAACAGCATTAGAAAATTTTCAAATCCAAGAAGCAGTGATATGAAAAGGCGGAACTTAGTTCAGCGTGGAGGTGGTGGGTTTTTGAATATGTTGAATGATATTGGAAACAGCATTTACAATGTACTCAACAGTCCACTAGGGAAAGTTGTAGCAGGTGCCGCAGTGTTGCTGTAGACGACGAATCATGGATTGACACGTCATCATTGATTGATGACTCATGTGAATATGTATATAAGAGAGACGCGCTTGTACTCTTTAATCACTTTCAAGCTATCATTCATCGCTGACGGTTGAAAAGCTCCGAATAAGTACAACATTGAATTATGTCTCAAAAAATGTTTATAGTTAGAGAGGAGAGCGACTCATTTGAACGTGATCTCTTTAAATTCCGACCGACAAGGAAGGTTCAAGGGATTGGAAATACCTTTTACTTCCAAACGTTGAGCTATGGTGACGATGGTTTCTACCTTCAAGTTCCATTTTTCCACAGTAATGGTATGTCTTCATCTGGTTATAGCAACATGAGACAAATGCGAGTAACCTTTCCGAAATGGCAGCAGATGATACTCAAAACCATCGACTCTTTGGCGAAGGAATGCGTTGTGTTGCCCGAAAGTGCTCCTACACATTGGAGGAAGGCGTTAGAGGAAGGAAGTGGCTATAAGGATTTACCCGAGTTCGATACGCTATTCTTGAAATTGTCCGATCACTTTCAAGCATTCGATCTACTTGGAAATACAATGGAGTGTGATGATCTGAAGCGCGGACGATACATGGGTTTAATACACGTCAACGGTCTATACATTGGTGCTCACGGCTCAACCGGAAAAGTGGCATCGTTACAAATGAAAGTTCTACAGTTGGTTTATGAGCCAATGCCGATTGATAAGTGTCTAATCACCATCGATAAATCTACTTCAAAAGATGGGAAGGATGTTGAAGAAAGCAAAAAGCGGGGACGGAAATCCAAGGAAGGGAGTGTTAAGTTGAAATTGAAACGCCAAGATGCTCAAATTGACGCGAGAAGTTATTTTAATGCTGACATTGATGAGGAAACACAAATGCTGTGAATGTGAAATGAAAGTTTCTAAATGTAAATAAAGTTGTTATGGAACATGACTTGTTTTATTCTAAGCAAACTGGTGGGTGTTGGTCTTTAAAGCTTTTGAAATTTCAGGATGACAGATTTTCGCCTATTCACTGATCGCACAATGTGTGTGGCCGGACCAAGTCAGTCCGGTAAAACTACTTTTGTAACTCAATTACTACAATTTAGAAATGAGATGTTTAATAAAGAAATTAAAAGAGTTAAATGGTGTTATGGCATATTTCAACCACAACTACATTCTGCACTTCGCCAGAAAGGTTATGATGTGAAGCAAGGGTTACCGACAACTGAAGACATCAAAGCAGGTGACTTACTAGTATTAGATGATCTATTACGTGAAAGCAAATCTTCAAAGGATGTAACTGAAATGTTCATTCAAACTGCACATCATAGGGAAGCTTTTATTATCTATATCACCCAAAACATTTTTGATGGAGGGAAAGAGCAAAGAACTAGGAGTTTGAATACACATTATTTGGCAATATTTAAAAATCCAAGAGACAGCAGTCAGATACATCATCTCAGTAGACAGATATTACCTCAACAACCTAAAGTTCTTTCAAAAATATATGAAGATGTAACTAAGAAACCACATGGCTATCTATTTATTGATCTAACCCAGGAATGTCCGGAACGACTTCGATTTCGAACAAATATCATACCTAATTCCGCTGAACCAATGACAGTTTTCTCGGTTCACAGTTAGTTTTAAGCAATGTACTTTGTTGCCTTATTATTTTCAAACATGTCGTATTCAAAGATGGTAGTCATTCCTCAAGAGGAGTATGTACAATTGACTACATTACAAAGTGCACAGGAAGTCAAAAATATAGATCAACCTATTACGAATCAACTTAAGGAACTAACACAAAAGGATATGGAAATTCAGAAGATTAAGGATCCCTATCGACGAATGCAGTTAGCAGCTGAAAACATTGATGAGAGGCGACAGATTCGTGATAAGTTGCGACGATTTATAACCTTGTCAACACCTCGACCATATCGTGTGCGCGCTGAGCGATTATTTGACTTCATTGATCCACATGTGAAGTTCAATGAGAGAGGGGAGATAATAGATGAAACAACTGGTGATGTTATTAGAAATAGTCACATAGATGACCTTCTGCAATATGCTGTTAGAGATGTAAGGCGAAAACTAGGTGCACCACAAGGGTGGTCATATTTTCAGAAAATTTTATCTGATCAAAATGTACCACACAATATTATTGGAGGACCGACTGTGAATGAGTTGGACAAGGGTCACTTACAAGATGAAACAAAAAGTAAAACACCCACGATGGCGGTCAAGCGAGAGCTTCATGATCCCGATGATCTTCAACCAAAAAGAGCTACTAGGCGCTCAATGCGTGTTGGAAAGGATTATAGTAAATATTAAGCAAATATAAATTAAGCTTTGCTTCTCTCATATCATGTCGCTACAAAAGTTTTGCTGCTGTTTGAAATCTGCGCTCGAAGGTAAAGGAGAAGAGGGAATAGAGGTTGATATCAATTGTGTTAGCAGTTGCTGTGGGAGTAATACGCGTGCAAATCAGAACAAAGACGATGAGTACAGCAGTGAAACTCAGAAAGATTTATTACGACTTAAATCACCCCGCAAGTTTCAGTCGTCCGGAGGTTCTAGCTCGTGCAGCAGGTGTGGGGATAGAGAAAGTCAAGAAGTGGTTAAGGAGTCAACCGACTTACACTCTTCACAAAAATGCGAGAAAGCGGTTTCCAACGAGAAAATATGTTGTTAACAATATAGATAGTCAATGGCAAGCGGACTTGGCTGACATGCAACAGATATCACAGTACAATGATGGCTATAAATACATCTTAACCGTAATAGATATTTTATCTCGCTATGCTTGGGCACGTGCGCTGAAATCTAAACGAGGACCAGAAGTTGAAGCGGCTTTTCAGAGCATTTTCGATGAGGGGCGTGTTCCGCAAAGAATACAGACCGATCAAGGGAAGGAATTCGAAAACTCTCATGTTCGAAGTCTCCTTAAAAGTCATAATGTGGAATTGTTTAGTGTCAAAAGTGCTTATAAAGCTGCCATGGTTGAGAGGTTCAATCGCACACTGAAGACAAAAATATGGCGCTATTTCACTGCAAAAATACACATGTTTGGATAGGTGAGCTGCAGAAATTTGTTAAGAATTACAATGAAAGCTACCATCGAATCATTAAGATGAAACCTGTCGATGTTACCCCAGATAATGCGATGGATGTATGGCTTCGATTGTATGATAAGAAAGCGAAAAACATTTCCAATGAAAAGAAAATAAATGTTGGTGATAGAGTTCGGATTTCAAAGGTTAAGTCTACATTTGAGAAGGGGTATCTACCTAATTGGACTGAAGAAGAGTTTTTTGTAGATGAAGTAAATACAAAATTTAGACCCACCATGTATAAATTAATAGATTACCATGGCAATCCAATTGAAGGAAAATTTTACTCTTATGAATTGCAAGTAGTAGACAGAAGTGAAGAGGTGTATATGATTGACAAAATAATTAGGAAGAAAGGTCATGGCAATCAAAGGAAATATCTAGTTAAATGGAAGGGATATCCTGATTCATTCAATAGCTGGATAACGCACCAGGATCTACAAAATGTGGAGGTGGGAGACACTCGTAACTTTTAAGCTAATATAGCATGTGACTTCTTACATATATGAGGTCAACATGTCTACTAACTTCAATATCATTCTTCCAAGCAATAGCAACCCCAAGATATTCCCAAGTAACAAACCATCTCTCTACTCTGTTGAATTCGCTAATCCAATTACTCTGCATGGACCCCATGAAGTTGCTCTAACTGAAATTACTTATTACAACGATATCAGTTTGCTAAAGAACAACTATTTTGAATTACATAAAGAAGTACGAGAGAAGGATGATTGCTTTCGCATATTTCAAAATAGTCTACATGGTACATGGGCTTTTCATCATCTAACTTTACATCCGTTTTCAACATCTTTACCATCTGTCCAAAACATGATTAAAATTCAAAAGGCATTTGCAACGTCAACTTTTGATTCTAAGGTTCCCACAATGAGCTTGCAAGATACAGAAAAGGAAATCGGTAGAATGTTTGAACGAATAAATGATCTCTTCAAGCTGACTTTGAATAAATTCTACAAACCAGTCATAAAGGGGTCAACAAAATTGATGAAGGAAGGGAAGCATGTTCTTCTTGTATTAGGTAAGGATTTGAGTCATACTTTTGGGTATTCCAGAACAACTTTCTCATCAAGGTATTGGTACAATGGACGTGGGTGGAATTCGGAGAGGAAAGTCACTGATTTTCAATGTAGAATTGTGCCATTGTATGCATTACAAAAAAGGAGCATCCGAGTAAAAAATAAATTTGAGGTCATTAGAAGTGTTGAAGACTTTGCAAGAAAGTTTCAAGGATCAGTGCCAGAAACGTTAATGACTTGTGAATATAAGAAAGAGAAAGTAACTTTATTTACTGTTGAATACGGAGGCAGAATTAATTGTTTTTTGTTTTTTATACTAAAAAGACACCATTGGAAAAGTCTGAGTCCGCTGTTATTGAATTCGGATCTGAAATGATTGGGATGGTTTAAGGGCCTTGAAAGCGACGTGCGCCACCTTGGTTGACAGAGTTAAATGATACATTCAAGGTTCAATTGTCCTCTTCTAAACTCAAAGCATCAACAAATGCTTCATGGGATATCCACGTATACAGCGAAAGACATATTGGGTGATGAATTGTCTACTTCCAGTGAACTTGTAAAAAGAGTTAATTTGAACATTGAAAGCTTGAAAACGCCATCTGAATTATGTACAAAGTTAAATGAGTTTGGTGTAGATTACCTTGATGGCAGATGAATAATCACTTTTCTTATGATCCACATAAGAAAACGCATGATTCTAAAGTTAGGAAAGAACTCTCTTATCAAGCTGGATTAGCGTGTTAACGTCCACATTGGGATTCTCAAAATCAACTATTTATGAAGGCACATCAATAGGCGATACAGCCCCATCACTAGAGCGTGATATAAGTAAGACGGGTCTTATACGTCTATTGTAACATTATTGAATATACAAGGGTTGGCGACATTGAGGCCGTTGCGGCCTTCTGTATCCCTCACTCTTCTGTCGTCGTGCACAGCAGTATCTGCGGCCATCACTTCTGCGCACATTTCCTCTCCACAATATCATCCGTAAGGAAGCAACTAATCAATCGTGAATTTATTAACACGATGTATGTACCAATGAGCAGAAATGTCATCAATAGAATTGACATATCAATTCATGATGATACAGGTGAAGTAGTACCATTCTGTGGTGGTGTATCACTTTGCACAAGCTTTACTGTTTTAACACATACACATCAGGACACGAGAATAAGGCTTTCGCTATTGTGGGATCTATAATTATCTACAGGACATAATGTCAGGCATTTACAGTGGGCATCCTATCAGAGCGGCTATCCCGTGTTTGCTGGAGGTAGACGACAAGTTGGAGGAGGCATAATTCGGTGCACTAAGACGTATGGTTCTTCACACCCACACTCAAAAAGAGGAGCAAGGGGCCAACGGGGGGGGGACCAACACACTATATGGCGTACCATTCATGAAGCGGGTTGGAACAGAGCTTTAGTACTTTGGTGCAAATGTTGCAGCTGATGCAGCTTCCAAGGGGAGAAGATATCGGTGAATACCATGAAATTGCGTGCACAGCAACTCTGCCATAAGACGCATTAGATGATTTACAAACAAAAGACGAGGCGTACAGTTCCGGAAGAAACGTAGGAAAGTCAAACGGGGACAAGTTGGATCAGGTCGAGTTACTAAGCAAAGGCCGTTTAGGAGAGGTAAGTAAAAAGCCCCACCAGAGCAGCACGTTCTAAATTCAAGACGTCGTGTGTTGAAAGCAAGAAAGCGCAAAACGGAAATTCTCACAAGCGACTGGAAACAAGTCAAAACGAAGGAAGACAACATATTTGTAAAGCTTAATACGATGCAGAGTATCAATTCGGCTTTGTGTTTCTCTTCGATTCACACGCCTCATCAAACTGACATTATTTCCTCAAACTATTGTTGATATAGTCCCCCACAACAAATATCGATGGTAACCAACAGCACTATTAGTTTGAGTATACCTGCTAATCCTCAACGATTATATTGACTGTGCAATCCATTGATTTAGAATTGTGTATACAAATTTAAGAAGACTGATGGTGTACCAATATTGATTTCAACTAAAGGTTATTAAAGTGGGATTGACAAATTCTTCCTATTGCCAGTCTATTCTCAGATGTGTATTTAATATTGAATGACTAAACAGATTGAAGGAGGGGAATCGGAGGGCATATCCCTATGGAGCATACATAAATACAATTGACGGCAATTTCAGAAGCAAAGTCTAAAACAGTCACACTTGGCAAAGTTTGCCGGCTGGTATGATGATCAGCAAGGGAAATTTGATGAGGTTTCAAATGGAAGGTTTAAAATAAAACGAATGGATCTTGACCAGGCAGATTCATAAATGGAATTATACTTGAAATGGACCCTGTCTATCTTGATTTCCTTCGTCAATCTAGATATCTACTACGGAGCGTGCACATTTCTGCGGTCTTAATATGCAAAGTTAATTTATTCGTGCGTGCACTATCTCCTCGTCGTCTCGCACCGTCCTCTATGGCTTTTGGGTGCACTACAAAACTATCAATAACTCCCGCGTTGTCAACACATAAGGCTCCTAGCCCCTGCCGTGCGCCCTCAATGTAAGGAGATCCAAGTAACAATGAATAACCGTCAGTCCATTCCAACGAGCATGGCGACAGGATTGAGGAAAAGCAATGCAATATAATCCAGTTAATCACAGTGGTGTTATCACAAACTTCAACAATTGGTGCGGGTATCATCCTCTCATGCCTACACAAATCTTTGTCCCAACTGCGATGCCGAAGGGGGGGGGCGATGGTGTATATCACATTTGTGTGAAAATCTGAGTCATTTTTGGATGCTTTTGAAAAGAATCTTATTTAATTTCCAACCACTTTAACGTTAGTAAATCTTAGCATCTCTATCAGGATGGATAAAATTTGTTGCTTGCCAAAGCTATGAGCCCCTAATTTTAAAGAGGGTAAAAATTTTGCCAACGTGACATATGGTTCTACTTTCACTGCACTGAGCATGTTTAACACAGATGATTTTCAAATGGAATTACAAATGGATATGTATAAAAATTGGTTACTTCTTCATTATATTACAATCTCACAGCAGGATGCAGATCTAGGGGGGGCGGTTGAAAGCGTAGGATGTTACAAAGCCTGGTAATCTACGACTTTGATGGTTGTTCATTTGAGGTCCACCTTTCGAAGAAAATCAATTACTTGCCTCATTTATGCTATCTATGATAGCAAAGTTGAAATAACTCGAGAATGCGAGACGTAACTGTCAGCTATCCAGATGATGAGTAAACTTAAGCAACATACAAATCCTTGAGGGAAAATGGGGAAATGCTCATCCCTACTCCACAGTCAATATTTCTTGATGTCTTTTTCTAGAGATAATTTACCTAATTTCAATTCCTTTCTATCCTTGTTCGCTTATCATCAATACGGACAGCAACAATCATTCATGGTAAACATTGGGTTGCATATGTACATCATTCGACTATAAAGTGGCTTGAATATTTTGAATTTTAATCTTCCTCGGCACGTTTATATTGGTACATTGCATTATGGTTGTATAGGTCTCACTGGACGATTATGTATGTGGTTTCGTTTCCACGTACTATAGCCTTGTATCTCTCTTGTGCGGCGGT
>CAJQUW010000643.1:0-86327 GCA_907163375.1 Prostheceraeus crozeri | reverse complement strand
AAGCATTTCATTTATTCGTACTCTCGTTATTCATGAAAATGAGGGAGTCAGTGTAACCGAGAGAGGTGATGGATGCACTCTGCCAAAATAGTCAGCACTATTGACTTTCACAAGCAATTTGATAAAATCAAATTTCTTGTGTGGTTATATTATGTCAATGCAGTAATCCTAGCATGTAGGGTACCTTACTTAACTAATCATTTTTTTTCTGAGGGATATATAGACTGCACTAATAAAGGATGGACAGGGTTACAAAGTAAATCGTCTATTATGTTTGAAACATAAAACATCTGTGATGCAAGCACTTTGATTATAAGATAGTTTTAATTAAGCTGTAGGTTTGTTAATCACTGACATCGACATTTGTCAAATAATCTGATGCACTCGAATCTAGAGCAAATCTTAAACAACAAATTTGATGCTATGGGGTCTCTAAGAAACTTGATTGAAAATGAAACTAAAGATGATACTAGAAAAGGAAATTGTACTCATGTCACTCTCGCTGATAGCATGCGGGTCAGGTGGGTCAGGTGGGTCATGAATCAAGTTTCGTTGACCCATCCTCCAACTCCGATCTCATGTTCATATGCAGAATGCATTCCCTGAGTTTCTCGAAAGTAGTCGAATATTTCAGCATCAGTTTTTCGGCAAG
This sequence comes from Prostheceraeus crozeri, assembly GCA_907163375.1. Taxonomy (NCBI): domain Eukaryota; kingdom Metazoa; phylum Platyhelminthes; order Polycladida; family Euryleptidae; genus Prostheceraeus; species Prostheceraeus crozeri. The sequence continues at coordinate 85,675 of CAJQUW010000643.1, read as the reverse complement.
CTTGCATTATTTCAGGGAATTTAAAAGTTCACTTTTTAAATTAACATTTTTTCACAATACATTTTACTAAATTTTACCATATGTTTTACTATAAATTATTCACTATTTTAAATTAAATTTAAAAGTTCACTTTAGTTTAAACGATGCATATAGTATTACCTTATTAGATACTAAGCAATAGCAAGTGATGATGGATTTGCATTGAAGAATGATTACAAAAACACTGTATGTTTAGATAATCTAACTATGTAAGCCTGTCATCACCTCATGAGTGTGATGTAAATAACAAAACTGTAAAATCATGAATTAAATTGGATGACTCTTTTGTATTTTAAGAGACAACGAAGTGCATGATGCTGAAAAATTTTAATACAACTTCAAACAGATGTTCTGTGTAAGGAGATGCCTTTACAAAGGTTCTAACGGTGCAATTCAGAACAGGTTTCTTTTGCTCTGCAGTCATATTCAGTTTCGTCCTTTGAACGTGGATCTAACAGAAGCAAGCATCGGTGGTTGCACTGTCCTTGTCATTCGTTGATCGACTACATGTATTTGACATTTGTCTAAGAAAGTTGAAAAAGGATTCAAATCATGCAGGACTCGTACATATAGTCTATTAAATGATATGCGAGTACTGTACGTGATCTTTCAGATGATTCTGTGACATATTTGACCACTCGATGGGTGACCATTTTAATGCACAAATATAAAGTTATAGAAAACTATTCAAAAGTATTGATCAAAAATTATCATCAGTTATAAAAGCACTTTATAAGAAGGGTTTTTGGCCTTCATCACCTCCTGACAACGAACTGTCATGACGGTTGTATAATTTTTGGTTATAACACTGAGAAAATCACATTAATAATCAATTCTTACACATGCTCTAAATATGTTTTTCAGCGCATTTTTAACAATGCTTTACGAACCAATTTGTTTAACAGTGCATAGCTCGTAATTCGATGTGAATATTGATAAATTCAATTGCAGATTTAATCTCATGGATCATGATTATAATGATATTCAATTAATGAAATCAGTGAAGGAGCAATCAATCACACGTGAATAGATAATAGAGCAAAGTAGACCTAAGTTTTACAGAAATACGAAGTATTGTAATAGATACTAATTTGGTTATACACTGGTTATACTATTTGGTTATATCGTTATTGCCAATTCCTGAACGGTTGTTGGAGAGAGAATTAATGAGACACTTTGGAAATTATATCATGTCCAAATTTGATAAATTTCAAATTGGTCACCGAAAAGGGAGTTCCACCACGTGTGCATTATTAAATGTCAAGAATTTAATTTCCAGAAACTTGCAAGAATCCGACGTAGTCAGTTGCCACATGCTTGCCATTGATCTCACAAAAGCCTTCGATAAAATATCCCACCGACTACTTATTCAAAAAATGATCAATGATGATTTAAATCCGTATTTTGTTATGTTTGTCAGCAATTATCTTAAGTCTAGATCTCAAAGAACAAGGTGGAAGTCGATCCATGGAAAGGATATGCCCGCTCTTAGCGGTGTTCATCAAGGATCCTCGATTGGACCTTTGCTTTTCGCCTATTTCATCAATGACCTAATTGTAGCAAATGATAACAGAATTCTTATGACTAAATATGCCGATGACATATTACTTGCTGGCATCATTTACAAACAGTATACTCAAAGTCCTTATCGTCGGCCTTATCACAAATCAGTGAATAGACATGATGATCATTAAGAAGGAGAAGTGCCAACAGATGTTTATACGACTCTCATCCGTTCGTGACATGTCTCATCTTCAAATTCCGAATATTTATTTACAGAAAACTTTGAAATTTCTTGGTGTCGTGTTTGATGAGGGCTTCAAATGGAAAGTCCATTTCGGTTCTGTTTCAAAGAGAGATTCTTCCAAACTCTCGATATTACGTCAACTAAAAACGTTTCTTACAAGAGGTGATTTGATAATAATCTTTAATAATTGCATACGGAGTGTCCTAGAAAACGCAGCACCACTATTTGTAAATGTTAATACTGAGCAAGTGAACTTATTTGAAAAAATCCAATCCCGAGCCCATGCAATAATATGTGAAACATCGAGCTGTAAATGTTGCGATTTCATTCCTCTATTCTATCGCCGTAATGTTATTGGTATGCGTTTATTCAAAATTTTGATCAAAGACAGCAATCATCCTCTACATTATCTAACACCAGAAACATATTCATACTCAAGAACATATCGACTACCAGTGATCAGAGCTGTGATAAGAAGCAGATCTTTTATAGTTACGATGACACAACGTGCAAATAATGGATTCTGATTGTGCCTTTGTTTTGCATCTAATGAATTACTTCAACTCTTTCTGTATATTCATGCTCATGGCCACACGATTTCCATTATTGTGGCCTATCTGATCAATAAAGGCTAGTTATTATTATTATTGTTATTATCCTAATCAGAAGCCAGAACGCTATAAGTTTATGAAAAGACTTTGTTTTCTATCTAAATGTACAGTATCACTTTGGGTTGATGATTACCCTTCGATGGTCAGTAGTGAGATGCATTGCAAATAAAGCAGTGAATAAAGGTCAATTACAAATCAATCAATGAATTAATTGCGACCAGCTAATTGCATTGATGTGAGATAGCCCCTGAACGTCTGCTCATTGCTGTCACATTCGTGAAATTGATCTCTTATTAACAACAGGGTCAATTCTAGTGTCTCTAATTATTTCAAAACTTGTTCGTGTTGTAGATTGACTGCCAAGTAATCAGTGGTTTCTATTTTAACACAGATCGTTTTTAGATGTTTATTATAAAACTTGATTTCTCTAGAGATGCTGTTTTAATAGAATTCCGTTTCCGTTCTTGTTTAAATGGAATCAATTATCATCAGTCAATCAAGATGAATGTGATAGATTGCAGTGTCATCAACACTTTCATTCAATTTGGTGAGCTGTCATAAAATATAATGATATCAGTCACGGAATGAAGCAGCCTGAAGCTACTGGAAATTGATAAAAAAGGAATTCCGCACTTGGATGAAAATTATTCCGAAACGCTTGGATAATTGTAAGCAGTGAAATGGGTTGGCTGCGTGATACTTTGTAATTCAACATCGAAGTTGATTTTGTGATATGATGTCAGTTCTGATTGCTTTTAGTGAATGTTAAAAATTTTCAGAATCCCCACAGAATCCCTATAGAATTGTGGGGATGGCCTCAATACCCATGGGTATCCCCGCAGAATCACCATGCCCACGGCAACCCTGATTATATCACATAGTAATTATAACCAATAAATGAGATCGATAATTGATAATTTATAGATGAATTTAAAGCTCAGCTATAATCAATATATATTTCAATAATAATATATTTCAATCTCAGACACGAGACACTCATCGGCATTTCTTGGAAAACAACGGCGATTGTGGTATTATAGTGACTTTTAGCCTTCATCTCACATCCCCATTGTCATCTTTCGACTTCTGCCGCTCAACCTAATTCATGTATCATTGTACTGTATTTACTTATTCCCACCTGATAGGGGATGAACTTTTTTGAATTTTGAGAGAGAGAGGAAACAAGGAGAAATTCCCATAATTTATACAGACACATAGGAAGAAAAAATTGTCAAAGCGCACTACTGAATTCTCTGGAAGTAGTTGGAAGCAGCTTGAAATGAAGAACGTTAATGAAAGAAGAAATTAATGAAGCACAACATTGGATTAATGTGCCAGATACGCAAGGAGTAGTTGGATCGAAGTGTAAATATCCAGATCTAGGGTTCATTATGTTAATAAACAATTTTGATCACATTGCTATCCTAGACACGCAATAAGAATATTCAGTGAAGTAGCTATGATGGCCAATGCATTTGAAAATGAAGATAGTCGCCCAAATCATTAATCCAAAACAGTTCCCAACAACAATAAGCGCCAAAATCAAAACCATGTAATAAGAGCGTAATGCACGAGCGCTTCATGTGTAACGACCAAGTGAAATGAAATGCAACAGACTGTAAAACTGGGAACACACTCAAAAGGGCTAACTAACTGCCAATCACCACGCTAACAGCAGAGTGTAAACGAACTCTTTTTGGACACAAAGAACAGGTTTGCGACCAAAGTTTTGAAAAATTCTATCAATGATATATGTCTTGGTTATCACAGATATGTAGATGACACTTGCATAATTGTAAGATCTTTAAGTCACTCTCAGCAGTTGCTGACTGCTTTTAATTGTGCTCACAATAATCTAAAATTCACTTGTGAAAACAAGTTCGCTGATGGCAGCTTACCCTAGATGTTTCGCTGAAGCGTGATCATCCACATAAGCCTCTCACTAGTGTGTTTAGAAAAGCATCATGGACTGGCTTGTATCTTAACTTTCATAGTTATCTGCGCCCTGCAATGCAAGTCAGGTCTTGTATGTTCCTTGTATAAACGATATCAGACAATCTGTTTATTGTCTACTTTGGCAGCTGAAAAGTACATGCTATACATGTAAGCTTGTACAGGTGAAAGTTTGTATACTTGGACAGCTGAAAGTACTTGGCACCAAAAATGTAGAGATGTTAATATCTGTCTGCCTTTTGTCAGTGATTCGTTGTCGGGACTGATTGGTAAACGCATTTTATAGCCACGAAACAAGCTTACCCCTCTTGCCGGACGGTGTTCACTTATGCTACTAGCCGTATTCCTGTGCGTTCTTTAAAAGACCCGGTTCCCTTTCTGAAGAGGTCGTTTGTTATCTATAATTTTACCTGTGACTGCGGAAGTAGTTACATCGGCCGAACAGATAGGAACCTGGGTGTTAGAATTAAGTAAGTAGGTAAGTACGTAATGCGTTTATTGTAAGAGAATGACAATCATTTATACAAAAGTAAATTCACAACAATAAGTATAATGAAATAGAAAAATCGTTTGTTGAAGCAAAAATCTCAGAAAAAATAGAGGAAATCACTATTTACAAGCTTGTTTCACTGTTCGCCAGCATGCATGACCATATGAAGAAAGAGTTTTGTCGGCGCGATGTCAAACACGGATTCAAACGAAATTTGCCAGAGTGAGTCATTAAAGAACATTTACCTCGTTGGCTTCCTGCATGTAACTCATCAACTCATAATACCTCCTCATCATTTGTCGACACGCATTTCAATGTTAATCATTTGTTGGCGATGCGTTTTCATCATAGTTTTCGATTTTGTGTTCTTCCACTCATACACTGTAAATCGCTCATTATCAATCACATAAGAAGGATGTAAATGCAAACCAAAATGCTTTTTTTGTTTATTTCTGTGTCTATTTGTATGCGTTTTGTATGTTATTTCAAGTGTGGTATGCTTTACCTGCTAAAGCCATACCAGCACAATGTTAAAAAAAGCATCAATTATGTCTAAAGTATGTTGATTTAAGGCCTCTTGTCAATAAATATCACACTAATGTTACTACTGTTTTGTAAGTAGTGAGATAATGACATTCAAGAGTCATACTTTCAATACTGAATTCGATTTTGATACACGTTAGTCTAGGGCATTTCATGAATAATCGATGAGTATTCAACCATCAACAATATTATGCATTATGTAATTTTAAAATTATGCATATTATCAATACGAAATAAAAACACATTATAATTTATGAACGCAAAAATAGTTATGTTTGAGATACATAAGTCAACATGATTGCAAGAATATTATCGTTTGAATGAATTGATGTTAATCAACTTGGTTCATCAAGTAGAGCTAACAAAGCGTCCTGTTTATGTTGCTAGACAAGTAGCAACAACGACACACCCATGGAGTATAAAATTCACAATAAATCTAATCTAGTTAAATATCATGCTATCAAAAATAAATATTCACGACTGATATTACTGAAAAGAGTTATTTGACAGTAGTATGTAATACATATATTTTTTCTATGTGACTTAGAGCTCTACATACCAGGGGCATACGAATGAGGATGAATTTGCATCGGGTCTCGTATATAAAACATGCCAACAACTCGTATTTCAGTGTAAAACAGCCAATCACAGATAGAATAGTTCGTATCGCTATATACCAATCACATAAGAAAGTAAGTGAGATTTCGTATGAAAGACATACCTGATCTCTGTAAACATGCGAGAATCTCGTATCAGATGTTAGTTTCAAATTGTATGTGATTTTGGTATATGTTTGTATGCAATTTTCGTATCCAGCGATTTGCAGTGTAGTTTTAAGTTGCGTATTCTGGAAGCTTTGTTCACTATTGGTCGTAAACCTGGTCTTCGTGTCCAAAACGAGTTCGTTTGGACTTTGTTGTTACCCTGGTGATTGTCAGTTGGTTCGCCCTTTTGAGTTGTGTTCCCAGTTTTCCGGTTTGTTGCACCCCATTTCACTTGGTCGCTGCACATGAATAGAGACCACAAAAGCGCTCGTGCATTACGTTCTTATTACACTGTTTTGATTTTGGTGTTTATTGTCATCAGGAATTGCTTTTGAATTAATGAATTGTGCGACTATCTTCATTTTCAAATATTAAGTGAAAGTTGTGTGAGTGTCTGCTGATAACTTCTGATTTTGCATGAAGGAGCAGCTTTTTACGTGTGTTCCCTTTTTCCAACTGAGGAAGCAACTCAATGTTTAATGATTCTGTGTAAATTGTTATTCTGAAGTTAGGTGATATTTTTGGAAGTCAGTTATCCTTTATATCACCGTTTTGTATTTTCTGCCTTCCTTCAGAAGAACATTTATGATTTGTTTAGGCTGATGCACATGTACGAAGGAAGCATCATTCATCTGTGTGTAAATGTTGGACGATTGAATCTATGGATGTGACACTAAGGAAAGTCGTGCGTTCGTGAGGACAACCGTGGCCGAACAAATTTTAATGCGATATGCATGTTCAATTCATCATTTTTATTACACAACGTCAATGAGGTTGAACATTAAAATTAATAACATGGATATATTACATAAGTCAGCAGGAAAGTCAAGATTCGACAATGGCAACAATTAATTTCAATGCAGAGGTTTCCAATATTTGCAAGTCAGCTGTTTTATCTCAAAACTGCTACAATTTTAGCAAATAAATTTTTAGTCTAAGTAAATAAATAGTCTTAAGAAAAATATTATTATTTTTTATTAATAATATTTTTACACATTATATTATTATACATTATATTTTCAATAAACTCAAAACAAATAGTATTTCCACTCAAATCACATTTTGTCAATTTTACAGAAAGAATGCGCCCATATAGCGCATCCACATTTTTCTGGCTGAATTCCTTTATCTGTTCAACATGTCTTCGGCCAACTGTCAAGCAAGTCGAACCAGAGTGTCACATCCGCATACTCCAGACAATCATGCGCTCTATGCTTCTTTTTAAGCAGAGATGTCTTGACCCTCAGAAACATGGGGGCACCGCACCACCTTCGCTGATAAGCAACTGCTGATAAGCTACTATCGGCAAGCCACTATAAGCAGTTGGACTTACGAGCGCACGATGTGCGCAAACAGGAGAATGTTAGTCCATGTTTTCTGATAGCGATGCTTGTCGGATATCTATGAAATTGTTATGTAATGATGACGTTGTTGACGTCACATCGGTACATGTTGTATCAGATGAGTCAAGAGCGACACACTCATTTGATACGAAAAGAAACTTTGCAATGAAGGAACGGTGTGCATCGGTCTCGAAGAGGAGTCGCAAACCCAACTATAACGATGGGGAATTGCACGCTCTAGTGAATGGTTTTGTTGACCACAATGAAATTATAAGCTCAAAATTCAATACTGAATTAACAAAGAAGAAGAAAAAAGAGGCGTACAGGGCCATATGCACTGAAGTAAATGCGATCGGTGGCAATGGCAGGTCCATTGATAATGTCAAAGATAAATGGCAAACTCTCAAGTCGCAAGTTAAAAAGAAGGCCGCTGACCATCATAAGGAACAGAGGAAAGCAAGGAACAAGACAGAAGAAGGAGAGATTGATGAAGCCAGAATATTCATAAAAATCTTGCTTATGGTCAGTCATTTTTGCCTCTGTTGGCCACAAAATGAATTCCTCATAAGAATCACATAATATCCTAGCAACTATGTGAATACAGTTACTGGCCGATCTAGGTGATACATCGTGCAAATCACCCACTACGGGTAAGTATCCTCCTTGGCTAAAGTAGCGTAAGGCACACAAAATTTGTGTTTCCACCGATAGATCCATACGTCTACTCGTTTTTCTTCCAAGTTTCGATGCAAATTTGTCGCACAGATCCCTTACCACATTTTTTTCCAAATCGATACCGGGCAATAAAATCGTCCTCATCTAATTCGAAAGCATCAATTCGATCATATAAAGATGCACCACGTGTGACATTCGAGTCAAAATCCGCATGCCTTAGATCGTCAATGTTGGGTTGAATCAATTCACTAACACAGCGTTGAATCAATGTTAGAAAATCGCTTATCAGATTGACTATCAGTCATGATCGTGCGCTGAAATTGACAAAGCTGATAGCGCACTATCAGTGACCTAAAAGTCTTGCTATCAGAACGCTATCAGGCGCGGCCATGCGCTGGACAAAATATTAGCAGCAGTCATGAGTCTGTATCAGTCGCTGATAGATGATGGTGCGGTGGCCCCTGATGTCTAGTGGACACAGGAGCCATATTTTTCTATCTTATTTCTTGCTCTGATGATATATCAACCGCTCATGCACATGTAAAATCATCATTTTGACAATGAATCTGCATGTGTCATTTCATTTCAATTGAATCAGTAGAAGCATGGTAGATAGGCCAAGGGGGTCCACTGGACTGCCCTCAGGGCTCAGAGGTTGTAGAGATTCCCATAACAAAGTTTTTACGATCAGATGAAAAATGATTTTGTGCACCACGATGATGCATAATGAGTGGAATTCATTTATTCATTGTTAACATCATGCTCGTGCATGTGCATTGTGTTAGAAAATTGGAGAATGTGAATATTTTGTTTTCGCACATGATCGTGCATGAGTGGTTGGCCTACATGAACAAATCAGCATAAATAAGTGTTCAAAATGAAACTATCATTATATTCATAGTTCGACACTAAAAACAGAATGTTGGCGAAGTTTTCACAACAGTAAATGATGACCTTGAGATCTCCACAGCTGTTTTCAGGGTCTTAAAATGCAGCAATTATGGCTCATGTTAGGCTGATTTTCGATTGGTATGGATAAATTTGAAAAAATGTCCAAATGTTATTCCTGCATGGAATAAGTCAATTTCATTCAAATCAACTATCTGAGGATGCATGGTGACAGCAGACATCGTAAAACTGACTATTAGTACAACTGATAATGTGCTAAATGTCGTTGAATTACAAAAACACCATTTTTTCGCATGTGTTTACTGAGAAAACTGAGAGACACTCAAAGGATTAGTTATATCGACTTGCTACACGCAAACATCATTGTCTTTATATTTCTAACTCTATGGTGCAATTATATATGAATAAGTGCAGTTTGTAGATTGCTGCCTGCTGTCGGCAGGCAGCAATGTAGTAATATGGACCGCGATGGAGGTCTGTAATGGACAAAGAAATCTAAGGGCGCGCAGCGCCCGTAGATTTCCTTGTCCATTACAGACAGACTTCAAGGTCTATATTGCTATTGTTACCCATTTCATCGAAGCTTTCATCTTTCTATGATCATCATTCCTATGCCCTTATTCATAAAAAAGTTTAGCAAAATATAGCTATTTTGAGTAGGAGCAATATGCAAGCATTCAAAAAAATGATATCTTGATACACAGATATCATTGATCATCTCTCACAGAACGTCATGCATGGCTAGAGCACATAGCATCTTTGTTTATCAATGCTTTTGATAATTACTTAAGCTGCACAACCGATATCTTGATGCATTGATATCATCAAAATTATATCTTCATCTGAATTTTAAAATCATCTAGAAAAGAATATTAGTTCGATGCAAGAGCAAATAAGTTACAATTTCCTGTAAGAGATGTCGATGTCAATAAATGATGGAATTGATAATGATGGATTTGATTTGGAAGACAACTTTTTGATAAATTGTGATTTTGTGCCGAATGGGCTGATTTCGGGATTAAGCACAAACGAATTGAATGCGTTAACGAAGGAGACTGCAAAGAAAACAAGCGAACAACAGACATATGAATACCCAACAATCGCTAATGAAATTGAATATCCTTAGTTAGACCCGGGAATTACGAATGTAGTAGATCAAGCAGAAATGAGCATGAGGCCAAAGTCGTCAGTTTACCAAACGATGCAATATGCGAAGAAGTTCAAGGATTTTCTGTCATCCAAAAATTAACCTGTAAATATTGAGACCATGTCAGAAACTGTTATAGCCGATTATCTGCGTTATTTCTACCACAATTTGAAGAAAACTGACAGAAGTTATTATTTCCAGCTACTTTAGTCTGTATCAGGGCTGCAATCCATCGATTTTTGACCCATGCGCCAAACAACCGAAATATTGATATAATCAACGGTTCTGCATTTAAGGCAGCCAATAATATGCTGATGACCAAAGTTGGACAGTATCTCAAGAGTGGAGCAGAGCAACGTAAGCAAACAGTTGAAATTGAGTAAAATGACTTGGCCCGTCTTTCTTCATACTTCAATCGGTCAACACCAGTTCACCTGCAGCAAGAAGTATGGTATAACATTGAATATAATTTCGGGATGAGAGGAAGGGAAAATATGCGCGAGCTAACAGTGCATACTTTCATTAAAGAAAAAGATTCAAGCGGAAGAACTTACATAAAAATAAATGAAACTCATCTATCGAAAAATGTAAAGGCATCATTGTCGTTTAAGGAATTCGATGACTTGAAAAAGTCAAAAATGCATGAACAAGAAGACAAGTCCCATTGTCCCGTTGAGGCATTTGACAATTACTCATCTCGAATCCATGATCTTAAAATATTATGGTCAAAAGACTCGAAAAGTTTTGAAAATGACAGGAATCTCGTCATTGGAAAAATACCCTAGGAAAAATGATGCCAGAAATTTCAAAAGCCGCATCATTGTCAAAAACCTATACAAATCATTCCGTTCGTTCTACAGTTATAAACCAACTCTATGATAAGGGATTTTCGAAAGAGCAAATTTGCAAAGTCACTGGACACAAGAATTCGAGAAGTTTGGAATCCTATATTAGGAAAAGATGTAGCGACCAAGAAATGTTCAACATGAACAAATCACTATACAATTCTCTACATTCCCAAAGTCAACTGCAATTACGAGAACAACAGCGGACATCAAGTAGCCTACATGTACATCATCACAGATTGACAGGCCAGAAGCTGCTACAAGTACTACATGTACTCGAGAATTTCAAATCTCAAGATGAGTCACAATTCCAAACAATATCATCTATGAAAGTTGCAGAAAACGTAACAATACACGGACCATCAACGAAAAAAATGAAAGTTGTTTGTAGAGGCGATGAAAACATTATCGAGATTCATTTCTCGTAATCAGACTGTTTCAATTCTACATGAAGGGCCTATATGGTTTTGTTGTTTTGTTACTCTTTTAAATCATATATATCTGTATATATAATATCTGTATGTATGCATGTGTGAATAGCAAATTTTTTCGGTCCGTAATATGCTTCTTCATGATTATGCAATAGATATCTACAGACATAGTGGGTAACAATGCGCATTAACCGGCTGTCATTTTTCAATGCCTATAATAACATAGAAGTTACTGCTAAGATCATAGACTTCTAAATTGTAGAAGAATGTTCTGTTACAGGAAGTCTGTGGATAGATGTAGATGTATATAAGTAGACAATGGAAATACCACATGAGATTTCAAGGTAAGTAATGTACAAATCGTCGGCGGCCTCTCATTTGTACATTATTTATGAGATTTGACAACAATAATGTCGTTTTGCCATAGATAACTCAAAATTCCTCCTATGCATCCAATGCAAAACGACACCTGTAATGACGGAAATAGACATGAAAGGGGACTTCATCTGCCAGCTATGAATACATATCTAAACATAATGTAAGATTATCAAAGAATACAAATCAATCATCAATTTCATATGCTACATGTGAGACTCCTACAGTATGTTTTTCCGCTAGCAGATTGTATTTCTTCTACCTCTGTTTTCGTTTCATCATTGTGTTATTCTTGCAATAAAATGTTGAAGTGTATTTGATGAACTATTTGAGATCGACGGGGATGGCTTTTTTATATCTATTTTCCTTCAAAATTAGAATTCCATGAAGTTTCTTATCAAAAATAAAGTTGTTCAGTTTCAAGAATCATGTACTGGTATCACTGTGTACAACCTCTAAGATATACCTTTCATAGTGCATTTCCTCTGCTACACGTCAATTTGGCATTTGCAATATGGAATTTGATTTGGTGAACAAAGTCTCACGTCACTGATAATATCAAATTATAAAGAGAATCTCGTAGTTGTTAATAGATAGGAACAGAATATACATCGGAAGAGCGTGGCCAAGAGATATTGACGACAAAACCATTGAATGTATTTGCTCATTGCTCGAATTAATAGTTCTGTAAAGAGTGCACAATTTAGGGTTTGAAATGATAGAAATGTTCGATGACAAGCTCTTTTTCAAGTGAGAGAGTCCATGAAATATTGGAAATGGATTCTCGTTATATCATGATTGGAGCGAAAATAGTGGACCATTTCAAAGTATCTGCGCCCAGTTTTTCGTGCGATGGTAAATTTGCATTGCTCAGAAGATAAATACAGTGAGCAGTTATCTTGCACATTTCAATAAATTATCATCACATTATCTGATCAACTGCCTACACATTGATATCCATATCGTGAAAATGTGCTTGGATTTGTTAATAAATTGTTCAAAGAATCTATTCCTCTGAATGCGTCATTGAGCAAAGACGGCTGGTTATGAAATAATCTTGTACTGGGGCCTAAGCTTTTTCTTTGATATCGAATGGGACATTTATATCTTAGAGAAACCTGTCTATGAATCAGTGATTTCAGACATCAGTAATGACGGAAATAAACATCTCATAAATAATCATTTGAACGCGCACTCGTCGATATGGCAGCATTACTGGTGTCACATCGATGCAATAGTCTTATATTACTTACCTTGAAATCTCATATGGTATTCCTACATTGCTTTGCTTAAAATCAACTTTCCTAATCATTTATTTGATTTCGATTTAAGCACGTAAATTAAGAATTTGTGAAAGTGGTCCACTGGTTTAAATCTCATCAAAACGAATTTGTAATGAATAGTGAATCCCATGAATAATCCAATAAGAAAGCCAAATACTTTCGCAGCGCATGAGTATCAAAATAGCATCATAGTAAAATCAGCCAGGTTTCGTTCTCTACAGTTTTCAATTACCTGCCCATTGTCAAGTGTCATGACAGCACATGTCCATCACGTGGTAGTTTCCAATGTCAATGTCCGCTCTCCTTTATCATTACAGAGTGTAGGACTGTTATGGTTCTAGTGGTGCGAAACCAGATCATTGATACACCGTCTTGCTACCACTGCATGCATTGCTGAAAGTGAATATTTACAACATTATGAAGGATTTGAAGATTTTACGCCTGTACAAGGAGGAACCTGTGAGAGGAGTGATTTGTGCTATTGACAAACGTGGTGGGAATACTTAGGCGAGGAAGATCAGGATATATACTAGGCAGAATTATTCGTGTTGAGGTTACAAAAGGGACCGAAATGTATCAGATACATTTTCAGAATTGCACATTCCTTATAAATGATCTGTGATGTGACAAGAGAATAACCAATTATGTAGGGTAATGCAAACTAAAAAATTGCTAGAAAGATGCACTACTGTGTGAAATCTGGATAAAGTACGTATTTAAATGGCAGAAATGCAGGTCCGAATTATCATATGCAGTCTGTGTTCTGGGTGGGTATGCATTTGAGGGAGAAAAAATAAAATCGGTCCGATGAACTTATAAGCAGTGCTGTCAACACACTTCACAGGTGACAAAATACCTCCATTGAAAAATTAAATGATAGACAAAGTCATTTAAGGCTTATTATATCATGGATAAAATAAATAGTAATCAAATGATTATAAGGATTAGAAAAATCTGTGGGAAAAATAAACAGTTATCATATTCATTTGCATTGTTAGTTGCAAACATTTTGCCAGGTATTTTATATAAATTGATATATCAACCGAGGAATTGAAAGACAAATTGTCTTCTTGGTAAAGCGGTTGAAGAGAAGAATGGGATTAGTAAAGTACACTGTAAACTGTAGGGCAATAACTTAGGCACGAAGCCGAAATTTCGTGCCAGTTAGCGCCTAGTTATTGCTTTTCTAGTGCCTCGAGGCACCAGTAGGCGCCAAACCAAATATTTGTTTATCCAATGAAATCGAAGAAAAAATCAATCAGCAAGAACTCGGCACTATGAGCTTAGAGCCTACTCGTGCTTTGTGTTGGTTAGAATTAATGGATAAATTTCGTGCCTAATTCAAGCGAAATTTCGAGCCCTAGAGTTTACAGTGTATGGGTAGTTATCTGAAGATAAGTAGAAAATAGTAGAGCCATTTAACCGTTCCATAAATCTTTAAATCATTTGATCCTACATATAAGTCACTATATGGACCTCTTTGGACCTTCAAATATGGACCCCATGGTGATATGGACCGTTGCTGAATACGGAGCACATGGTCTCAGTATAGCGACTCTCCGGACCTATGGATGCGCTACCTTTTCGTACTTCCAATACGGACCATTTTGCTTAACTGTGTATTTGTATCAAAATTCCCCTGTCATTGATGAAGTATTTACATGTACTTCAACCACGGATGTAAAAATTAAAAATGACATATTGACAAATATACTACCGATAGTTAGTTGTAACCATAGAGTAAATATATTAGGTAGAGTGGTAACTCCGCATTTATCAAATCCCCAATGTGTATACACTTTCGATTTTATTAAATGAAGTCAAGGTAAGGAGATACACTCGGAATTGTTTCAAAATGTGAGACACACACATGTTTGCAGTTTTGAAGAAATTACAACGGAATTGACTGATCATGATAGCAAAGCAGAAGGAAATGATATTACCGGTTTTTTTACAGATTTTCCGTGTCATGACAGCCTTGGAGAGGTGATGTTTGTTAAATTAGCAATTGACCTGCTATTGCTTTCATGCTGAGCCTCAAGAGAATCTTCTTAAGCGTGATAATAGACAAAGCAACCTGCCACTGGTACAGCAAAATAACAGAATCAACGACAATGATTTCAAATGACTTTGAAAGATGTAAATGGTTCCACATCACTATTCAGCAAGAAGTGAAACATGAATTTAGTGATCGAATCATGAAATCATGCCGATGAAAATTGAATTAAAAGCTTGAAATTTCAGCCAAGAGAGCACGAATAACATCGTGACTTTTTCATGAAGACTTCCCTAATAATACAATTCATGAAATTCCCTTGATAGTCAGCTTGCTTTCAGCTTTTTTCGGATTCTTAGTAGCAAATATTGCAAAACATACCTTTTGATATCCAACCTGCTTCATACTACTTATTTAGGAGAGTCATCTCGGTAGTATATAAATTGGCAAATTTTGACTTTTCAAAAGTGCTCAAATAATTTTTTGGACCACGGGAACGTAATCTCCGCAAAAAAACTGAATCTGTTGATATCAAAATTTTCACTGTATACAGATACTTTTTTGAGTCGACACTCTACCTATATATCCCTACTCTATGGTTGTAACTACCAATGTTGATATTGGACTATTCTGCAGATAGTTTGCACTGATCAATATTCAATAGTAACGTATTACACATTACAACGTATATATATTAACGGGAGACACTATTCCTACATGTTGCATTTTCCAAATGTGATCAAAGCTTCAAATGTCAATTGAATAGTTGTACATATTGTCATTGGGACAAAATGAACCGCTTTCAAGTATTTTAAAGCTACTTTGAACACCAGGTATCTAAACATGACTTCATAACCTTCCTTTGTACATAGTTTTAAAAATACTGTTTTCATCATGGATTTACAACCGTCCTACAACCGTGTGTTATTGTCAGATATAACAGCGAATTGTAATTACCAAGATTTTCTCAAAACTCTCTAACAATTCTCTCAAAAAAAATCTCATAAAACAAATTCTCTCTATTGATTAAAGGTCACATGCACTTTTTTTCAATGTCTCCAAAACTGCAGCCAAATCATTAGATGAATATCTCATTTGTCTGCTCAGTGGTATTCTTACGAACACATTGAGAGCACATTCCATTTTATCATTTCCCCAGAGTTTATGATAGATAAGTAAGGACATCAGAATTTTTCCTTGCGAAATATATTTTGAAATATCATTGAATTTAGTTCTTCTACTATTTTGAGATAAACTGTACGATAGTTCCGATTTCCATTAGGTAAAAATCAGATAATCCACCCAAAAAGCATCATCATTTTGAATATAAATGAACTAACATCGCTTTTGCAGTGATTGAACACATGTCTGAAGATGACGGGCTTCGACCACGCTTTGTCCATTTTAGTTATTCTCCTTCATCACACTCATGCATCGTATTATACAATAATGGCGAACAGAAGTTTTACCATTGCAAGTGCCGATGAAGTCTTCGAAGGAATCTCCACATCCAAAGATTGTGCTCTACTTTGTGACACATCTGCAACGTGTGTTGGCGGGAGATACAATGGTGACAGCCAGACATGCCAATTACAAAAGAATGCTGCTCACAAAATCATGGAATACTCTGCTGGGACTCAGAATACAAATGACGTCGTCTTCGGTTTGTATTGTGATCCTTCAGCGGGCTATGTGGTGACCTCCATGAGTGGCCGTATAGTACCTAACGAATTCATTTCTATGTCTAAAAATGAAATGACCACCTGTCAGAAATATTGTTCTGAACGGGATTGGTGTGTGTATGCACAAGTGGTTGACAGCGTCAAATGCGCCCTAGCAGCTAAAATACCTCCAAAGATTGCACTTTCTGGTCATACTTTCAACTCAACTCAGAAACGATGCTTCAACCTCACAGCACCTTACTTACCTATCAATCCACCGCACAGCTTTAAATGGTAGTTCAAATCGGACCTCAAAAGTGATTAATTGAGTTGAAATGTACGAATTGCAATGATTAGTACATACTCACTGGAGAATGGGTGGTTGCCGCATATAGGCCTGTAACAAAGGTACTCGTATTCCCAAAATCTCCTGCGTTGTAAGATTACATCAACAGAATATCCGTTGTCTATGAAGTGTTATTTTCATCCCACAGAACTGTGAGCAATGCAGTAGACCACTTTCATGAATATGTCATTTGCTTTGACAGTAGTCGCATTCAAATATCAAGAAAATATATTTAATCCAATCATTGTCATGATTTTGATTGCAAGATCCGTAGAAATTATGGCTGACTGTGTTCTTTTAACCGTGATGTTACTTATTTTGGCTCTATAGTAAAAAGTCATCAATCCGAAGCAGAGATGCGGAGTCGGAGTCCTATCATTTTTGCTGGAGTCGGAGTCCGGTCAATAAGTAGACACGAAAGATAATACAAACAAATTATTTATCCTAGTGCGCAGCTGTCACTGTCTTGATGTCAACTTTCTCCGTCAAACAAAAGTACAGTCGAGACAGCAGTGCATGCAAAGCTTGTAATTGTTGAGGGAATGAACCGTGAAAGTGAAAAGAGGATTGTCGTGTCACTCGGTAATTTAGTAGAGAGAACAAGCCTTCCTACCTCGATCACACTTACGCACCAAAGGTCACATCAGAGACAAAAATGAAATGCTGGTTTGTTTGAGAACATTACCTCTTACCCTCACGTTAATCTTGTGTGATGGCTCCTCCAAAGCGGATATTAAAATCAAAAGTGCACTCATATTTTTTGAAGAAGGATGGGGATTTTCCTGCCTGGCAGAGACTGGAGAAAAACCGTGTGAAGCACACATCAACAAGATGGGAGGAGCCGAGTCTCATGCATCCAACTGAAAGCGACATTTGATAAACTTTCATCGAAAATGATTGATAATTGATACAGCAATGATCACTAAAGATAGGTTCAGGAAAGCCTATGATGTAGGTTACCAGTTTTTTCAAAACTCTGGATTATATACTGTATCCTTGCCACTCGAAGTCGGAGTCGGAGTCCTATCAACCCCCGGAGTCGGAGTCGGAATCCTATCAAAATGATAGGACTCAGCATCCCTGATCCGAAGTATGAGGGGTATTATCGACTTTCTTGAAGATCTACAGAACTAATACTTATCATTCATTCCATGGAGTCACGCGTTCCCAAAAGTCTAGTGCGGTCATTGCCAGCTGTCAATGTATCTGTTCTCCATGACCACCAAGAACCAAAGTGGCCCTCCTCCCCTGGAACCAGAGTTGCCCTCCTCCTCTAGAACCAGAGTTGCCCTCCTCCCCTGGAACCAGAGTTGCCCTCCTCCCCTGGAACCAGAGTTACCCTCCTCCCCTGGAACCAGAGTTACCCTCCTCCCCTGGAACCAGAGTTGCCCTCCTCCCCTGGAACCAGAGTTACCCTCCTCCCCTGGAACCAGAGTTGCCCTCCTCCCCTGGAACCAGTCACCAAGAACCGGCCCTCCTTCCCCGGAATCAGTCACCAAGAACCAGAGTGGCCCTCCTCCCCTAGAACCAGAGTTGCCCTCCTCCCCTAGAACCAGAGTTGCCCCAGGTATGGTTTCTGAAGCGACAAATAATCTGGTCCGGAGTTGGACGCAGAATAGCATCAGTTTAACTCATTCCACCCAGCTCCAAACTAACGGCAGCCTTGCACCCCCCTTGAAGTCCTGAAATGCCGCAATGAATGCAGGCAAACAATCCAACCCTCAATTAATCCGACAATGGACATAAAATTTTATTTCTGCTTCATGAAATTTTTATGGGAGCTCATGATATTTTGATGAGATTATACTATAAATATCATTCATGAGAAAATTATCTTATAATACGTTCATGGGAACACCCTAGGCATTTATGAGGATTTTGTGAAACTAAAATCATTTTATGTCATTATGGTAGGCCTACTTTCCATGAGTTTAAAAGTACCATAGTGAAACATGCATGTTAGCAGCGAAAAGGAAATAGTCATAAGAAAACTTATTCAATCGATAAGAATCTCAAAATTTAGTCTATAAAGGGAAAAAATGAAGAATATAGAATGCATTATAAAGATCTGCAACAGCCTTATCGAAATGATGCACATACAATTTGACTTTACAATGAGCATGACCATGCCCGTTGCTGAAGATAGAGTCACAGTTCCATGTTTTATCACGATATATATTGTTTTATTATTATGAATGCTGAAAAAGTATTGTGAACATGGGAGGGAGCTGCGATAATATCGCTTTAATCCAAAATTTATCGCTTATTGCTTATCGTAGAGACCAGAAAATTCTATCGCTTTAAAATTTCCCGCGATAAATCCTGCGATAAATTTAGTGATAAAGAAGAATACAAAAAGCCGTTTTTAGCATTATTTTGCAACTAGTTTCGTCTTCCACTTCAAGTGATTCGGTAGACGGAATCGGTGAGTGATGAGTTTAATTAGCTTCAATAGAAGTGGTCTCGGAGACTGCATTGAGCTGTTTTTCACCTAGTTCATTGTCTGAACAGCGTCAGTACAAGTGCTATCAAATGGCCAGTTAATGGTCAGTTGATGCATGTGTCCCGTTATTCCGTATTGAAGCTACTTTCATGTATGGTAGAGTGGAGTAATCCGTACATGGAGGTATTCAGTACAACTGGTGACGTCCTGAGACCAAAGACGGCCTCAGCAGTGAACAAAATTTTGAAAGCCTTGTTTTTTGAAAGTGAACCTTCACCTCCTCAACCAGAGGTTAGTGGTGCCGAGGAGTGGATGAGGAGGATGATGAATTGCATGTGATTTGAATTGCTGTATTTGTGTTTGTGATGTTGTTCTGTGACAGTTTTGTTGATTTGTATGTTGTTATGAAGTAATAAAGTGTTGATTTCGGGTCTTTTGATGCTATTGCTTTATTCAATATTACATGTACATGTATATGGTGTTTTAAGTGTAAAAGAGAGGTTTTTAATACATATAAGTCGTAAAAAGGTAGTACCATATTTTTGGATTTATCGCAGGATTTATCGTTATCGCTTTTTTTGGAGGTCCAAATTTATCGCATATCGTTATCGGACCTAGCGGATAAATTTATCGTTTTATCGTTATCACTTTATCGAAAAATTTATCGCTGCTCACCACTGAGGAATACCTCAATAACTGAATACCACACTAGGTGACATGCCACGCTCAATTACGTGTAAACTACAAGTAAATAAACTACGCGTAATTACACATGTCCCTAAACATCCCTGGCTATGCGTGACATTGCTGCAACATCTGTCCGCAGTTCTGTTATAAAGAAAGACTTTGCGTCTCAAGTGTCTGCATGTATCAAAGGCTAAACAATATGATAGGACCGAAATTTCATGCTCAGGGAAGACAGAACATGCTTAGCGGCTCATCCGTGGTTCAAGCGGCAACGCAGACACACGTAGACGACGCGCAAACTACATGTATAAACGCTTGTACGCACGCATTCACAAACATTCCCCATGTTTTAACAGCATCAGATCAAGTGATTTCTGACAGCGCGTATGTACGCGCGTAGAAAAATAGAATGTCTTTAACCAAGGATGTCTGGGGTGTTCCGCAATTGCGCGTGAATTACACATGAATCACGCGTGGCATGTCACCTAGTGCAGATAAATAAATTCAGAAGAATGAAGAAGCAATACTAAATCTTTTAATGAGATTTTCATGAGTAATTCATGAAATTTGATGAGATATTTCAGGCGAAAGCGTTCCAAGTCCGCATGACAATTCATGAAATATGTACATATATATATGAGAAAAGCTCATTAAAATCCACCTTCAAGCTCCCTAACTCCGCTTCACTTGTACCTGTAGGTGCCATGCTGACTTCCGACAAGAACAACCCCGTCAGCAATCCTCCACATTTTCAGGGACGTGCTCTGGTGCCTCAGTGGTGTCTCCACCAGTCATGGAGCAGGGATGTAGAAGGTGTCAACTAAAAAATGTAGGCATGCAGTGAAATATTCGTTCCAAAAGATTCACTTTTCACCGATATTGTGCTCCCTAGGTTTGATGTTTAAATGTTTGATCAATTTTTGGCAATGTGGTAAGTTTTTGCAGTGTGCCACCCAGAGTGAGATTCCTCAGGGAACAAAGCCGAAAATCAGACTTTCACATGATGATGTGCCTCCTGTGCCTACTACGAATCTGCACGTTCACTGAGTTCTACCTGTTTTACCTCTTCTTGTTAGACAGGATCAAAGAAAGACACATGTAAATGCAAGTGTAAGGAGCGAAGAATTTGAAAAAGCATTCTCTAAGCGCATGCCTCAACGATGTACTTTGGGACGAATTAACGTACCTTCTTCAGTGTTGACACAGCATTGTGACATACTATGGATCTTGGTCCTTATATCCTCTATGTAAATCTCTGCTTACTCTGGAAAGCAATGATTTGATTTCAAATGATATGTTACAATGTCATCAGCCCTTCCAAATCAACAAGCAACTTAAGTTGAGTGAGATTGGTGAAGTCTGGATCCATGATTTTTTATATTCATTACTGCGCACGTTCAGATTCTCTAAGCATACTGAAAGTGGTGAACGCACCATTTTTGCTCAACTCAGTCACATTTTGCAGACATTCTCGCATACATCATTGATCAGAGTATGGTAATACGATTCACTTGAAAACAATCACTTTCAATGTTCTCCGAGTACCACATTTTATCGATCATGACAACACACTGTTAACTGTACGCCGTTAAAAACAATTCAATTTGACAGAAAAACTTTACAGCATATATGCTGAAAATGATGACGTCCCACTTTGATAATTGATGACGTAGCAGTTAAAATTCATTAATATCAGATAAACAGCGTCTGTTTTTACGGATGTTTGATAATAAGACTCTGTTTACGGATAATGATAAGACAGAATGCACCTCTACAGTTCATTGAATAGACAGTTTCTTATTTGAGTGACAGAAGCAAGTCTGTGCGAATGAATGGATGCATCAGTGATTTAGTTCGTGTTACCAGTGGTACACCACTAGCAAGGTTCTATTATTGGTCCACTACTTTACATTTTTACACAGTTGACCTCATCGATCCAGGATCCTCTGATTACATTAAGTACACTAACGATAGGGTTATTATTAGGACTATTGGACGGAATGTTGATGAGTCGGTGAAGCAGTCAAGCCTTACTTACACTGAACACCTTTTTGAGAGACAGTGAAGCCATCAATCTTAGATTAAACATTAATATATCAAAGTGCTTTTGTTGCCAAAAAAAGAATGGGTTTAATGCTGATGAGGTATTATTGTCTGATGCAGAAAAAGTGGCACAACTAAAAATTCTGGGAGTGTCTTTTACATCGAATTTGAAATGAGACATCCATATTAATAGCGTTTTGAAAAAGTGCAATTCCTGGTTGTATGCCCTTCGAACTCTTGTTTCTCCCCAACGAGTATTGCCTGTATACTCGTAAACCTGTATTTGAAACACCATTTTATTTGCAAGTACGTCTAGAAGGACTTGTGAGAATATTCATTGTGTTGTTCACGGACCTAACTCCGGTTGCTGGGATTTTGGAGACATTAATCAACGTCGCCATAGAATCCACTGCAACCTCTTCAAATCTGCAGAATGCAATATGATACATTCATTGCACTGTATTATACTACAGAGACCTGAACGAAGTGGGCAGTACGTCATAGAACTCTCTCAAACCGTACTTAGACAACGACAGCTTCAACTGTACATCGGAAGGTATTTGAACTATAACTGCAATGTTTAATAGCCATCATGGTCTTATTGTGCATGTTCATTCCATGTTTTACACGATGGCCCTAGAATTTTACTTAAGCACTGAAATGAATGTAAATGAATTTAAACACACACACTCTGTTCCTCATATTTTCAGTTTAGACTGCAAAAAAGCAGTCAAGTAAAATTCATTTTAGCTGGTAATTTCAGCGAACATTTGCTGTTTTGCAATTTACAGTGTAGCTTGTAGTCTTGTCAATTTGAGTAAGATTTCAGTTGAAAGCCAACTATACATAGGCGCGTTATACAAAAGAAAATGGAATGTGAGTTCACTCACAAATGTTTTTGTTTCATGGCTTTAATTAAATTAACGTGTCGTCATCTTTAACTGTCGGGTCTTAAGCTTTCAGCTTATACAACAAGCAAGACACAAAAAGCAGGCAAAATGCAAGATGAGAGAATATTTCAAGCATTGTCATGCAACCATACTATTGAAAAAATAACTGTTGCTCATGTATTTGAGTCTCTCCGTTCATCCGTCTACGCATGCATTTGAAACTATAGGTTAAAAATAAACGCCTGTTGTTTTTATGCTTTTTTAAGTGTGCAGCTGTGAAGTCAAAAATCTATCCAGACTTCCGTAATGGAAGAATGCAGGGATGCGGAGTCCTACCATTTTGATAGGACAAAGAATCCGGGGGTTGATAGGACTCCCTCTTTTGATAGGACTCCGACTCCGAGTGGCATTTATAAAAGCCCAGTTTTTTTAAAAAACTGGCAACCTACATCATAGATCAATATAGGCTAACATGAACCTATTTTTTATTGATCATTGTTGTATCAATTATCAATCATTTCCAACGAAAGTTTAAATGTCGCTTTGGATGCATACGACCGGGCTCCTCCCATCTTGCTGATGCGTGCTTCACACGGTTTTTCTCCAGTCTCTACCAGGCAGGAAAATCCTCCAAAATCTGTAACATAATATCATTTCCTTCCGCTTTGCTATCATGATCAGTCGATTCCGTTGTAATTTCTTCAAAACTGCAAAAATGTGCGTATCTCACATTTTGAAACAATTCCGAGTGTATCTCCTTACCTTGAGTTCATTTAATAAAATCGAAAGTGTATACACATTGGAGATGTAATGAATGCGGAGTTACAACTCTACCTAGCATACTTACTCTATGGAGTACACTTTCGATTTCAAGATGCGGCATAGAGGAGCCATCACACAAGATTAACGTGAGGTTAAGAGGTAATGTTCTCAAACAAACCAGCATTTCATTTTTGTCTCTGATGTGACCTTTGGTACGTAAGTATGATCGAGGTAGGAAGGCTTGTTCTCTCTACTAAATTACCGAGTGACACGACAATCCTCTTTTCACTATCACGGTTCATTCCCTCAACAATTACAAGCTTTGCATGCACTGCTGTCTCGACTGTACTTTTGTTTGACGGCGAAAGTTGACATCAAGACAGTGACAGCTGCGCACTAGGATAAGTGATTTGTTTGTATTATCTTTCGTGTCTACTTATAGGCCGGAGACCGGAGTTCTATAATTTGATGGAACTCCGACTCCAGCAAAAATAACAGGACTCCGGGACTTTGACTCCGCATTCCCTGGAAGAATGCATCGCAAAGTCATGTAATTTGAATCAAAGTCGCATATTGCAAAGTCGCAAATTACAAGCAAAGTCGAATATACGAGTACATGCACACGTGCTGTAAATGTAATGAAATTGCAGATCCATAACATTCTTTCAGAACAGTGATACACGCAAACGTGTATCATTTCATCGTGTTGACAGCTGCTACTCCATAACTGCGTATACATGTGCATCCATTTGTCATTACAAAAACCATCAAGAAATCACTCATAAAAAAGACGTGTACGGACGCACTCACGCCGACTTAATTTGCACCGGTGTGCATCTGAAGTGATCACTTTAATTGTAGCTTTATCTACATGAAGGTTGTGTAATTTTCAGGCTTGCAGTTGGGATTGGGATTCCAATAGCTATTGGGATTAGGCTACCAAAAATCCACCCCAATCCCAATAAATCCCAATAGATGCCAATAAGCCCTCTCCCAGCAAAATATGCGTGTAATCGTTGACATTAGTCATTAAGCTACAAATGCGTTCAGGTTGTACTGTGCAGTTCATTTTGCTGTGTGTTCAGTCTAACCTTGCCTCTGTCGAATTCGAACACTGAGAGCTCTTAGTTTGATTCACACAAATTGACAAAGTCAGCTTCAACCCTACTCAATGGCTTTAACTTCCCTAGTTGCTAAAAATAGTGGCTTAATTCGGAGGCCTTCTTGTGCCTCGACTCTTGCTTTGCGCGTGTGTATCAGGCATTGATTGGAACGGGCAATAGTATCACGCTGTAACAGTGTCATGTACATGAGCAATGGCTTCAATAAGAGCCTTGTGGCGACCTGTTTATTAACACCACATTATCCGATATAGGCTGAATCAATACCAAGTGTGTTTGTAGCTCGTACATACATATTAGCTATATACATAGGCCTCTACAAGCTCTTAGGTGAAGGCAGTCTCGGTGCAGACTGTAGCCATACAGTAGGCCTATTATGCATAATTGTGTAAAATCAATTAAATCCCTTATTACTATTAAAGCCAGTATAGTCCTAGGCCTACGTCCGTGGCCTTCGACAATTCAAAAAGTATCACATTTGGTAGGCCTAAGCGGTAAATCCCAATATAGCTTGGGGTCAACTTGCGTGCGTTTTAAGCTCTAAAGCAGGCTATTGGGATTTCTGTTGGGATTGGGATCTATTGGGATCCCAATGGAAATTCTCATTGGGATTGGGTTGGGATAGGGTAGGAAATTCATCCCAACGGCAAGCCTGGCAATTTTGCAATCATTAAATGCGCGATTTCTTTTTTAGATCAAACAATTAAGGAAAGTCATTACCAAGTGCCAATGGATTCCATTGGCACATCAAACATCTTGTGATTTAGAAGTTAGTTAGTTATTGCATAGCACATCACTCTAAGAATTCAGGCCAGTTCGGCATTTTGTGCTAGTAAGCATATTTTACAGGCATTTTAGATAGGGGAGAATTTTGAATTGATGACTTCATTTTCGTACATCTGTGGTGAGATGCTGCGTCTGCATGCCTGAGTCAAACGTCTCAAAAAGTACTTCGCTATATACTTTTTCGACTGCTTTATAAATTAGACCCAACATTCACAAGAGCTTTATTCGTTCCTATTAATTTTGAAGAATCTGATAAATTCCTTATAAGCATTCTGCCAACACTGTCAACAGTTTTAAGCGCTTGAGTTTATCCTCACATTTTTGTCTTAATTTACAATTTGCTAAGATGATTTATTAAACGTTGGCAAGTACCCATCAAGTATTTGACAAAATAAATAGGTCTGGAAGACACGGGGTTCTTCATTGTTGCCATCATTATTCACATTATACATTTGCTAGATTGCAATACAGTTAGACTTCATTTTCATATAGTCTTTTGGGCAACTGTATTTCAGTTAGCATCGAAAGAGTCCCAACAACTGCAAATAGCCGGATATATTATAATTCTTGAATAACAATTCTTAAATAAGTCTATCCTTAAGTAGATTATTCGGTTTGAAAGAAGTGATGCCCAGCGAATGCAGTCTGACAACCGATAGGTCCATGTTTCTGCAGTCTATTGAAGACATGTGCATAAATTCGTGATAAACAAGCAAATGGCTGATTCTCGAAATTCTTCAATGAATGTGAGAGGTTGCATAGAAATCGTTAATCAGTTGAAGATGACTGCCATGTGCACAAAATGTAATTAGTGCGGATTTTCTATTGATACAACTTTTGCGCATTGTCAAGAGCACAATATAGTATATATTTACAACTTAGGACCACTGTAGTGCCCATGCAGCCCAACCTGTCCATCATTCAATTCTATAGCCACGTCTCTGATGCTGTCAATCATTCACTCTATGATGCTTTTGGTCCTCCAATTATGTGCCCATCACTTGTCAATTTCTTACAGGTTCATTTCAGTATACCATGTTTTCCATGTCTCCTTCATTATACAAAAGTTAACGTTAATCCATGCTGCCTAATTTCACCAGTCAGTCAACACATCAGTCACGGCTCAACAGGATACAAATACAGAAAGTTAACTCCTTTAGAGACTTTCAGGATGCGCAAATCATCGCCAAAGTTTACGCATGATGGTTGTGGATTCTCTGTACACCATTGAATAATGCGTCCCTTTTCATCGGCTCCCGCAGTCTTCCCTCGAATGGAAATCACCTCTTGAAGTTCTTCGCCATAAGGCCCAATAGATCGCCGGCCATGAATCTTGAACTTCGATGAGTCACAACGATATCTACGTGCCAGAGCAGCTCTGAGATGTCGAATATAGGGTTCCTTCGGCAATTCAAATTCGGTCTTTAGAATGTCATTGCCTTCGTTGATGAATTCCACAGAGTTGTTGAATGTGAAACACATGGTTATTTTTTCTGAAAGACAAAGCGCAAAGTGGATGTACATCCCAGCAAACAATGTATGACGTTAAAACAACTAAAGTGGCAATTGATAAATTTATCAAATCTCAACAGATGTAGCCACCACGAGAAATGCTAGTCGTGGGTAGGTTTGAACAAACGACGTTGGAGCTAGAGGACGTGCAAGTATTCCCTCTAACCGCAAGGCCAGTGGACCATCTGTTGAGAGCGTGAATTAGCCAGGAAGGCACTGCTTTAACGCAGGCACGTGGAGGATGGATTGCATTCTGCAATCACCTAATACCGCATCCGAGATTGAGGCGCTTCAAGCAGGCGCTACACATTACATGTTTAGACAAGCAACCTGGCAATTGACGTATTTACATAAGTTTCGGTGAATGGTCAGGTATGGCACCTTTAAATCGTATAATGACTATACCGTTGTAATGAGGCAAATGCCTCAAGAAATTAGTCAATGTTATTGTGAATACTGTACACATACGATGGATCAAATTGTCATGCAAAAGATGTGCCACTGGTAGGATTCGAAACTACGACGCTACATTGACCTCTGCTCCACCAACCGAGCTACGAGTGCCTTGCACCGCAAATCACAGGATACAAAAAATTCTTTCAAATTGATACCAAAATAATATAATAGTATTTAATTTACCATTATCACAATTATCACAATTTATTCAACAATAAAAACTTTTAAACTAAGGGTTGTTACGAAAACGGACAATATGATCCGAGATGGCACTCTTATTATCTATTTTTACAACACTTCTACGATGCTCTGCATAACGGTCTGCAAACGGGCGATTTGTGGAACCGATGTCTTAATCGTCACATGCGGGGTACATTAATTGTCTGTGTAACAACATACACAATTCTATTGAATTTGCGCTTGATTTGCCTAAAAAGCAACATTTTGAATTTCTTAGATATACTGCAAGCATTTATATTTCCAATAATGAGGTAAAATATAGATGATTCAATAAAGAAAGCCATTCCGGTAATACCCTTCATTTTGATAGTTGTGCACCTAGTCATGTCAAATTTAATTCCATTACAAATAGCCACAGGTATATTGAAAATCGTTGCTCTGATATAGAAAGCTCAGAATTATGCAAAAAAGAGATGGAAAATAAATTAAAGAATAGCGGATTTTCAACAATGTTCCATAGAAAACAACAAAATGTTCCAAATGGAAACATGAATAGGAGTAATCAAGTATTCATAAAAAAGTTGACTTTATTAGCGATGATTCTACTCGTCAATTAAGGAAATTAACCAATGAATACGATTTGCTAATATCTATTGTAAATAAATGAGCAAAAATGTCATTAGCAATTTGAATAGTTATAGGCCTAATAATAAATTTCAATGCAATATTTGTCTCCAACTACCGAGTAAATATAATTGTTCTATGCGCTACGTGGTCTCTAGATCGCTCAATACCGATCACATACGAAGGATGCATACCACAATATTTTTTGGTATATTTCTGTATTCTCTTGGTATATATTTGTATGCATTTCGTATGTTATTTCAAATGTGGTATGCTTTACATGCTAAAGCCATACTAGCACGATGTTAAAAGAAAGCATAAATCATGTCCTAAGTATGTTGATAAAAAAGTATCACATATATTGATAAAAAGCATCAGTAAAAAAAAATAAAAAGTTTGTCAATAAAGATCACACTAATGTTACTACTGTTTTGTAAGTAGTGAGATAATGACATTCAAGAGTCATACTTTCAATAATGAATTCGATTTTAATACACGTAAGTCTAAGGCATTTCATGAATAATCAATAAGATTTCAACCGAGATTCCTTTGTTGTCAAGATTTCAACCATCAACAATTATGCATTATGTGATTTTGAAATTAAGCATATTATCAATCCGAAATATAAACACATTATAATTCATGAACGCAAAAATAGTTATGTTTGAGATATATAAGTCAACATGATTTCACGAAAGATATCGTTTGAATGAATTGATGTTTATCAACTTGGGTCATAAACTAGAGTTAACTAAACGTCCTGTTAATGTTGCCAGACAAGTAGCATCGACGACATATTCGTGGAGCCTAAAATTCACAATAAATCTAATGTACTTAAATATCACTCTATCAAACAAAAAATATTCACGACTGATATTACCGAAAAAAGTTATTCGACAGTAGTATATATATATATATATATATATATATATATATATATAAATTTATCAAATCTCAACAGATGTAACCACCACAAGACATGTTTCGGCCTGTTGGGCTTCATCAGTCGCGGGTAGGTTTGAACCAGCGACGTTGGAGCTAAAGGACGGATTGAGCAATCTCGGATGCGGTATTAAGTGATTGCAGAAAGCATTCCGCCCTCCACGTGCCTGCGTTAAAGCAGTGCCTTCCTGGCTAATTCACCCTCTCAACAGATGGTCCGTTGGCCTTGCGGTTAGAGGGTATGCTTGCACGTCCTCTAGCTCCAACGTCGCTGGTTCAAACCTACCCACGACTGATGAGGCCCAACAGGCCGAAACATGTCTCGTGGTGGTTACATCTGTTGAGATTTGATAAATTTATCAATTGCCAGGTTACCTGTCTAAATATATATATATATATATATATAGATTGAAAATTTTTTTTACATATATATATATATATTTTTCTATGTGACTTAAAGCTGCACATACCAAGCACATACCAGAGGCATACGAATAAGGATGAATTTTCATCGGGTTTCGTATATAAAGCATACCAACAATTCGTATTTCAGTGTAAATCAGCCAATCACAGATAGAATAGTTCGTATCGCTACATACCAATCACATACTAATCACATACTAAAGTAAGTGAGATGTGGTATGAAAACATACCAGATCTCTGTAGACATACCAGAATCTCGTATCAGATGCTAGTTTTAAATTGTATGTGATTTTGGTATATGTTTGTATGTAATTTTCGTATCCAGAGATTTACAGTGTAGGTTTGGGCTTGGTTGAAGGTAATTGTGTCGGCTAAAGTCTCGGATTGTCAACGTATAGCACTGACAAGGAGCTGGCCCCACATCTTGCAGTGAACGAGGTCGTACATAAAATCGTACATGAATGGTTGGAGGTCAATTCGATCTCTGATGGTCTCTTACGTCTGATGAAGAGCTCACTTTTCAAATGACGTGTCACCGATATGGCAGAAACATACGGTTTAATATGTGAACCCCTCAACTGGCCGAAGACAAAGTGGGATCGTTTTTTACAAAGCGAATAATGATCCGAGCTGTTCGAAAGCTTAATTTCTTTCCTTTCCGACTGGATCCAACTTTTCTAGGGCGCGACGAAAAAATTAGTTTTCCACATTTGACGGTGGTTTTTTGGGAAAGCTACTTTTCGGCAAACTAGCCGTTCGGACTGCCCTTATGACAAAAGAGTAGAAACTTATGCCCTTCAAAAACTCTTTCACAAGCTTCGACTCAGTCATCATGACATATGATGAATTCTGAGACGAATAGAAACTTTGTTTACAACGTATCTGGGTCATCCAACAATTTGATTTGAATATGGAGAGCAGCGGTCTAGACAACATAGATATTGAACGCGTGAATATGACCTCATACATCAAAAGGATGCTCATAGAAAGTCCTCTCACCTGGTGTTTGATTCATTATCATGCTCACATCTTCCATATATAAAATCTCAGATTTTTGAAAGTGGCGATTTTTACATTTCGACCTCTGTTCATCTTAAACAATGACGGATACGAATATATAATAGCTCATTGAAAAACTAACAACATAAGCTATCGAATGGTTTTTGGCCTGTCAATATAAAATGAAATTGAAAAGCAGGAGAATCGATTGATACATAATTAAGTCGAAATATCGAGACATAATTTAGGTGGTCCGTTTTTAATGAGCAACTCTGTAATATCTTATCCAAAGAGGAAATTGCATATACGTACGCATTTCCTGAAATTTCTATGAAAATATTGTGAAGTCATCACATGAGTGTTATACGAGTAAAACCGAAGATATCTCTCAGGTGTAGGATGATGTAATTTTGTCAAGCATTCACCTCGACAGTTTGCTTAGAAAAGTTAATGAAGGTGTCATGACTACCAGTTATGTTGTTGCAGTTAAAGAACCAGACTCTCGTGCTGACAAAATGATATTTATAGAATCTCTTTTATGCATAACACGTGATATTTATCAACGACTTTGACCAGCAGATTTGGAATTGATATACATGTAGATAATTCTTTCTTCTGCCATGACAATTGCATTCTGACGAGTACAAACGGTATCCATCTCGCTCACCTGCATGACATTTTTAGGCTATTCATGTTTTTTGTTTTTATTTCTCGGTTGCTATTTCATCTTGTAATCATCGTTCATTATGAGATTCTGTACTGCTGTAAATCAGTTGAATATCATCAACAAGGATCCTCTTTTTCAACTGACAGATGAACGGTTGCTTTAAATGACAGATACATGCATTGTAGGATCTGTAGGACTGCATTCGAAACTTAAAAAGTTACTTACATACAGTAGGCATTTTCTGTTACTGAGGTCAATGGTGCCTTGTAATGTTCACACATTACATTGTAATGCACAAACTGCAGATTGCGGCGATATCACAATCATTATTTTGCATACATTGAAAGCCGATTCAGTCGAATGTGAATTTAAGAAAACAATTCAATTTCAGTTGTTCAGATTTGAAGAATTCAGATAATTGTGGACAAGTTCTGTTGGTAAATTATGTCTTTCCGATCATTATTTAAAAAGTTAACACGAGCCACTGATGCATCACACTACTGTAAATTACATTTTAAAGGAAATGCATAAACAAGTGACAGCTAGATCATCGCTACAAATTTACACAAGCGTAGAAAATAACAACCTGTTGTCTAAACATAAATATATGCAACATGTAACTGTCTAGGAAGATGCACAAATATTTCCACCCGGACAGGCTATTTGATATGCAGTATTTTAACTTTTGGCTGTGTCAATTCATAAGTCGTTGTGAAATACTAAAGTTATACGAGTATGTTGTCATTTTCTTTATTGAAATTCTTTAATGTGTATATGGGCAGTGGCTATTACATCGGCTGAGCTGGAGCGATTTTGGTCTCACGACTATTAGGCCTACATTGGCTGAGCAGATGCAATTTTCTTCCATGTCTCCTACCACGCCTCATATTTCTCAACCATTGCGGACTCACATTTACTCAACATGACAAGAATTATTCTTCAGAATGTGTGTTGACTCTCTGCTTTCCTTGCATCACCATACTTTGTCTTGATTCGTCTACTATGCTCTTTAGAAATTCAGTGATTTCTTGAGCGAAATAAACTTAAATGGTTCAATAGCGACTAAATAAGGTAGTCGCGAACTACCAGTAAATAGGCCTACACGTGCATAAAAAATGTAGGCATTGAAAAAACGCGTCTGTTTCGTGGAGATCACCATGCTTTGTCATTTTTACATTAACATTGTTATTGCTAATTACCATTGATCACAGACACTGTAACTTGCCAACTTAGGGAAATTTTGAAGATGAAAAACAGCGAAGAACTTTTGCTGGAAACAGCGGGCGACTGGTTTGTAAATGTTACCGAGGAGCTTTTCTAGTAACAACTTTCCTATGATTTATTGGAAGATGTACAGAACATTCCGCAATTTTGTAATAATGATTTTCTTCCCTTAAAACACTATAACATAATAGTGCAGATAATTAAGTGCCAGTTGTGGATATGGTCATCATGTCCACTCGGTCTACATGCATATTGACTTAATTCAACATTGATATCATATGAATGAGAAGGCACTTTTTACAATAGTATGTTCACGTTGGAGGACACTCTAGAAAAAATCACGTACGATTCTTATTGTCATAAAAGATGCAGTTGTTCAGATATGATCAATGTTCAGAGAGATTGACCGCTCATCGAATGCGTTGCATCAAGACCTGTGTATAATCCTGGTGATATGGCTGATGATCGTTCTCAAACTCACTGGTTGTCATTCTCATTTGTAACCTGTTTACTTGGACTCGTTATGGAAGTGAGTGGTCCACCCGGTTGCACGAGCTTGCCGCCTTTACAGGACAAGAATTTAAGACAGGGCCTTCATGCACTCCATGTCTACTACGAGCCTTTTGCGTCTACTGAGCGCTTCCGAATTGGTATGTATTTCTCTGATTACATGAGAAGTCCGCAGTCTAGATTCACAAATAGTGACATGGAATGTCTTCAAGTCATCTTCTATCATATGTTGTCATAATGTTTCTGGTCGGTGATGTATGCGGGAATGCAAAGTTCGCCGGAAGAGTATCTAGGAATGTCGCCGTAAAATTCTGCAACATGTTTCGTCCAACTGTATTCACATCGTCCTCCGTGAAGAGAACTTCCCTCTCTTTCAGGAATCTAGTTTGATCGATCGGCATGAATCTTAGATTTTGGCTTATTTTACTGATCCACTCATGCATTTAGTCGATTAATTTTTCGAATGACAAATTTCATTGTATGCATCATTCAGCAGTTTTCAGGCGCCTCAGTGCAATGTATTTACTTTAGGTTCCTCGAGTGCAAAATGGTCTCCAAAGTGGTCTTTACAAAAACTGGCCAAGGGAAGCCCAAAATAAAATTTTAATAAAAGCGATTTCAGTAGCATCAAAAATCCAAGTTTGTGTTAAAATTTCAACCGGAAAGTCAATGGTGTGTGGTAGTTTGTGGAAGCAGGCCTAAGTAGACCTATTTTCAAACTGTCAGAAGCCATCAAGCTTTCGGCTAAAATTTGAACAGAAATCTAGGTGTTAGGTGCTGCTGAAATCATTTCTGTTATTGAAATTTTGCTTTGTGGATTTCTGTTGGAAAGTTCTTAGACCATTTTGCATGAAGACCATTTTAAACTGCCATCATGCATCTCTGCTTTGCCACAAGATTGTAGAAGACGATCTGCCAATCGCCAATCAAAAGTTTTCTTTCACCTTTCGCAAATTCAGCATTCCAATCACCAATCACCTTGACTACCTCATCATGATTACAACTGCTCTCGATCCACCTAAGTGGTATTTATCCATCCTTTTTTCTATGTCTTGACCTCAAATTGTACTTCTGAATCTTGCTGTATGATGTTGATTTAAATCATCAATTTACTCTAAGAAAGGTTGAGAAATAATGATTTATGATTTGTATTTTTAAGTCATAACCAATTCTGTAATTCTAGAACTCAAGAGTTCTGGGTATTTCTTAGTTGCTTCTTATTTCAATATACTTCTACTATGACATGGATGTGTTTCAATTGCTGAATTATTTAGAAATATAGCATGGCGACGACGATGGGATCGTGATCAGGCACATGTATCCACAGATAGGAATCTGCAACTCATAGGAAGGATTATAGGGTCGGATGGAAATTCTCTTTTACCTCTCGCGCTGGATGCCATCATCAGTGCACCCATGCCACACGACACGTTTTTGAGGTTGTTTCTGGATTTGTTTCATTCCTGCTTCAATTACTAACCAAAATAGACTACTCTCAAAGGATGGGAATGAGCACAAAAAACATTTTACCAGCCATAAATTTGAAACATGCAAGTGATTGACTGGCTATAATAAGCACAACACAACCTTGCGTTGGCGTGCGAGAGTGAGTCCTATAGCAGTCTTCGAGCGTGAATGTTCTCAATGCTAATCTCAGCTCTTTGACCAAGGCGATCAAGCGTCATATGAGAAATCAACATGCCATTTTCATTGTCATATCATGTTTAGAATCTTAGGAAAGCAGAGTCGAGTTGAGGAACAATCAGCTTAGGATTGCATGCTTATTATGAGGTTATTCAGAAAGAGGAAGACCTGAAGTGAATCACAATTCATATGCAGTATAGTCAATATACGGTACAGTAGTCTGTGGACTTCAGTCTAACTTTCACTTAAGTATCAGTATTCATTTCTCATATATTTTCATTTCATCATGTAGTCATGCATGCCAGCATGACTTGAATATACATGTACTTACAATTATGTAATGGCAATTACAATTGCTGTAATTAGTAATTGTAATCAACTACTCTTTTAGCTATGTAATTTGTAATTGTAGTCAATTACATTTCATGTGTAGTTGGTACAAGTCTGACTTGCACTTGTAAGCTTGAAAATTCATTGAAATTAAGATAGAGTCTATTCAATTATTTTATGCAGTTCATTTTGTTTGCTGCAGAAACACGAATCCACCATGGAGCGAAGACCGATGGTCTGGAAGCACGAGACGCCACTGATCGCAATCTATGTATTATAACAGAATATGCCATTACCCTATTGCACAAGTTTATAAAATTTTAAATGTTCTTTTCATGTTTTTAACTATTTTAGTCGAATCTCTTGAACTATGCTAACTTACACGACTGTAGTGTACATTCATGATCTCAAAATTTTACATGTAGGTGGTCAGGAATGAATCGGTCTTGAGGGAATGTCTAGGTGATGCCACATTCTCTTCATGCACTACTGTATTTCAAACTTGCCTGGAACCAATCAAGAAAATTCCATGTAGAAGTGGTATAGTGAAGTTATTCATCGCGAAACAGCTTCAAGCAAAGTCAATTCATCTGAGAAACAGAGTTATCTATGATTTTGGAATGCATGCGCCTTTTCAATGCCTACATTTTTTATGCACGCGTAGGCCTATTTACTGGTAGTTCACGACTACCTTATTTAGTCGCTGTTGAACCATAAAATGCCAATTCGCTCTATAGTAGAATGTGAAGCGTTAATGCACGATAATGTCCTGTTGAAACGACATAGTACACTAAATTTTGGGATTGCTGTAGTGTCTAGCTCCAACATTTTCTGCTCTACTCGAGCTGATGATTTCTCAATCACCAAGCTTTATTGAGTCATAAGCTTAAAAATGTGATATGATTCAACGAAATTGTCTTATAGCTAGGAAATAAGTTTATTTCGCTCAAGAAATCACTGAATTTCTAAAGAGCATAGTAGACGAATCAAGACAAAGCATGGTGAAGCAAGGAAAGCAGAGAGTCAACACACATTCTGAAGAATAATTCTTGTCATGTTGAGTAAATGTGAGTCCGCAATGGTTGAGAAATATGAGGCGTGGTAGGAGACATGGAAGAAAATTGCATCTGCTCAGCCAGTGTAGGCCTAATAGTCGTGAGACCAAAATCGCTCCAGCTCAGCCGATGTAATAGCCACTGCCCATATACACATTAAAGAATTTCAATAAAGAAAATGACAACATACTCGTATAACTTTAGTATTTCACAACGACTTATGAATTGACACAGCCAAAAGTTAAAATACTGCATGTCAAATAGCCTGTCAGGGTGGAAATATTTGTGCATCTTCCTAAACACTTACATGTTGCATATATTTCTGTTTAGACAACAGGTTGTTATTTTCTACGCTTTTGTAAATTTGTAGCGATGATCTAGCCGTCACTTGTTTATGCATTTTCTTTAAAATGTAATTTACAGTAGTGTGATGCATCAGTGGCTTTGGAATGAGAAGAATGCAACAGAATATAGGCAGCAATTGACTTGATATTAATTTTGGGATTTTAGCTTGGAAAATATTAAAAGTTGTTTATTGTCATCATCAAGGTGAGAGCCATAAAAATGACCTCAGACAATATTAATTGAATACAAACAATGAAATCAACCAAAAATCGTGATTTAGTGCCAACTTTGAGACGTGAGGATTTTTCTCCTCTACGGAATTATCTTGGACCTCGCGACTCAAAACTTATAAAATTATATTATCTTTCATCATACAAAGATTCGCAGATATTTCCTGCATGGTAAACGTAAGCGTGAAATTGTGACTTAACAGACAGGACTAATAGGATGAACTGGTTCATTGTTCTATAGCTATGGTATGACTTAAGCAGATTGATCCATTTCATTAGTGACATAAGTTACGATGCTTCCTATCTGGACAAAAAGATGAAGAGACGACATGGGTGGAAGGTTTAAAATCGATAATCACCCAAACATTTCTCCAGAGGACCTCTTTGTATTTTCTGAACAAACTTCGGTCGATGTAGTTCAAATATGTGAATTTCAATAAAGTCATCGACGTATTTTCGAGAACATTCAAATTTTGAATTGTGCAAGTTGCATGGAAAAATATTTTTTCTAAGATTCTATATGAAATATTCTCCTTCTAAACTGTTCGCATTTCCAGGTCTTCATTCTAGTGCTTATTGAGCTGTAAAATGACAACATTGCGACCATCTATCGAGTCCACTTATTGGAGTAATTTGAATTTTAGTGACTTAAATAAACACTTCTTCCGCAAAATGAAATTCAGTCCCCGGTGTTGTTGTGCATGCTCAGTGGTGAAATGTCCATCTTATTATAGAATATGCTTTGATTTATTATATATATATATATAAGAGAAATAAAAAGACCAGAGGTTTCCAACAAAATTAATTGTATTCCCCGACTAGTTTCTGCAGGGTGCTACCTGCTTCTCAAGGAGACTGGGAATGAAATGATAGAGGATACAAAATTATAACTGAATGCATATAAGTATACACAAAAACATAGAAATCATGTTTAACATGCATTGAGACGAGGCTCATATCTTTGAATGAAAGCAAATTCCATTCTTTCCCTGTCCGCTTTCTTGGATTTTGGTGACATTTTATAAAATGGTGTTACAATGAATTTGATTTCTTTATTTTTAGCACAATTAGTTATATGTTTGCTCACGGGAAGAATGGAGTATTTCGGGTCAAAAATATGCTGTCGGTGAAGTGTCATGCGGTGGCGTAGGGTGTCTCCGGTCTGTCCAATATAGTATTCATTACACCCCTTACAGACTAATTTGTATATCAGATTGCTTGATAAGCAAGACATATTTGATTTTATTTCGAAATTGATTATTGTATCTTTTACTTTAAAAACAGTATTTTTCCTGTTGACAGAAGATCACAGCACTTGCACAAAGGTTCATTGCATTTGGTGACTCCGGTGATTGTGCATCGGTTATTTCTATTCAAAATGGTTAGCAGAGGTTTGGGTTGTCTGAAAGTCCGTCTTACTTTTTGATCTTTGAAACACTTTGAAGCAGAGAGAGAGAGAGAGAGTTGACTGCTGAGTATATCACATTGTTGTAAATACTTGGGTTGTTCGGGTTGTATGTTTGTACAAAGTTCAAAATTTTATCACTTTTAGTTTTTCCATTTGTTTTGTTACCTTGGGTTCCTTGTTTTGTTTTGTAAATTGCATTGTCAATTAAAGTACAAGGATAGCCTAGTTTCATCAGTCTATGTTTCAGTTCAAGAAACCGTGTTTCTCTAACATCATTGTCGGAAACTATACGATGAATTCTTTTGGCCAGACAGAAAGGTATATTTCGCAAAATATGTCGAGGATGGTTTGACATGAATGGGACATAATTAAAACTGTCTGTACTTTTATGGTGTATGTCAGTTTCAACGACACCAGAATTTCCCTTTTTATACACATGAACATCCAAGAAGTTTATACAATGATAATCTTTCTCAAAGGTGAATTTAATAGATTCGTGTAAATTGTTCAGCATGTCAAAAAATGAATTTACATCACCATAGTAGTCGTCCCAAACCAACCAGCAGTCATCAAGGTAGCGCAACCATGAAGTTCTCAGAATTTCACTGACATCAGATGGGTAAAGTTCATTCAACCTGGTGTACATTTTCATTTCGAGATACCCCATCACTAAATTTGCGTAGGTTGGGGCCACCGGATGACCGCCCACCGGAGTCACCAAATGCAATGAACCTTTGTGCAAGTGCTGTGATCTTCTGTCAACAGGAAAAATACTGTTTTTAAAGTAAAAGATACAATAATCAATTTCGAAATAAAATCAAATATGTCTTGCTTATCAAGCAATCTGATATACAAATTAGTCTGTAAGGGGTGTAATGAATACTATATTGGACAGACCGGAGACACCCTACGCCACCGCATGACACTTCACCGACAGCATATTTTTGACCCGAAATACTCCATTCTTCCCGTGAGCAAACATATAACTAATTGTGCTAAAAATAAAGAAATCAAATTCATTGTAACACCATTTTATAAAATGTCACCAAAATCCAAGAAAGCGGACAGGGAAAGAATGGAATTTGCTTTCATTCAAAGATATGAGCCTCGTCTCAATGCATGTTAAACATGATTTCTATGTTTTTGTGTATACTTATATGCATTCAGTTATAATTTTGTATCCTCTATCATTTCATTCCCAGTCTCCTTGAGAAGCAGGTAGCACCCTGCAGAAACTAGTCGGGGAATACAATTAATTTTGTTGGAAACCTCTGGTCTTTTTATTTCTCTTGTATCCTTTCGTTTGCTTTGATTTCAATTATTTACCTATATATATATATATATATATATATATATATATATATATATATATATATATATATATATATATATATATATATATGTATGTATGTCTAATATGCACAGCAATATGACTATATTTATTCTTCGAAGCTCATGTACATGTAGGCCTTGATGAATAGAATAACTTGGATATGTTTAATGTCAAATTCTAACGAGACTCTGTTTGAATTAGTGAAGTCAAGTGAAGAAGGGAGAATTGCAAGTTTATTTAATATCCAGCATATGTAACTGAAGTTCAAATTCGAAAATATAAATAGTAGGCATCTTTATTAGAATTGAACCACTTCACAGGGACATTAAAATCAATAAATTGAATAGTAGACACCGGCTATTTAAGAAATTCGAAAACAGTAGATGATGATTCTAATCACAATTTGATATCTGTTACGAGTGCACATTTTCAAAAGCAGGCTACTCATGACATCATTCAAACCAAATCAATTGATATTGTTTTATCAAATTATTTAATATAATCACAGAACTAAATATTTTGTTTGTCTGCTTCGGTTTGCTAGAAGGTGATTAATACGAAACTAACGGCACATCGAGAAACCTATGGACAAAAAGGAATTCCTAAAAGTTTACAGAGATAGGAAAAAAGTCGTGCGTCACTTGCGGATTATTGTGAGTTCCAGCAAAGAGCTTCGATTGCCAAAATTCCTTTAGATTCGAAGAATTCAGATCATTGCGCACAAGTCTTCTCCATAATGTTGGCCCTTCGGATCATTATCAAAGAAAGTAGCAGGCATACGAAAATTAGTTCACTTGATGTTTTCACATCCTCTCCTAAGCATTTCTCACTGCATAGCGCATACACTGAATCGAATGTTAGTCAGGCGATGTGTGTTTTGGTGTGTGCGAAGTGATATCACAGCACCCACGCATCTCTCACTGGCTCTGGTGTCCTCTGCTGACACCTTATTGTTTGCCATTTCCAATAGCAAGCGATGCACGAATTATCCATTCGAGAAGGAGCAAGGTTACACATAACCCTGCCTTTCTAGGAAACCGAAGCGCACGCAGATGAATCTAATTCTGTGAATATAATAGTTGTTGAGGATCTATGTCTCTTCGAGAAACGCATGCTGCCGCAAAAAACAAAATCCAAAACTGTAAGACACGCTTCTATTTTTGTCAAGTATTGCTGTGACTACTCTCCTAAATTGTGCCATTTTTATATTTTAATGTAGCTTTCTACTTTCTTCACTGTGCAATGTGTTCACTGCCCCTGTGAAACAATGCAGAATTGATTGATTGATATTGAATTCCGAGGAGTGAGTCCGATAACAGGTGAAACTTCCTCATTTCGCTATTTCGAGTGATGTTGCTTTATTGTGATGTTAATGATGACCTAACTGAAGCATGCGGGTTCACTCTGCTTGAAAGGTTTGCCATTGAAGAACTTGAGAAGATGACTTCTACTATATAAAGAATACCTCTTCATATCCAACCTTTATTTATTTCGAATTTTATTATTTGAAAAAATTTCATGAGTATGCTCCACAACTCCTTCGTA
Source organism: Prostheceraeus crozeri (assembly GCA_907163375.1). Classification (NCBI taxonomy): domain Eukaryota; kingdom Metazoa; phylum Platyhelminthes; order Polycladida; family Euryleptidae; genus Prostheceraeus; species Prostheceraeus crozeri. The sequence continues at coordinate 44,358 of CAJQUW010000643.1, read as the reverse complement.
AACTTCCCATCTAGCTGCAGCAAATCGCAGCGGGCATTATCTCTGACTTGCGGCACTGTTGATTATAGTCTCGAAGTTTGTTTCATCTCGAGTTATTCAAAACTCAGCTTATCATTTCTTGATGTCAAATTTGATTTCACATTGCTTTCTGTTTCTGTTAAGTATTTTTAAGGATGTGACTGTTCATATGGGATTAGCCAATGGAATAATTGTGAGAGCCAAAAATAGTAGACTTTAACACTGATTGTTAGCACACGTGAAGTGAATGGTTAATTGATTTCAAAATCTATACGTTATAGACATACTTATTATACTTATTAAACAGTTTGCCTATAAAACTTTTCATTCAAAATTTTAGAAAAAATATGTTTTTTCCATGCTACTTGCACAGTTCAAAATTTGAAACTTATCAAATGATGACTTTTTTAAGATTTACATTTTTGAGCGACATCGACCTAAGTTTGTTCACAAAATGCAAACAAGTTTTCTGGAGAATTTTTTGGACGATAATCGAATTCAAACCCACGTCTCTTCTGCTTGTGTGGAAGAAAGCATCGTGACATGTAATGCTAATGACATGGCACAATCTGCTGACATAATACCGTAGCTACAGAGCAGTGACGAGCCAGTTCAACATTAAACATGCCAAATTGTGCGAAGTTTCGGTGACTGTTAACAACTGGATCGCACAGCAATGAGACACTGACCTCATTAAGAGAAGTTTGTGAGCAATTTTCGTGCGCCTGTTAACTTTTTGAATAGTCTGCAATCGATTAGGTCTCAATGATCTCAATGAGGCTTTACCTTCTTTTTGCCCACGTAGCAAGTTTTTGTATGCGCTTTCTGGGGAATTTGTGGGTGATAATCGAATTTAGATCCACTGCGACGACCTATCAAATTCTACATGTACAGTATGTCTGCAGTGGTCAAAAAGGTGCGCACTGTTACGGTATCAGATAAGTTCCTGTTGTCTGCACAACTTTATGCCCCAAACTAGTGGTCAGAAGAGTATCTCACCTTCCACGGTTTCGTTTTCCTGCACGAGACGAAGTCTCCGACCCCTATGTGGGCAGCAAGAGGATGGGAATTTGCAGGGCTGTTCGCACGGGAAAGGAGCCTCACAGTGCTCGCATACAAGCAAAAGAGATGAAAGATTGATCTTCAAGATGTATGTGTTCTTCCGGTAAATAAATTCCATTATGTTTGACATTGTCGAATCACTTGAATCCCCTTCAAATTCGTATTGGGAAGATTCCAGGACTATTGTTATCAAAACTCTTTCTAGTTTGACTATGATATTATCACCTTGTCTTAATGACAGCCTTGAGATTGTAGATAGGAGATTTTCTAGGCGGGTGTCATTGAGCCAAAGCTGGAATTTGTCATGTGTTAGAATCGAAGATACCTTCATTCGCAGGTCTTGCAGGGTGCTCTCACTATCAACACGAATGGTTCTCTGTACTCGACGGAAGTTCAATATGAGCTTCAAGGGGCTTACTATAAACAATTGGCCAATCGCCGGCCTTAATTTCCAAAACTTGGTTGAAAGCTCCACCAGTTCATCGAACATCAATACTTCTGATTTGGCGTATTGTTTATCAATCACTTGTTTTAACCTCTGATGTGGCCAGACATAACATTTCTGCAATTTTGCTCCTGGATACTTCAGATAGATTTGCCGACTGGTTTCTGTCGTAATGACAACATCCTGAGTGTCACGTTGATTCACTTCGGGTAAGATTGACGCGATTTCTTGATCAGCTTCATATTTCACATTTCTGATGACGAGCCGTCGAAACTCCTCATCGGCACTCCTGATGAGATCGCTTCCTCTGTCGGTAGAGAAGATCCGAACTCTGCGATAGACGACTTCATCGTCCCAACCATCATGAACATCAGCTTCGAGAGACATCTCAATGAAGAGATGAGAATCGGCAGACACACCAACAGATATCAGGCTATGATCGTCTGGAATTTGATGATTTCCAAACATTATGCGAAATGTTTTATCATCAGGAATCTGAAAAATCTGACGAAGCTTTGGTTCAATTTGCTTCGAAGTTTCTCTTAATGAGCATATCACATCCTTCCATGCCTCCCCAGATCTGTAGATACAAACTTTCAGACGAACAGTCAGCTCAGCGGATAGCTTGATGATATCGAAGGTGTTGAGATCTAAGCATATCGATTGGATGTCACATGAATCAGACAGAACTTCGTGACGTAAAGTCGTTATCACGAGGCTATTTGCATCGATTCTCTGGTGTTCGGCCACAAAATTCTTCACATCGAGAAGTTTTTGCGATAATAAGAAGTCAGCGACAGATTTCTGCCTTCTGTTCTTTGACAACTCCACAACTATTGTGACTCTTTGCTCTGAAATACAAAGGATTCCTTTAACATAAAAACTGAAATTCGGATCATTTGTAAATTATCTGCTGTTTATTGACTTTGCTGATTTCTCAATTTTCAGTAGTGTGTCTAAAGCGATTTCGCCAGGCAAATGACAGATCAGGGACGACTTTGAATTCATGTCTTCATTAAAACCGAAGGTGAAACCCGAAGCTGTTCCATCCGATTTGCAGTTGGAGATCATGGAAATGAAATTATCAGATCTGCTGACTCTAAGATAGAAATGGAGCTGTAGAATTGATTTTTAGAGGTCCTAACGAATCCAAATGTATAAAAATCAAAGACAAAAAAAAAGAAATTTGAAAAGCTCCTCATGGTTGAAAGGTTTTCTCAATCTATAATTCATGATATATTGAACTAATTTGATAGAGAAATGTGCTTTAGCAAAGGTTCTGCTTTGGTTGTTTGCGCATGATATTTTATTCAGTAACATTTCCTGTGGTACACTGTAGTAACTTACAAAGATCCGCGTGGGCTTTTGGATAATCAACCGACAACTGTATTTTTGACACAACTGTATACAATTAGCGGAGTGGGGTTCTGACTGCGATGAAATTAAAACAATTCTTGTCCTAAGACAGTACTTGTTGACAATTTTGCCCGATTGAATGGGAATCGCAGTTTATGCTTTCTATATTTGACTCTACCCTTTTTTCAATTTTTTACTATACAGAAGATGTGATGATTTTGCAACAAAATTTCCATTTCATTTACGAGCATAATATGAATATTATTCAGAAAGATTTATGAATTCTGTTGCACACCGATCGGACTTTTGCTCAAGACTCGGATGTTAATCAAATTCTCGGTAAACATATGATCTTGCTAAGTTATCATCTTGCAATGCTAATTACATAGATGATTTGTGTATTAGCTACATGCATAAACATTTTGACTCCTTGACACCACAAATTCATTCACCCTGACGACGTTTTCACGGAAAGGAATGGTGTAAATAATATAGACATTGTAAATCTGGATGTCAAATTGAATGTTCTGCAAGATTGTATTCACTCGTCAGTGTATTGCAAAGTAGAAGCTAAGTAGAAGCAAAGTAGAAACGTAATTCCTTTTACTTTTTCTCGAAGGTCTTCTGTCTTCCCGCATAAACTGTTTGATTTTTGAGGCGCAAGTGTTGCGTTATCTACAACACATTTACACTGTACTTTCAAAGTCAACATACTTGTAAAATCTTTACAGGAGGATTCTATGACATACTTGATCTTTGAGTCTGCAGGGAAATAGTCTTTTGTTTTCGGTCTTTCCTCTATCAGACAGCTATCAATACGATGTGGACTATAATCGACATTACTCATCAACTAAGTTGTGGAACCGCAAGCAATTTAGTGGCTATCATACATACCCTCCATTGCCTTTCATGATTGTATCAGCAACTTAGTGCATGATCTAGTGGCATAGTATATAATGCATTTACTTACAAATGTTTATTGATCACACAGATAAGATCGAAAAAGATATTACTCGTAGTAAAACACTGCAAGTAGTAATCGCACCCATGTTTAAATTAGGCAGTGAGCATTATTGCAAAAATGCTTTGAAACTGAGAATATGTTGCTGTAAAAGTCAATATTCAATAGTCTACATAAGTAAAAACTTATAAATGAATGCTACTATAAGAATGGAGATTTCTAAAAATACCACGTGGTTTTTCTTTTAACCAAATGTCATGATCTAGCCCTATTTGCCTTAGGCATTTTCTTGTAAGTGAAGCATTAGGGGGCCAAGATCATCGAAACCATTCACTTACATGGCACAACATAACGGGATATAATATCTACTTTGGGTAAGCTCTATCCGATGGTGATTCTTTCATTTCGAGTTGATACAAATAGCATTTTAAAATTCAAACAATCATTTTTTTTAAATTTCGTAATTGTATGAAACAAGGTGGCCATAAAGTCGCGCACCAAGCCATATTTGACATACACTCTAGCTAGAAACAATCACACCTCAATCACACTTTTACAGAATGACAATTTGTTCTCTTCATTTCATGAATGAACGTAATTCGATGTAGATGACAACGTACCGATGATGACATGAGTGTTACTCTGAAATCGAATAAATGGAAGTAACAATGGCTTCTTAATCACAACTAGCGAGCATGTCTTTGACAATTGAACACAGAATTGAAATTATCTTACTTTGTGGGCGAGAGGGTGTGACAAACAGGTCTGTTGCTGAAACGTTCAATTCAAAGCATGAAGGAATGAATGTTAGTCAATCTTCAGTCGGTCGATTATTCTTGATGTTCAAAGAGACAGGTAGAGTTCATGACAAAGAGCAAAGTGGACGTCCAAGAATATCTGATGAGACAAGAACAGCCATTCTTGATAAAGTTGAACAGAGTCCAAAGAAGTCCGTGCGCAGATCATCTCGTGAAATCAACGTTCCCCGATCCACGATGCAGAAGATAGTCAAAGAAGAGGATTTCCATCCATAAAAGCTTCAGATTCTCCAAATGTTGCACGAAGACGATTCGGACCGACGCGTGGAAATGTCGACATGGTTTAAAAACCAACTGCATGAAGATCCTGACATGGTGCATCAGAAAGTTCTCTTCAGCGATGAGGCTAACTTCTACCTGAATGGTGATGAACAAGCAAAGCTGTCGCTACTATGCGCGGGAGAATCCACACTGGATGCAAGCCACAAGAGAACATAGTGGAGTGAAACTGATGGTCTGGTGCGGTCTGTGGAAAGACCATGTTTTAGGACCCTACCTTTTTTGACTCAACGCTTGACGGCAGCAGGTATCTCAAAATGCTGCAAGAAGAACTTCTGCCCTAGCTAGACTCAATTGGAGAAGGTCGACCTGAGTGCAGTGGTTCATGCAGGATGGAGCGCCTCCACACTATGCCTTGAAAGTGCGTGACTGGCTGGATCGAAACTTCGAAAATTGGATTGGTCGAAGGGGGACAGTTGAATGGGCTCCACGCTCCCCTGACCTGAATCCCATGAATTTCTTCTTTTGGGGATACACAAAGCAACTAGTGTATTCCGAGCGCATGAATGACCTGGATGATTTGAGAACTCTAATTCGGGGTGCCTGTCAGCAAATCAACAGTGATTCAAGTTTCCTCAATCGAGTGTTTGATAACTTTCACCATCGGCTTGATTTATGTCTGGCTGCTGAAGGGCAGCATTTTGAACATTTGTAAATATAAATTTCTTTGTTCACAACTAATTCATGTATTCCTTAAGTCATTTAGAGATCCATAAGAACAATTAGAATCTTGGTGCGTGACTTTATGGCCACCTTGTAGTCCGCAGAATTTCATGGAAATTACAGCAGAATCTATTTAAGACATCCGCTGTCTGCTGATGGTGTCGATTTTGCATTTTGAGCTGTTCGTGTTACTATAAATAGCATTTTAAAATTCAAACAATAATTGTTTTGAATTTCGTGTTTATAAGTAGCATGCATATAACAAGCGTAAAATTAGTCATCATAACGAGGTAAAGAGCATCTGAGCATCAATTAACATAATTAATCGACCATGTTTCGGGAACGGGCAAACTGCAGAAGTTGCAAATCAACTTAAAACTCAAAATTCCTATCAATACAAGTGAAAATCCTAAATATCGAAAAATGTGGTCGTAAATTTTTTTTCATGTGGCTCCTGTGGCTAAAGTATTGGGTCTACAAAAAAACTGCCACCGCTCAGAGAAAGTCAACACTAAGGTAGGAATAGTCACGGAGGGAGACCTTCAAACAATTACATTTATTCGTTCCGGCTTGAGATACAAAAACGAGGGGGACCATAATGGCTCCCCTGAGTAGGCAAATAGGGGCATAACGCCGTAGGATTTTGAATCCTGAATGCCAATGTACGGGGAATACGAATAAAAGCTCCTAGTTGCGGAAAAGTGGGGATGCGATGGCGTCCAGAAGCTGATAACATGTGTGGGATTTGTCGACAAAGAGGGTGCTCAGACATTTATCCTCAGACAGGTTGAAAACTATTAAGGAATTCGAGAAATACAAAATTCGGATCAGACAAGATTATTCTCTTTCTCCAATTCTCTGTTCCAATGACTTCGAAGGTTTCAAATCCGGGCCGGTGACCAAGCTTGTGGCAATGCTCACTTATGGCCGGTTTAATAGATTTTAAGATATAACGGAGCACTGACAGCAAATTGATAACATCAGTATACAAGAAACCTACGGCAAGTCTGTAAGTGGTTTGTGCTTGGACTCATGTTTGAGAAAGCGTGCAGAGACAAATTGTTAAGGGTGAAGGTATACAGATTCAAGAAGAAAATATGAAACTGAAGGACATTTTTGTGAGGAATGGCTACCCAGGACGCATTGTAAGGAAAAAACTGTTCAATGATCGTCCAAGACAGCGAGAAGAGGAAGAAGCTCCAGTAATGCGAATCCCTTATAAGCCTGCCATACAAGAACGGAATCAAGGTGTGGGCAGGGAATTCGGATTGAAGGTATACAATGTTCCAGATCCCAGGCTCTGGGAAATGCGGTCAGTCATCCGAAGGTGGAAAGGCAGATATCATGGAGATGTGATTTACCGATGGAAGTGTGGAGTTGGTGACAAATGCTATGCGGGAAAAACGCCACAAAAAGCATGGGTGAGGAAGAAAGAGCATGAAGAGGATACGTGTGAGATGAATCCTCGATCGGTCATAAGTGATGTCAAAAGCTTGGTCACCGACTTATATCTGAGATCTTTGAAGTTATCGGAACAGAGAATTGGAGAAGAAGGCACATTTTAGGAAGGAATACATATCCTCAGCAGCCGTACGTTTAACCAGAGATGGAAACCGGCCGTCGGACCGGACCGGCCTGTGTTTCAGGCCCGCACAGGCCGGCTTTTACTTTTTTTAAGTAATCAGGAAATTTTTTACCAAGCAAGATATTTCTTTATTTGAGGAACGTATTTTGATCACTTATTTAAGTCAATTTAACTTCACTATTATTTGATTTATTAGTTTACATCTTTCAGTATATTGGAAATTATTTTTGTTAACAATCACATATATGTTGATTTTGAAAATACCTACAGTCAAACCTCGTTTAAGACTTCCGAACCGGACCGTGTACTTATCATGCCAATTTTTCGGATAATCAATAATCACGCTTAGATTTGTTCTCTATCAGTGAAACGCATTCGTATAAAGAGTTCCTTATAGCATTATTTCTGCCTTTTTATCTCAGTAATCCCGTTTTGCATGTTAAGCTTATGAGTGAAAATATTATTCCGCGCAGAACATTTGGCCGCAGGCCCAAGGCTGAAATAATTTTGGATCTTGTAGGCCTACTTTGATTTTGAATAATTTTCAAAGGTTAAATATTAAACTCATCAGCATTTTAGTGACTTGCTACTGGCACGAAAACGACCGGAAGTGGGATTGCTGCCGGCCTGTGCATAGAAGTTGTCGGCCGCCGGACCGGGAAAATCTCGGTCGGTTTCCATCTCTGCGTTTAACAGAGACAGTAGCTTTTTGATTGACCGGTGTTGGGAATCTTTCTTTAAGTAGCTTAGTGACGTGATTCTCTTTGCAAAACATTTCATGCTTTAAATATTTCTTATGATGCGGTAGTTAGAGTTAATTTAGTAATTTTAATTTGCTTCTGCAATGCATTACAAATTACGTACACAGCATACCGCTAAGATAGTGTCTGTGTTGATTGATATTAGAGTATCGTGTTATTCACCGTCATTTGTACTTAGCTTCTGTCTGGTATGTGCACCAAATCATGTTTTACTCATTCTCGACTTGCTGTGCCTGAGAAAGGGTGAATCACCTGAAAGCTCGCGAATAAAATAATCGACGAGAACTTAGAATCTTAGAAGAAGAACCTAGATCTTAGAAGAATTTTCTGTGGGAATAATTGTGCAGATTCTCGGGAAGAATGAGCTATGAACGGACATTAAGGAAGCTAGGATTACGAAAAATGAGCATAGTCCTAAGACAAGTCCTCGAGGGACACCGGATTGATTACAAATTAATGGACCAACTTTATTTCCAATTACTACCCTTTGACAGCGGGTTTCATATATGAATGCAACCACTTTAAAAAATTCCTTATTCACCTCTAATGAATTAGAGGCGTAGTTAGTAGTCGATACTGTTGTACTTTATCAAGCGCTTTACAGATACATGTAGGTTAAGACAAGTCAGCTGCACTATCATGCACGTCTGCCGACAAGATTATGTAGATGGTTCGCGCAAAGCATTGATAGAGATGGAATTACTGCTCATGCAAAAAAAATAGCCTACTCTGATAATGTGTATTTTTTTTATAGTAATTCAATTAAGCTCACCGTCATCCATCATAGATTCCGCCATTAGCATCTGCAAAACAAACGGAATTGTTAAAAATCACGATAATGGGATCAGTGTACAAGTACATTTAACCATCTCCACAGCAGGCTCTGAAGCTTAGCGATATCTAGGGAGGTGGAGGGTGGAATGTCTCGGACTCCCGGATATCGCATTACTTCATATCGCACAAAATTCGCAGCACAACATATTTCGCGAGTGAGCATAGGAATTCATTTGATGCAACTAGCTAGACGTCGACAGATCTGAGATTGTCGGCATTGTTTTTGACAGCGATTGCCGTGTTGACGTCGAACATCTGAACGCCAAAGATACACAGTGGAGGAGGAAAGTTTTAGAAGAAGCCATCTGGACCGAACGTTATTGCTATACCTTCGAGCACAGCCCCAGTGACCAAAATGCGAACTTTATTCTTTCAAATTCTGCTGCTTTTTCTTCATCCTTGTCGGTCTTGATTTTTACTATTTGCTACTTCTAATTGCGAAATCAGTACTAACATTATATTTTCTTTCTGTGTTTGTGTCGCAAGTATATCAAGGTAGTCTAGAGTTCCTTAGTTCCTAGTCTAGAGTCAAGTTATTTCCTGTCATCTGTAGACGCTATTATCACGCTCCTGATCGGTGATTTATAAAATGATAATGAAATAATGAAATCTTTATTGAGTCAAATACTAGCGGTATGTCACAAAACATCAAGGCATAATTAACAGGCTCTCAGTTATGTATAAGAGGAAAACTTCATCGAAGAGTTATTGTGCAGTGGTGAATTACATCCTCGAGGCAACAATAGTCCTTTATGCAGAAGCATATCAGAGTCATTAAATACCATGAAAAATCTAAGGAATGGATGATGAGTATTATTACATGCAATTTTGCATACTAACTTTATACAAATACGATTGAGCATCTTAATCAAAAGGGGTTTTTGGAGATCACCAGTCCATCTCCTGACGATGCGATCAATGCGCTCCAGCTTACGATTTTTTTCTATTTACATCGCATACAACGGGTCAGCAGTAAGCCATCTGACAGACTGCCAACCCAGAATAAGCCAGCCAAATAACCGATGGGTGGCTATTGTCATTTTTCAGTGGTTTAACTACAGATAAAGAGCGACAACACTTGCCGTCAACAAAATTGAAGTGTCTGTCCTAACAGCTATTACTCGGAAAATATTTAATCTAAGAATCTTCAGAGAATCAACTTAATCGATGAGAGAATTGTTAACTATAGTTGGAGTCGACCTATTAATCATAGGTTGTCTTGAAAAAGTGATGCTCTTCGCTGTGCTTTCGTTAATCGATAATGTTTTGCCTTTTGTTCATTTATGTGAAAATATGGCTGAAAATAGGCTAAATGATGCGTTTCTCGATATCAGGAGGTTTACTAAAACAAAATGTGTTCATTAGCCACGATGGTAAGAACCCAAATAATGTACGAAATATGCGATTTCACATACTACTTCCATTCGACCAACGACGTAGATAATTATCAAGAAACTGACATTGTGCGGCATACCGCACACTGCTGAAGACACCATGATATAATTAACACAGACAATGATTGACTTCAACACAGCCACTGAACAGGAAAGAATTTATGATGCAAAGCAACCTGTTGTTCTTTCATGTAGGCCCTACAACACACACAGGAAAGCAATTGTGACGAAAATGCAGACTTCTCTCTCTCTCTTTCCTCATCATGACTCTGCTCGATTCAGGCAGAAGTGATACTTAGCGTCAATTAACCTTCAGGTCATCGACGACCAATAGAATCGCTTCTGTGAGGCATTGATCGGAACATATTCTCTTTCCTTTCACTGACAGGAGAGCGAAGCGATACCCAGTGCCAGAAAATCGGCAAATCACTGAGCACCAATAAAACGCTTCAGGTGGATGATCGATCCCACACAATTCGGAGAGACATCAAAACTCCCTGCCGACGGACCAAACGCTCTCTCACTCTCTCTCCCACCCAGAGAGCGTAAATAACGAGAGGCGGCACTCAGATAATTCTGCACCGCAGGCGGCTCCTTCACTGACTACTGTTTGTTTACACTTCCTTCCTCGATTTGTCAGCGACCAGAGATAATACGTGCATCTGGTCAGCGACCAACTTTGCAACACATGTTGGAATGTTAGATAATCAGTCAAATGAGAGTTGAGAACATATGGTTGAGAATAACTTTGCCTATGTTATTCGCCCATCTCATTCACAGTTTACACTTTCTTCCTCAATTCGTTAGCGACTAAATATTAACATCACATGTTGGTATGTTAATAATCTAAATGAGAACTATGAATCACTTTCTACACGTTATTCGTCATGCCTGGTCGTGGAATACTGTGTCAGGCTTTTAGGTGCAATAATAGAAGTATTTCTGAGACTACATCAGAGGGTCATCGCATCAGGTTTCATTTATTCCCAAAAAAAACAATGAACTATGCAAAAAGTGGGTGATAAATTTGAGGAACTCTTCATTAGATTCGTTACCTTTAAAGGAACTATTAAAACCTCGCCGCCGAGTCTGCTCTTCTCATTTTGAGGATTCCCAGTACATGTGCCCTAAGGATCGTCATACCTCCTCAAGACTGCTACCAACTGCTGTTCCCACGATCGTCAACGCTCCTCATCCACCAACGAAACCCACTCCTCGAAAAGCTCCTCTATCACGTCCTGACATTGACAGCGGTCCTCCGAAAACTCCACGTGTAACTACAGATCCTCCATCTATTTCCAGTGCTCTTACATGCACTGTATCTAGCCCTCGAATCGAAATCTTTTCGAAATCTTCAAAGTGCGTTGTCAAAGTCCAGAAGAACAGTAAAGAGACTTAAGATTTGCGAAATCGATCCGTCAAGCAGGAACCTCTAACTTCGACGTTGCAAAACTGCCAGAAAAAGTTCGATGTTTTTTCGCGGCACAACTGAAAGCGGTGGAAGTAAATCGAAGTGGAATGCGTTGGAGTCGGCAAATCATCGAAATGGCACTGGGAATAATGTTCCGGTCTACAGCGGCCTACAAATTCCTAATAAGTCAAGGTTTCGCTTTACCCAGTGTGCGAACTCTGCAGCGATCGATAGAAGATGTCTGTGTGTATTCTGGACCCTGCTTAACACTAATGGATCTAATGGCTAAGAAGTTGAATGCAATGAAGCCAGACGATCGCATAGCTACTCTATCATTAGATGCGATGAAAATTTCACCGGTCATACGGTACGATCAAAGTAAAGATTTCATCAAAGGCTATGAAGAAGCTGGGTCTTTCGGTCGTTCTCCAAAAGTTGATGATGAAGGGATGGCCGTAATGGTGAGATGAGTTCGATCACGCTGGAAACAATTAATCGGATATTATTTGATATGCCACTCAGTGAAACAGGAAAGTTTTCTCCAAATAATTTTTGACTGTCTTCACAAGTGTTATGAAGTTGGTCTGAAAATCATTTGCATCGTTTGCGATCAAGAAACTACACAATTTGCAAGTATACGTAATCAAGGAGTGACACCAGACTATCCTATCTAATAAATCCCTGTGATGGAGAACCTGTCTACGTTGTGATCGACGTACCTCATTGTTTGAAGAACGCTCGTGAACAACAAATGAGAAAAACAGATCTGTTCAGGAGATGCTGAGGAAGAAGAAAAAATTGAAAAAAATCATGTCATGATTATTATGATATCGTTTTTTATCTCAAATAAAGAGGGTAATTTTTTGGGCCATTAGAAAATCCAACTCTAATTTCACATATTCATGTCTTGTTTTTAGGTGTTTTAAAATATTATGATAAATGACAGTAGTGGATTCATTTATTGATGCAGTATACATATTTTAACGCACAATATTTAACAAATAATTTTTAATTGATACATTATCTTGTTATATATCATTAACATCATGTAATATTCCATGATTTTATCAGTTAAGCAAGGGATGAGATCAATTTTTATAAGAAATATCATCAACTGTATTTCATCGAACTGATAATGTAGTGTTGCCTCTAAAACAAAAGTTTACATTTCATTTAAAAAGCTATATCAACTAAACTTGATTTGCTTATCGAAGAACTTCAATGAAAAGTAGACTTGATTGTGATGCAGCCACTATGACTTCCGTGAGTCTGTGAAAAGCTCTCTGGTGAAAAGTGGCCTCCCGCTGATAGATCGCACCTGTTTCAGAGTAACAGAAGATTTTAAGAATTCGGTCAGCTTTCTGATGTCAGGTGTAATCATTAGGGAAGAACGGGAGACCAGCGCATGTTGCCCGTTTTTAACATGCGTTGAATGGGAAGTGTCGCCTCTCGTAATTAACGCTCTCTGCTCCCACCTGTACACACGCTCTCTTCTTGTGCATCACTGGCGCTTCCGCGATACCTCGTCTCACGACCTCAATTTCAAGTTCTTGGAGAAGCCGTGTGGTCAAGTTTGCAGCGTAGTTCAATTCCTGCCTTTGTGTCCTGCTCGCCTTCCAGTGCTAAGTTGATGACCGTACGTACACTCACATTCTCAGCGAACGCCAAATCGGCTCTCTTAAGGTCCACCACCTGCCTTGCATCTAATAAATACATTCACTCACAAGGATTTGACCTTTTTTCTGTTCGTACCTTGGGGAGGTCGTGACACAATGATCAGACGTAGCCTATGCTGCGATGCAGCAAAATGTGATCAAGCAAAAACAACGTGATATGTCAAGGCAAATTGTAAGCTAACCTACAAGAAACTGCAAAAAATGAAATAGCAATATTTATGTACAAGCAATTAAGTAAATATAATTCAAGATGATGAAATATAAGTGAAATGAAAATAAAGATATAATAAAGGACATGAACAAATCACAAGAAGCTCAACATGTCTATGAGCTATCAGGAAATCTGACAGCTCCGAACCTGACAGCCGGATCGCATCCACTCGGATTTATCTTCTTCCTTTCAGATTCCGAATTAATCTGAATTATTTAGAGATATGACTTATCCCATTACTATTTAAAGAAAAAAATTCCCTTTCACTTGTAAGGCCGATGGCACACATGAGATCAGCCATTTTCCGCACTTCGTGTCGCAATCTGTCATAAAGCATAAGCCATAAAGGAACAATCGATAGGATTTCTATGATATTGACGGTCCAATCTGTAGGAATTCGACTTTTCTCTTTAATGATGTTAACTTCAGATACGGGGTCCGTCACACGATCAATGTCAATATTGCTATCTCAAAATCTCAAGAAATTGTGAAACATGTAATGGTTTCAAATTCTTGATCTTGGTGCAAAGCAAGTTGTTTTATCAAAAGAATTTTAAACTTAAGGCCCGCTTCTAGTTCGCATTGAATACGTACTTAGAGCGAAATATAGCGATCTTAGTAAACTCTGAAATCGGTAAGCGAGTAACGATATTATATTTCAACGATCATGTATATCCAATGGCAACCGAATTTACCTACATTCACTGTAGAGAGTATGTATGTCGGTAGAAAACTCTGTAGAATGTAGAATGTATCTACATGTGTTATCATGCTGGTGTATGTGTGTTGAGTTGGAAGATCGCAAAATGTGATTTTTTTCCTTTCGCACATGATCGTGCATAATTGGTTGGCCTACATGAACAAATCAGAATAAATCAATGTTAAAAATGAAAGCTATCATTATATTCACAGTTCAACACTAAAAACAGACTGTTAGCGAAGTTTTCACAGCAGTAATTGATGAGTTTGAGATCTCCACAGCTGTTTTCAGGATCTACAGCAATTATGGCTCATTTTAGGCATATTTCCGATTGGTATGGATAAACATGGAAAAACGTCAAATGTTTGGGTTATGCTGCATAGAATAAGTCAATTTCATTCAAATCAACTATCTGAGGTTACATGACGACAGCAAGCATCGTAAAATCGACTCTTGGTGCAACTGATAGTGTGCAACGTCGTTGACTTATAAGGACACCAAATTTTCGCATGTGTTCACTGAGAAGGCTGAAAGACATTCAAGGGATTAGTAATATCGACTTGGTACACGCAAACATCATCATTCCATTGATATTTGGTATTGATAATATTAATTTATATGATAATTGATATTGATGATATCGATTTAAGTAGGTAAACTAAGAATTTGTAAAGTGGATCCCCCTCAGATCTCAGAGACTGAAAGAGCTCAGGTCTCTGAGGGATGATGCTGCAGATCGTCATGACATACTTAAATGATCTGTACTGAGTTGACTATAAATGGACCTCTAGAGACAAATGATAGTTAGTGATCGTGCATCTTTCACACAAAGTACTGTACACCAGAACAAGGTACCGGTACCTAATCATTGTCGCTACTTGAAACTGTCATCCTTTCGGTGTCAATACAAGCATGTCCACGACACAATATTGCTTTCAATGTGCACGTCCGATCTAGTTCTTCAACCCTTTGAGATTTGAAGGGGTTTCACTATCGCTGTCAATATCAGGGAAGCAAAGCAATGATGTTTACAAATCTGAACGGTATTTCCGAGGCGGTTCACGATTTTTGCCAGCAAAGCTCAGATAGAATTTGAATTTGAATAAATGAATATTGAAATAAGCGTGCCAGATCCTAAATATCACTATGCTCCACCTTCAAAACAGCTTTGGATATCTCAAGCTCTTCAATAGGTGAAAACTTGGACAACAATCGGTTTTTGGCGTAAAACCACGAGTGTAGTCATAACTTCAACTTGGTCATTGATTAATTAATCACACGCTATCAGGATTCGGATTTGCGTTCCTCTACCATAACGTACATGCACAGAGTACGGACATAATGTAAGCAATCAATAATTTGGTAAATTTCACACACAATGCACCGTTGCAGACATATATCAAATCATTTTTCATATGATATCAATAGAAATTGAAAAGAAATTTTGAGCTCCCCCTGAGACTTGTGACTCCAATGCATCACTCATCCAATGCTAGGCTATAGGCCTAAACCACACTTCTACTAATTCAACTTAAATGAAATGTCGGAGTTACTGTAGATTCATTGTTCAAAATTCTGATTTTACGTGGGTGTGAGCGGTTGATCAGCAATTGATTTCAGCAATCAGTCAAGTAGAAAAAGTGTGGCTCCCGAATCCATTGGACCCCAAGAATCTCACTGAGACCTCGATATCAGATAATCGATATTTTATCTAGCTGAGGGGTAATATCATTGCGTTCGGTTTTATGTGGTTCATGTCATGAGTTGAATCTTCACCAATTCATCATCTTCCATAATCCGTCATGTTTATTAGTCTGACCAATACATGCAATGTCGTCAGACACTAAATATTGTGACTGCTATGATAATATCTTAGTTATCAGCCAGGAGGTCGTCATGTGTATTCATTCAGAAGATGATGTTCCTTAATCACTTTTGCAAGAATTTGATGCCATTGTATCTGTTTTCGCGCATGACTGACTAAACTGATTGTGGTCAGGATAATCACACAGAAGTATCGTGATACGGAATGCTTTTGGCAAGAATAGAACGACAAACATTAAATCCAAACCGGAGCATTTAAATATTAATAGAATCGCCTTTTCATACAATTTTATTGATGCGTAGACAATAACTGAATTTTCAAAGCTACTATTCATGAGCAACATGAATTGAATGCCATCTTTAAAAAATCTTAAACATCTGTAACATTTTTCACTGTCTATATCTCCGTAGTCAGCGATATATTTTGCGATATGTTTTTAACTTAAATATCCCACATTGTGTGGCGAACAATACAAGTCAATCTGCAACAGACAATAACTGCGAGCTCGAAGTCATATTTTATCACAACCTCTTTTGTGGTTCAGATTACTGCCTGTAACATTCAAGTGCGCATGTATACACACACCCGTCGGCTGGGTCGATCAAGCGGTCAAAAATGCGAGGCCTTAGCGACCACTTTTTTTGACATCTACTATCATATCTAAGAACTACTACATAGGTCTCTCAAATCATCTATTGGCTATTCGCCTGCAGGACCAATTTTTAAAAAAATTCAAATTTCAAATATTAAATTCCATTATACAATTTTTTGATTTCTCTGTATCTGGTTGCAAATGATTTGTACTGTCATATTTTGATAAAGTCTTATCTAGAAATACCCAAAGATTATGCAGAAACACATTCTAACAAATTTAGACCTACTTAGCCGTCAAAATTCAAATATTTTTGAAAAAAAATCAAATTTTAAATTTGAATTTCATGATATATATTTTTTTCATATCTATAACTGCATAGATACGATTTCTATTGCTATTATTGGATAATTATGTATTCATAGTTGTTTCAGATTATTCAGAAGCACATTTAAATGTACTAATAAAGAGAAATTTAACGATCAAAATTCGAAATTTCTAATTAGAAAAATGAATTCCAAAATATTTTCCCATTATCTCTGTTTTTGTGAGTGCAATATTGAGGCGTAGGCTTATATCACATCTGTTATGTACATTAATGTACTACATTGATAGCAACGACAATATATCAAACAATCATATGATGATATTGTTAGCCATATGTTGTAGCCAGCAGTATGATTTCACATAGAAGGAGAGAATCATCTTCTTCTGAGCGACATCATGAACCAAATCTTCATCAGCATTTAGATCTCGAAACAAGAGGGCCAAACCGAATCAACCTTGCTATAAATGATCAATCACCAAGAAGCATTGCTGCGAAAAATCTGAGCAATTTATAATTGTCCCTGGGAGCTTCGAACTCCGCCATGATTCACAAGGTTATGCCGTTCCTGCGAAGTACTCTTGGTAAAAGTGTTATTGAGTCAAACAGTGATGATTATTTTCGAAGTCGAGATAGTGCTCTCAGTGACTTGTTCTCTTTAGAATTCCAAGTATTTGATGAGATATCTAAACCTGTTGTGTTTTCTAATGACTTAGTCCAATTAATCCAGCACATCTGCAATGATCGATAGATTGACAGCAGCCACACTAACCTTCAATTGAAATTAGGACTCGACGGTGGTGGAGGCTATTTCAAGATTTGTATGTCCATACGTACCTCAATCGACAATGTTTCATCGTCTTCTGCGACAGGATTTTTGGATTCGAGTGTCAAACGAATTATAATACTGGCAATTGTTCCTGATATAAAAGAAAGTTACACAAATGTACGGTTATTATTGGACTTACTCAAAGTAGCTAATCTGGATTTCAAATACACCTACGCAGTTGATCTTAAATTGGCTAATATTGTTGCTGGGATACAAGCACACGGGAGTTCATACCCATGTGCTTTCTGCAGTTGTCCGAAAATAAAATTTGGGACTCCTTCTTCAGGAAGCTATCCTCTTCGCACAATAGGATCAGTTAAAACCGAGACAAATAGATATCGTGATACTGGAATTGCAAGATCATGCCAGAGCACAACGAATCCCCCATTAATCAATGGAGAAGATCATGAAATGATAATCAGCCTTCTCGCACCTCCGGAATTACACTTAATGTTGCGTGTATTCAACAAAGGTTTTCGCCAAATGGAGTCATTATCCCCACGTTCTGCTGAAGTTTGTCGGCAGTGGGTTTGTCGCGTAGATAACTCGCCCAAAAATGCATTCCGGCGAATTTACGGGCAACATGTGCTGCTTGTTGCTGATGAAAACTGATATGCTCCAAGCAATATGCGAGTCAAATGGTTGTCTGGAACTTGTTCCTACAAGCAATTACTTCAAGAGTTCAATCGTGTTCGTATCACTTGTTTCGGACAAGAATTGGACCCAAACTTCAATTGTTCTATTAAAGCATTTCAAAAAAGTTACAGCGAATTGCCCATTAGTGTCACTACCAGCGTCCACATTGTAACGAAGCAACTCATACAGTTCTGCAAACTAAAACATTCAGCTCTTGGACCATATAGTGAGCAGGCCTCTGAGTCCGTTCATTCGGACTTCTCGGCAATGTATTGCAGTAGCAGCAAAGTTGGAGAATCAAATCCAAAATACGGCAACAGTCTTTTGGAATGTGTTGTGCGCTATAATGGACGCCACTTGTAAATGGATGACTTCAAACTTTATATTCATGACTGTTTCATTTGCGATATTGCTAATGACATTTTATAAGTTGATGTCAATGTATTAGTTAATATAAGTGACTCAAAATTGAAATGCATATATTTTTTGGTACTGCGAATGAAGGCTCGTCAGGGATATCGGGGGTTCGTAAATAAAACCTATTTTTACTAATATTAAAAAGTATTTTGATCGTTAAATTTCTCTTTATTAGTACATTAAATGTGCTTCTGAATAATCTGAAACAACTATGAATACATAATTATCAAGTAATGGCAATAGAAATCGTATCTATGCAGTTATAGATATGAAAAAAATATATATCATGAAATTCAAATTTAAAATTTGATTTTTTTTCAAAAATATTTGAATTTTGACGGCTAAGTAGATCTAAATTTGTTAGAATGTGTTTCTGCATAATCTTTGGGTATTTCTAGATAAGACTTTATCAAAAATATGACAGTACAAATCATTTGCAACCAGATACAGAGAAATCAAAAAATTGTATAATGGAATTTAATATTTGAAATTTGAATTTTTTTAAAAATTGGTCCTGCAGGCGAATAGCCAATAGATGATTTGAGAGACCTATGTAGTAGTTCTTAGATATGATAGTAGATGTCAAAAAAAGTGGTCGCTAAGGCCTCGCATTTTTGACCGCTTGATCGACCCAGCCGACGGGTGTGATACAGTAGATAGTTAATCGAATCCTTTGCTTATCCAAGAGGATTGCATGTACATATACATGCTTGTGAGCCTGAACGTGTGACTGAATGGATCATCAAACACAACGGTTCAACGTAGCAAAGTGCGTCAAGGTAGCAAAATCAAAAAAAAAAGAAACAAAACAAGCTAATGACTAGTTAATTTTCAATAGGTACAAAATATGATTTAAAAGAAAATTTTTATATCCTAAAATGTCAAAAAAAAAAATTTAAAAAATGCTTACTAGAAGGACAAACAACGCTTCTCCTCTCCTCATGTGTAATGAATTGGCGAGTAAGTCGTTCTGTTCAAAATTATGTTTATCACTTATATATTGAAAATATCCTATTTAACAGTCTGCCCATTCAGATGATAAGAGGACAGGTCTGTTTCCAATCAAAATACCAGATCTAGCTAACACAGCGGATTACGCTATCTAAAATCCACCAGGTGTGTAAGAGAATTAATGTTAGTTCCTTAAGCTAAAACGTGAAATAAAATTCTACAAAATATGCATACAAATTATTTGACTATTTTTAATGAGGTCATCAACAGGAACTTGGTCAGGACGATCGCGTTTCGACCGCTTCATCCTGGACGCTCAAACCCGACCAAGCGCGGTCCTGTACATTTATTTTCAGCGGGTTATTTTCATTCAAATTTGGAAATCGGATTTCTACTTTAATGTATGTCAGTGATTTCAAAATCTTCTGTAGAAGTGGTTGGGTGAAATATCTGGATATTGATCCGCGTTCATGGCGTCGTGGCAGAGATAAATGCTGTAAGATTAGATAATTGGATGGAATATATGCCACCATAGGAGGAGCGTTCACACAGGCACGCGGGAACGATTTTTCGGTAGGGGGACTAAAATCCTGTGTTCCATTTTTTGGACGGTTAACTGATGCATACCACTACCATTCACTTTGGCGGAAACTGTATTCGTCATGGACGTAACTCTGATATTTCTTTTACAACTTTTTTATATTCGGCTGAATCTTGTTAAGTTTTGGCTTTGGCTTTTCATCATTATGGCCTCCCGTTATCTAGAGTTTGCTTCATCGCTGTCATAAACTAAATGACGATGGTGCCCACTATCCAAAGTAAAGCACGCGTTTCATAACAACATGCTTATCAATCCACATTTCATTGTACCAGCATATCTATAAACTTTTTGAGATTTTAATGTAGCCATTAGAATTGGCTTGTGCTTTAGCAAGTTTGATTCTGATTATTTCTATTGTTCATCATAACCATCACCACGATGCAGGATCAGATACCCCAGATCGTAACATCAGAACCCATGATTGTGAGATTACTGCTATATTATATACCCAAGATTACCAAAGACCTAATCTTGAATGCAGAATTTGTGTCTGCTGGTTAGACAAACCACTGAAACCCTTTGAATGATAAGACATGTGAGCGCCCTTATCTCGAAACAGAAAAATGTGCTAACAAAATGCAGACAAGACCGTAACTTACCACCAACTTTTCCACACAACTATCAAACAAAACGTGTGCATATGAACTAATTACTGCGATGCAGATTTGCAACTGCTTTCATACTAAGCCTGAACATAAGAAGTCGACCATTGTTATCTACAAAATTAGAATACTGACTGACAATACCGGAGACTGTATAATGACGTCACTCTCCGAGGTTCCTCTGTAGTTTTTCAAATGCCACAGTGCATTCACTGATTTAATGAACTTGAATATCATCTGAATCAGTCGCAACTCTGTATTCAAAGTAAATACTCGTTCGTCTATGGTAACTTCAAGTCTACTTGTACAAGTGTTCTTGTGCATGCATATTCAAAACTAACGTAACTCGTAAATACACGAGATGAAAGGACCAGAAGAAAATATAAAAAAAGAGAAATGTGACTCCAAAGTCATTAATCAATTAGCGGCTGGTCCAGTTTTATTTGTTTGATATGCAGGCTAGTCATGGAAATTGTGTGAGTATTTAAAAACAATCATACAACAAATGAATTAAAACATCACATTCACTAAGAGAGTAATTATCTTTTGTGTCCTTTCTTATTTGCTCTCTATTGTCATGATTTGAGAACTACGCGTGAATTACGCGTATATGTCACCTAGTGAAGATATGTATTGTCTTTATGTCAAATATACAAAGTGTGCTATTGTAAGCTACTCAACTTTTTTAGAGAACTGTCTTATTTTTGTAAGCGCATCATCGGCAAGAGTTTTGAGTGTACAAAGAAGATTATCTGCCCTAACATGTGTAAATGTGCCAACACTTTCGAGAACTTTTTAAGAAGACGTTTGAAATACTTTGAAGATTTTTGCGTGAAATGTCACCAATCTGATCATCCTGTACACAATGTAACGTCACATTTAAGAAACGGCCGCATTCTTGTTGAGTCAAGTTGCACAAAACGACGGCAGAACTGTTTTGTTGTTTTGTCAACATTGATTGTAAAAAATTTGCGTGCTTTGATGTAGCTTCTATTACTTTGCGATTTTGACTTTCATTTTGAAATCTCTCTTTCTCTCTATAACTGGAATGCGGGTGTAACTGCTATTTAGGAGTTGCCTCCAACATGAATGAAACCATTAGCGAAAACAGCAAAATGTCTATTTTTTCTCTATACCTCTCTTGAAATCTGTTTCAATCATCCATGCCATCAATCGGCTCGACACAAAATTTTCCTCACAAGGTGCCTCATAGACGAAGTACCATTTCAGAACATGCAATGCACGTTCTTGTTGATGAAGAACCTTCAGCAAAATTACCGCATTTAAATTTGAATGATGTACCGCTGATTACCAAACCAAAAACTGCACCGCAGACCGCCATATTTGATGAAACCGCTGGCAGCTGGGCGATAATTCTTTTTAAAGTATCTGAGCAATGATGCGGTTTGAGGATGTGATCTGAAACATTTACAGTCCTGGAAAGGAATTATCAATTTCAAACTGTTAGTAGCTGGTTTCATCAAGCAAAATGACAATACAGCCGTGTGGAACATCTTTATCATCAAACGTCTCTCTAATTCCTTCCGCTATCACCTCAAGTAGCACAACAAAATGCACCTTCAATGAAACCCGATGGATATTTCAATTTCGGTGATGTAGTTTTCAGAGCCAATAATTGAGAAATCTTCTATGCTCATAAAGTGCAATCACAAAAATAATGTTGCTGATACAAAGGAAATATTATCCAGTAACAAAGTGAGCAAAATTGGCCGTGAATAAAACAAAACAACACTCATTGTCAATTTTGATATCTACAGTCTCAAAACTTTTCTATGAAATGTCCCTCAGGAAAATTCCTCATGATTTATATGAGAGGATTTATATGAGAGGAGATTTATATGAGATTTTTCTCATATATCTCTCATGAAATTTCATGCGAATTTGGAAATTTTTCTCATAAAATATATCATCAAATTTCATGAGCTTCTCATAAAAATCTCATTGATGAATTAGCAGTTGCTTTTTTCATACTGCTGAATTCATTTTCTGGCATTTGTTATTGAAGATTTCTTAGCCTCTTCACGTTGGCACAGAGCAGTCCCACATCAGGTCCACAGTAAGGTACTATTACAGCATTCGCAAAAACAAGCAATTATTTATCATGATTGGCTATTGACTTGTGATCGTATATATCTCTATTTTCAACATCTTGCATAGTTATGCTGAGTGTAAAGTCATATTATTCACATCATTTCGAAAAGGCTGTTGTAGATCGCTTTGAGATATTCTATATTTTTGCTTTTTATCCTCTATAGACTAAACTTGGAGATTCTTATCGATTGAATAAGCTTTCTTATGACTCCATCCCTTCCTGGCTTGCATGTATACCTTGTTACTTATAAACTTATTTTCACAAAAACCTGATGAATGCTCATGATGCACCATGAAATATTATCCTCAAGAATATTCTCAATACCACTCATAATATTCTCATCGAAGCATCATAGGAACATCAAGAGCTAAATATTTTCTTATGAGAATATCATGAAACTCATCATAATCTCATGAACTCTCATAAAAATCTCATGAATCCCCTTAAATTTCATGAGTTCTCATGAAAAATTTCCGTGAGGGATTTACTGCTGGTAGCACGGAATGCAGTAAATTAAAACGAATTGAAACAGTCGCAATCTTCGAATAGGTGCCTGTTCATGGTACGGATGTCAAGTAAGGGCAACAATGCTGCTAGAAGAAATACAGGTAGAATCGGTTCTTGTCGGAGCTTGCCGAGAATTTGCGATGCGAATTTTAGGCTTTCGGCATATAAGTGAAAATCGCACTTATTTACTTTATGGGCAAAAACACATTCTTCAGAAAAAAACAAGCCACTTCACAGATACTTTATTACAAACAAATCTGTTGTGAAATGTCAATCTCCTAAAACTGACGTCTTTGATCATAATCCCCATCAGCAGGTTCTCAGCAATATAGGAGCTTCAAGGACGAATTTTTCTTTAAAATTCAGTCACAGTGATGACTGGAACAATTCTAGATCGAACGCTGTTCTTCTGATGTGGGATCTGTGCTTACTAAACCTCTTCTTCGCATCTCTTGGCAACTGTGGATCCTGGTGTCCTTGTCCAATTTCCATATCTCAAATGCTTAACGGTTCGACCCGCCTTGGGGGTACTGCAGTACCCCACCCCAGAAAATAAAACAATCTAATTCGCTTTACTATAGAACACCCATACTAGAGCTTGATAACAAGATAACTTGAAAACGAGATAAAATAAAACAACTACAGTATAATTGCTACTGAAAAATTGAGCACTATTCAGTCATGAAGCGTCTTAAAATGCACATTAACCTAGAAATCTTGATCACACAGCAAGTAATTGAGAAAACTTTTATCGTTATTTATTCACACGAAGAACACAAAATATTCTGATGGACAGGACAAATGAACAGTGAGCATTTTTTTGCATCTATGGCTTTTGATTTACGATCTAATTTTTTTGGACAGTAATGGCAACGTCCAGCTCGACAATTTGGGGGCACATGTCGACATTCTGCTCGAAGGGAAACGCCAACCATCAGCATCGCTTCTTTTACAGTGGATCCTAATGGAATAAGACTTGACCGCCTCTGCACAAGAGGCATTACCAGCTCACATGCCAATTCGCTTCGAAAATTATAATGACTTTTTCATTGACATCATTGCGTTCCGTATGCAACTTATAGCTAACATAAGCTGCATAATCAATAATTGTGAAAAAATATGACATGACCAGCGATTGTGCTTCCTCTTTGAGCTGTAGCCGCGGATAACTTTTCCCGATTATGTGGCATTATGAAAATAGACAATTTATCCCTTAACTTCTTATGGTGTGAGATTCCAGTTACTATATTTCAGTCAGGATGTCTTCCAAATGACTCGTGTAGTGTAGGCCACAAACTACCATCTCTGGAAGTCAAAGTATGATTGCTATCGATGTTATCCAATGTTTCCGAATCACTCGAGCTGTCACCGTTGTGGTAGACCCAGTCCTGTGTAACTACGCCCAAAACTTTGACGACTTCAATTTCTTCGTGAAGAGAGTCGTCGTGTTATGCTTTTTCGGATAATTGATCAGAAGTTAGAAGGCGCTACATCATCTAATTGTATTTCACCGCTGGGATCACTACCTGTGTCACTTTCACAATCAGAATCGAGTAATTCACATAGCTGCCGAATAGCTATTGTCTTCGCCAGACGAGCCATTAGAACTTTCACGTGAACAGGATTTCAGCTGCAAGCGGTTAGTTTAGAGAAGATCTCTTAGGAGATGGTTGAAATATATACGACCGAAGCAGCCAATTACAATTGAGTATTCGCTTTCCCCTGTGTGACGTGATGCGAGTATAAATTTTAGCATAGAACGTAGAAAGCAAGCGGCTTCATGCATGCATGTAAAATATTATAGTTATTCAGCTATAGATAGAACATTTGCAATTTGCATGTTAGTGCGCAAGTAGGCCTACATGCAAAACTCATAGGCTATAATATGTCTGAGTCATGACTATTAGATAAATTGCTGTGTAACTTAAGATAAGCATATAATATGGCCATACCATTATAGCTGAAGTAATTCATTTCATTTTGAGCATGTATCCCTTGCATTTATATTGGGGTACTCCGGTACCCCCATTGCGGGTCTAGCTAGTATCAACTAATATCTCCTAAAGTATGAACTATAATAAAATTGGGCGAATAGCAAATCGAAGAGCTTAAAATATTAGTAAAAGTCACGAGAGGAAAAGTAAAAATAGTTAGTTTAAATAACATTGCCACATGTTCAAACATGCCTGGGGTACTCAGGTACCCCGTAGGCGGGTCTAACCGTTAAGAATGCATGTATATAGGATTTCTCCAGTCGTTGAACGAGGTTGTACCTTTTTCTGAAGCAATGACTCTTCGGAATCGTCATCTAAATTCTTCCGCAGAACAATGACCGTTGCGTTTCTATGGCGTAACGGTGTCCCGCAAAGTTGAATGCCCCAACTTTGCCTTATGTTCAATGACAAATGTTCATCCGAAACATATCACGTGAGTCAAAATCATCCGTGAATTTTTTCCGTGAAATTTCATTGAGTTTTTCGTCAATTTTGAACAGAATTTAGTCAGCAACATACACGTTAGGGAAAGTGACCAGGCTGACTTATCAAGCACACTGCGTGATTCGCCGCTCAAGAGAAATACAAACTGCATCCGCTTTGTGGTAATACAGAGTTGAAGCATTCAGCTGAGCGAGATACCGTTACGCCAATGGTTATTAGTTTATGGAGGAATTTAGACGACGGCTTTCCAGAGAGTGGAGATTGGCCTAGTGTTTGAACAGTTTTATTAAGCGATGTCGAAAACCGTTCGGAGAGTGCATTTTTTAGGAACCTACTGTGGTCGCAAGTAAATAAGAACCACTCTAAAAAACATGTCTTGTGGTGGTTACATCTGTTGAGATTTGATAACTAAGAACCGATGAGAAGTGCGTGAAGCAGATTGATTTGTCGTTATGCTTCCTAAATCGTTGCACACCACGAAAAAATATTTTATCTTTTGTAAATTCTCATAAAGTTTAATCGTGAACTCACAATTGATTGATTGCTAAATTTATTCACCTGACCAGTCGAGGCACTAAGCTTAGGAAACAGTGTGGCTTGCCCAATTAAATGAAGCAATTAGTGATTGGAAGTTTGCTGCTTCATAGCTGATCATTTCATGTCGACACTCGTTTGTCCTCCTGTCATCATTGACTGAGTTGTAAAATCTTTATCGATCCCCTTATCGAACTCAAGCGTCAGTAACTGCGGCGTGAATAATTGCTATTGTTTGTGAACAGGTGCAGAGCATACAAGCGGCCCCATCTGCAGATCGGATACTCGAAATCTTCTGACCCCAACCGAGGGAGATAAGTCACCAAATGACTAAGTGTCGGGATAAGACAAGTTTGAAGTTTGCCAGTGAACGGATGGGCCTATCTTGATAAAACTTATTCTTGGAAGTGAAAAACACCAGCTTTCTTTTAAACGCAAACTTGAAAACGCCAGCTTTAATACAGTAAAATTAATTCATTTGTGTTAATTTGACCGCTAAAAGCGTTGCTAATGCGACTGCAGGCGTGAAATCAGATAAAAGTGTTAATTGACTAGAACTGTACTAAATGTTGTCGAAATTCAAAAGACAAGGTATCATCTGCAAGCTTCACACAAGCCCGATTCAACAATGATAATCATTATTTTCTGCATTCTGTAGTTTCGTGGAATTATCGTGCTTAAATTGCTCAAATCTGAGGACATCTTTCCAGAGTTAACCCGATTCTACCCGAACTATTTTGTGCTCCGAATATCCAAGGAGCTCTTGTAGCCCTATGATTTTGATGTTGCACTGCGAAACCAATGCATGCTAGTTCCAAAGACGACATCGATTTTTACCGATTGTTTCATCTTGCAACCATAGAGTGGGGATATATAGGTAGAGCGTCGACTCAAAAAAGTATCTGTATACAGTGAAAATTTTGATATCAAAAGATTCAGTTTTTGCGGAGATTACGCTCCCGTGGTCCAAAAAATTATTTGAGCACTTTTGAAAAAGTCAAAATTTGACCATTTATATACTACCGAGATGACTCTCCTAAATAAGTAGTATGGAACAAGTTGGATATCAAAAGGAATGAATATTTGCTAATAAGCATCCGAGCAAGCTGAAATCAAGGGAATTTCATGAATTGTATTATTAGGGAAGTCTTCATGAAAAAGTCACGATGTTATTCGTGCTCTCTTGGCTGAAATTTCAAGCATTTAATTCAATTTTCACCGTCATGATTTCATGATTCACTAAATTCATGTTTCACTTCTTGAATCTGAATAGTGATGTGGAATCATTTGCATCTTTCAAAGTCAATTGAAATCATTGTCTTTGATTCTGTTATTTTGCTGTACCAGCGGCAGGTTGCTTTCTCATATGATCACACTTAAGAAGATTCTCTTGAGGCTCGGCATGAAGGCAACAGCAGGTCAATTGCTAATTTAACAAACATTACCTCTCCAAGGCTGTCATGACACGGAAAATCTGTAAAATACCGGTAATATCATTTCCTTCTGCTTTGCTATCATGATCAGTCAATTCCGTTGTAATTTCTTCAAAACTGCAAAAATGTGTGTGTCTTACATTTTGAAACAATTCCGAGTGTATCTCCTTACCTTGAGTTCATTTAATAAAATCGAAAGTGTATACACATTGGGGATTTAATAAATGCGGAGTTACCACTCTATATTTTTACTCAATATATTTACTCAATGCTTGCAACTACTGTATACCTGAAAAGAACATTTCAGAATCTTAATTCCACTTCATCAGAAATGATGCTTGGAGCATCTGTCAGAAATTGATGGTAGATGACTTTGATAAGCGATCGGTTTTGATTAGTTCTCGCATGAAATGTCTCATGACAATGATAGGAGCATGCATGATTGCATTGGAATTGTTCAACGACGTGGATAGCGACTGAATAGATTTTAAAATACATGTAAACATGTAAACAGTGTAAAATATACTATCATAGTGCAGTTACAAAACGTGCAGAAATTTCAGCAACTGTTCAAAGAAGTAAATGGGTGCACCAAATACTGTGACGACTTTTCTCTCCTCCCTCCTCGGCAAATTGATTGCGAAGCCAAGTGACGTCACTTTACAACGCATGCGACCAGTCAGGCACAGACTGACACTTATAAACAGCTGTGGCCGCCGCTATCTCTCATCTCTCGCGAAGAAGACAAGTCACTGCCGTACGCGCCACCATCTCTCCCCTCCGCGTCGGCCACTCGACTCCTGAATTCCTGCTCGCGGAGCTCAAGCACGCGCCGTTCCAGTCAATCGTTCCTGCTCGCTGCCGTTGCTGACAGCTCGTGCCGTTCCTACTGACTTCGACGTGAACGCTTAACTGGTCCTCCTAAGGGCCACTTAGGGACTTGTCCCCTGGCCCTCGCGGGACCTTAATACTCGCTTACCCAATAAAGTACTATAAGAAGCCACTCCTCTTTTCTGCTGCGACCTACCGGGTTTGGGAGATCGTGACAATACATTGTCAGCGTAGTAGAAGGTACAAATAGAAGCGAAGTGCTTCTTGATAGCCTTCTTGAAGGCTTATTATTATGATTATGATTATGCTTATTATTATGAAAATGTAGAACCTCCGTGTGCCGGGATTAAAAATCCTCAATTAAGCGAAATGTTATTGTGGAATGGTTGAGAATGATGTCAAGACATGCGGGTATGGTGTTCGAGCGGTGCAATCGTTTCTATCCAAAAGAATTGACATCATGATGAATCAAATTGCCTGTAGAACAACAGAAATGCACATAATGACTGCAGAAATGCTGTCATCTACTTTCACATTGCGTTCATCATCTTCTGTCCGAAGATACACAAGGTGACATGCCACGCGTAGTTCACGCGTAATTACGGAGCACCCCAAACATCCGTGGTTGAAAACAATCTATTCTTCAAGAAGCAGTCAAGAAGCTGGCTCCAACCGATTTCTCAACATAATGCAGGGACTATTCAAGCAGTTGTGGTTCTAGACTTAGTATATTTAACAAAATCAGCGAAAACAAATAAATTTTCATTTTTGACAAAAACTGCAATCTGCGTTCCATCTGGATTGATGTGTTCTCTTTGAATCTGTGTGACAGGAAAGGAAACTACAAGTACGCCCCAGAAGAAACTGGCGCTTTGAAAGTTGCATAGTCTTCATCTATGATGTATAAATAACTCTTAGGGGTGTCTGCAAAATCAGATCATTGCTTCTTGTCAAATATACATAGATGTTGGAATAATAGGCCTATTAGAAACAAAGTTTTATGACGGTCTTATGAATGAGATATTGTGATGCCGCCAAGCATGGTGTGACTTGTAATTGATGAAGTAGAGTCCCTAGCATATAAAAAACACATTGAAGTGACATAACCCACTTTATGTGTCATTTAAAACGATAAATAGGAGTGATATTGCTCAGGGCAGCCCTTTTTCTACTACTTAAACTTCAAAATGCAACAAAAAAGAGCAGGTATCCGTTGTTACATAAATTTCTATGCTGTAATTCAGTTACGCATAAAATTTTCCAAAAGAAGATTACTGATGTCATTAGCTTTTTGCTTTGTAATCAGTAAGGCAAGACTCCTTCAATAAATGAAATATACTAGGCCTACTTTCAAATAAATTCTATCTTGACTACGATTTACTGAACCTTTTACTTAAGTAATATTGCTTTTAAACAATAATTATTACTTTGTTTTTGACTATTATTATTTCTATGTATTTAATGTCTCACTATTTTCTATATATTTCTATATACATGTATTTTCAGTCTCACTTTTGGCCTCGTTCCGTGCAGAAACTCGCTTTGCCTGCCGGACTACAACCGCATTTTTATCTCGTCAATCAAATGCTCATAGGTAAGTGTAAATTGTCTCGAGAATGACATTTTGAACGTTGTTGATCGGTCAGTTGATTGAATTCCTTTGACTTATTACAGTCGCTATTGTTGACCCAAATAGAGCATTAAGTTCGTAATGATGTCCATTAGGCATTGTAGCATCCTATTGTCTGCTCTTGGACACTGCCTTGATGTCAATTGAAAGGACAGATCAGGTGACGGTTTCATTCTTCAAGACATCTGCTAATTGTTTCGTGTGTTCTGTAGCAATTTCAAAGCTGCATCCGTGTCTTTCATCCACTTTTTAAAGGCATCTGATTGATATCGCACCTCAACAATCTTCTTTTTTTAGATCGTTCATCCTTCAGCAACCTATTGTCACGGGAACGTTTCTGATAGGATACTACTCGTATTTATGTTTCTATTTTTACCAACATACCGGATTCTTCGATAATGAACAAAAAAGCAAGATTGAATTATATAAATATCATTGAATGAACAGGATCTGCTTCCCTGTGGGTATCGAAAAAATGATGTACAGGATTTGTTTACGGATTGCAAAAGCGTGCTGTATTTATAGATGGGATGAATTTAATTTCTGGATGAGTTTAAATGTGAGAATCGCAACATTTGCATGATGTCTGACTCAGCTCAGTATTTTCAAATTTTTCCATTTTATTTGAATCCATGTACATTTTTTGACTCTTGAAAAATTGTTCATTATAAACTAATGTACAGAGTGGCGCACGTAAACAGCCAGATTTTAAACTTTTATTACTCCTCAAATATTCATCCGATCGTTATGAAATTTCGACTCATACTAGTTTGGAGTATAGGATTTATGATGATTATACCTGTTGTACTGAGAATTGTCAGAAAATTCTGATTCTATTGACCGAATGACATGTAGTAAAATTGACATGCCAACAATGTATCTTAACATGTAAAATTTAATGATAAACTTTTCCCTTTATTTCCCCCACGTCTTTATCAATAATGACCAAAACGAATTAAGGTAAATGTCATAGAAAACATTTATTAAATGAAAAACATAAGAAAAAAGTGTTAGTAGTCATCGAACACCTTGCACGTGTCCTCCTCCATTCTTGATGACGGATTCGAAGTTCGCTTTTGGTAGCAGAGCAGTTTCTCGACACATCTCAGGTGTCACGATCTTGAAATGCTTGTATGAATGCGGTCCTTCAGGTCTTGCATGGATGTGTTGGCCGTGTATGGTAAACCTTGAGACTTGACAAAACCCCACAAGAAGAAATCGCCAAGGCTGTACAGGTCAGGTGAACGCGGTGGCCAGGGCATGTTATGGCAGAGATACCACGTCCAAAGTCCATCTGTTAAGGAGCATCTTACTTGTCCAACCACTCACGCACAGGAAGTCACCAAATGTGGAGGTGCAACCATCCTGCATGAATATGATTATCAGTCTCCTTACCCTACGATCCGTATCTGTTCGCAGACACTGCACCGCTGGCCAAAATTCCTCCTGTAGCAATCTTAGAGATACCGCGATCCTTGTTGACGGAGGTGTCCGAAGAAGAACGGTCAGTAGATACCTGAATGCGTGGCTGATTGCCGCCCAGACGGTGGTGCGTGGCGAGATTGCATAGACTCTTGCTTGATACAGTGAGGGTTCTAGGTTGGCCCAATTCACGACAATTGTGGCGATTCACACCCCACCATCCAGATGGAAGTGAGCTTCATCTGGCGAACCATGGTTAGTTCCACTAAATGGCTCGGGTTAGCTTGGATAGCGCTTGTGTAGCTCCTGTTCTTGGCGAACGTCCATAACGGTTTTCCAGATCTCCTTCGTGTAATCGCTGCACCACCTTTCCTGGACTTGTACGGATGCCCATCCGATAGTCATGGAGATGCGCTGGATAGTGCGGTCGGACTCACTATGAAGCGCATTAGATGCCACAACGGGTAGATGTGTTTGGGTCCTCCTCGAAGTGCTGCACAACTCGTTCCACATTCCTGCTCCGTTCGTTCAGGAACGGATGACCAGTCCCGCTTGACAGTCACCACCACTACCGGACTGGACAACAGGATTTGTGTGCCACCGCTTTATGTACGGGCATCCGGTGCTCTCTGCGTTCTTGCCATACTCTGAAATGATAAAGCCTCTGTGACCATCCACTGGACTCTTGAGCCATTCGTACCAAGCCGCGCATTTTGCCCTCGTTCTGCAACCGAATACTCATCCATTCTTCGTATGCTTCGATTCTTTTCAGATAGTGATTTAATCGTCGAATGGTATTTTATATGACATGGAAGTAACTGGACAATATTCACTTCAAGACTGCGCACAATTCGTTGTGCAGAATACGATTCATGTTAAGTTAATTAACTTGATCTACGTAGATTTTCGATGTCAACAAAATGAGTACATGTCATTCGGTCAATAGAATCAGAATTTTCTGACAATTCCTCAGACCGAGACTAAAAGGTGTATAAATCATCATAAATCCTAATATCTCCAAACTCTAGAAAGTCGAAAATTTCATGACGATCGGATGAATATTTGAGGAGTAATAAAAGTTTAAAATCCGGCGGTTTACGTGCGCCACCTTGTATTTCTACAAACTTTTACTCAAGCATATTTATATGGTGTGACAAATATAATATTCTATGTCAATTTTAGCACTACAAACACCAATTTGAAATGTGCACGTCAAAAAAGTCTTTTCGTGTATTATTGCATTGTCTATCTTCACAACTCGTTCTAATGACTTATTTTTTGTAAAGAAAAGGTGAATGCAATCTTTCGAACGGTGATACAGACCGTTTCATAAATCGTTTCACAGCACAAAAAATTCTTATATCTTTTGTATATTCTCATCAAATTTTTTTACTCGCATGCTGATAATCGATCAATAAACTGATTTACTTGATCAGCTGAGACGCATGGTTCAGGAAACAGTAGGTGTGTGGTTTTTGCCTAATTAAATGAAGTAATTAGTGATTGTCTGCTTTGCTATTTGTTTCTTTCACGATTCCATTTCAGATATCAACATCATGTTGGCCCATGTGTTTTTCATAATTGATGAGCTGCTCCATTAATCAGACGCAACGCAAGTGTTAGCATTCCTACCGCGTGAAGGAAATGCTATTGTTTGCTGTGAACAGCTAGTGTGAGACGAGACAAGCCCTTGTCTGATGCGAAATTCGAATTTCTTCTGACCTCAAGTGAGGGAAATGATGACTCAGGCAATGGCTGACTATGGGAACAGTACAAAATTGAAGTTTGACAGTGTAACAGATGATGGCCAGAGATTTAGATAAAACTTACATATTCTTGGAGTTCATAACACCAAGCATTATATTAAACCCAAACTCGAAAGAACCAGCGTCAATACAACAGAAAGTTGTTAAGTTGTGGTTCAGTTGACCGTTGTATTGAACATTGTCAACGCAAAAGTGGCGTAAATATTAGTGTAAACATGGTAAATGAATGATATTGTCACAAATTGATGTCCGAATTCGAAAAACAATATATCATCTGAAAGCTTAACACGAGCCTGATTCAATGGATGATAGTCTCAATTTTCTGTATTGCTATAGTTATCAGTCTGTAGGTGTCGGTGAACGAATTGTACCAAACATTCATACTTTTAAAGTCTGCTGACCACAGCTGATCAGACATAAGCTAAACGATTAGCCAAATTAAAGTGCTTGACATAACCTTTCGTATGGTACAAAGGCTATTGAAATTGAACATCTTCATCAATGAGAAAATCTTGTGAGATTTTTTTAGCAACATTTTTTTGGTAAAGTTTATTATTGTATCTTTTTGGACGTACAGCCAATCCTAAAAACTAATCTACATCATATGCCTCTGAACGAGAATTGAGAAATCATTTTATTACTCACAACCATAGAGATCTGACTTCTCACTCAGATTCCTTCATTTTGGTTAACACCGATTTTGGGTCAATGTCGCTAGATCTAAGAAACGAATTAAATTACTGAAACCTATTTCGTTTCAGCTTCTTGCCGCAAGGCATTATAATATCCTATTTAACGCGTGGTATATACAATCACAAGATATTACTAACTATTACATCGAAATCTATTCCATCAAAATGCTTCTATAATCAAAGGGAAACGTCCTTATATAATAACCCATAAACCATACACCCAGGATTGCATTGACATTAAGAGGTACTTTCACCATAATCAACCCCTAGAAGCAGGTGTCCATCGTTATAGGCGCCCGTCTATCATGTCATGGTTTTTCATATAGGATGTCGGATCTCAGTCTGTATTGGTTCAGTGGTTGAGAAAATTCTTGTTTTTAGCCCTGTTTACCTACTCGGGGGGACATTATTCCGCCCCCACTCAATTTTTAATCTCACGCCGGAGCGAATAATTGTTTGAGGGTCTCCTCCACTGGCTTTTCATAACTTTGTGTTGGCTTTGGTGGTTGGCCTGAGTGGTTTTTGTAGACCCAATATTTTAGCCACAGGAGCCACATGAAAGCAATTTACGACCACATAAATTCTTCGACATTTTGGATTTTCACCTTTATTGATAAGAATTTTGATTTTTAAGTTGATCTGCAACTTCTGTGATCTGCCCGCTCGGGAAAAATGGTCGAGTAATTATGTTATTTGATACTCAATGCTCTTTAATCATTCATAATGTGACTAATATTGCGTGTGTGTTCTATATACTACTTACAAATGCCATATTCATAATTCAATAACTGAGCGAATTATCACGAAATTTTCTATACTATTCACCGATACCGTACTGCAAGATTTAGTGATCTAATTATTAATGCATAGAGCTATAAATAGTTCTGATATGATTCATACAAATAGAGAAGATCTGTAAGGAAAAAAGAATAATAATAATATAATAAGAGTAATTAAGAGTGCAAGAATCAAATCGAAAACATCACCAGACCCAGCATGTTTTAAATAGGTTCTAATGTACTTTTCATAAAATTCTGGCAACTATTTTACATACAAGTACAAATTTTAAAAAAGTGATTGTTTGAATTTCAAAATGCCATTTCTAGAAGCAAGATCAGATTGGAATGAAAAACTGACACAACCATCGTATGGAGTAGCTCAGAAACTTCAGCTGTCACTGCTTCGCAGCATATTTCACAGGTGATGATCGCGATACTTTTATCTGCTGTTCAGATAACTTCATCGCTTTATTGCTTTTCTCTTTACAAAGTAATATTACTTTCAAAAGTTGTGAGTAGCACGATCTGATGTTATGGTACAGGCGCAGGCTAATGTATGACATAAATAAAAGGTTTCAATGCGTTTTCTGCGCTCAAGCATCACTTTCCATGCCCTGCACTGTGCCTCAGTTAAAATTCGATGCCGAGTTACAAATCTACATGCATGTCTTGATTCCCCCTTGCATTTTTTGAAGATGTCTAGTCCTGGTGAAGATTACATTTTGGGAAATCTGTTGATCAGCATATTATGGCAGACCCACCAGAATCTTTTGCCGGAACAGGTCAAAAATATTTAACAGATGGACACTAAAGAATTTCCACTAGAAAAGACGTTGGGAAATTTATTGCTTTGATGTTCTTTCCTCTGGCAGGAAGTCTAGCAAGCAGGCAGAAAAATATGGAAAATTGTCTATGTACTAAGCCTTACTCTATGCGGTTCAACATTCACGAAGTAGGTCACAATATTTACATTGATAAAATGAAATGAACATAGAGATCAAATATCTATGCTATTCTCTAATTCTGGGGAGGATAGTAGACGACTGCAATGGCACGGCGACAGTCTGAACTCTGACAGCGGGTCTGATTCAGGATTTCTCCGTCTTTATTTTAAGATGCTGTAAATGTAGTGTGACCTGGGTACATTTTTTGCGCAGAGCAAGATCCATTTGAGAGACTTTTTCCGTTTGAATATGAATGAAATAGAATAGAATATAATGCTCTCACAATAGAACATGAATAGTCTTATATATATTTTGTTATATATTTTTCAAAATAGAAATCAAGAGTAATATGTATAAGGAATTTAGACAAGTCTGCTTGTAAGGCCATTCAGTCCGTTAACCCTATATTTGCCTCAGGCCTTCTCTAGTCGGTTATGTGATAGGGGGCATTATGATCCCTTAAGATCTTATAAACCATTAACTTATATGGCATATATAGATATACCCATTTTGGGGATTGCTCCATATGATGATGGCATCAGCTTTTCATTCCAAGTTGATCTTGTTCCTATAAAAAGCATTTTATAATTCGAATAATATTTTTATAAAATTCCGCAATTTTATCTATAATTGTCGACAGAATTTCATAAGAACTTCAGTATGAACCTATTCAAAAGATGCACGGTGATGTTGTCGATTTTGCGCTTCAAGCGGTTCTTGTTGCTATGAATAGCATCTTGATACTCAAGCAATCATTTTTTTAATTTTCGCAGTTGTATCTGAAATTGTCAAATATTTGTATGAATCATGTCAGAAATATTTATAGCTCTATGCATCAGTAATGACATGTAAATCACTAAATCTTTCAGTACGGCATCGGTGAATACTGGAGACGTTCGTGTAAATCGCTCAGTTATTCAATTATGAATATGCATTTATGAGTACTGTGCATTTAGCATACAGTACATGTACATAATATTAGTCATCACAACGAGGTAAAGAGTATCCGAGTATCAATTAGCATAATTACTCTACCATATTTCCCGAGCGGGCAAATTGCAGAAGAAGTTGCAAATCAACTTAAAACTCAATTCTCATCAATAAAGGAGAAAATCCAAAATATCAAAAAAAATGTAGTCACAAATATTTTTTCATGTGGCTCCTATGGCTAAAATATTGGGTCTACAAAAACCACTCAGGGAAAGTCAACACAAAGTTATGAAAAGTTAGTGAAAGAGACCTTCAAACAATGATTCGCTCCGGCGTGAGGTTAAAAAAACACAGCTACCCCCCACCTAAGAAGAGGTACGTTCAGAAACTAGATTTGAACGCAGTCTTCTGGTTGGAATCTAGTACGGAGACGTCAACTACTCAAATTGAACTTTGGAATAGTAAAACGAACGTTTGTATTTGAACGTCTAAGTACATAAGCCAAACCTAAATAAAATGCAAATACGTTTTTGAACTTTTCGCTAAGTAAATGATAATTTTGCTATCTTGATAGCAACCCATGATAAATAGGTATGCTTCATTCGAGAAAATCTTCTCTTGTTTATATCAAGTGTGTAAACGTTTGCGGACCCTTTTCTAACGTAAGAAGCTGATGTAGCAGTTTTTTTATGTATTTGAGCGTTCACGATCTTAAAATTTACTTATTCAATAACCCGCGTCGTAGATTGTAACATTTTCTCATAAAGATGTTTATGTAAGTATCAGACATCAAATGCTCACACACTATTAAAACTTAGATTTTTCTTAGATTACTGTTTCGAATAGTTCCTTTTGGGTGCTTGAACGTTCACGATTATAAAACAAACTTATTATCAGATACATAATAAATATTTTCTGATAAAAAATATATTGCAGATCTAAAGATAAAATGTGAGCTTGAATGGGGATCATAGTCAAGGTCACGGTCCATCGGTGATCATTTATATGATATAATTGCGAAAGAAAAAATTTCACGGCCGGCAGCAATCTCTTTTTTGATGCGAAAATGAATGATTGTAGTGTCATTATCACTTAGAATTTCATAGAATATTATGGAAAAATTATTTCAATAATATATTCTTATATTTCAGCGTATCAATTGTAGCAATTAGCAAATTGTTTAGGGCAAATCATTTGATGAATTCTGGCACCGGTATTTAATAAATTGTTTGCAGAATGAGCGAATTAATATTTCTTGCATATTTCCATGAGCTCAAATGCTTTATTTGTAAGTATAATACGCATTTAGCCGCCATCCAATCTGTAACCGAACGATTATTGTTTTTTAACGTTCACGAACGTTCGTAAAATGAACTTCGTCGGTGATTTTTAAGTTTTAATAAGGAAAACGGTTGTTAGTCTTGTAATAGGACTATGATGACCGAAATGAACTGTTTTATGAACTTTCAAGAATGTCCAGTATTGTTAAACGCTTACTCCAAATGTGTAAAGCCTAGTTTCCATTAAGATTCGCTTGTTCGAACGGTTAAGCGAATTGTGCGTGCGCTTTGTATTCGCTCTAGGGAACTAAAATTCGCGCTACCGTAAAGCGGTGGCTGTATCGAGCAATCATGATTTCTAAGGACGCCGCCAAGCAAAGCGAATAGGGATTCCCAGAAGTAAAAAATAGAACATTGAATTATAGTGTTTGATGACTGGTGAGTATATCAGGTAACGTAGTTTCTCAGAAAGCACATAGTACGTGGCAGATGGAGTGTGATCAGCGTTGCGCATTGGCGATTTTACTATACTACAGGCGATTAAAGAAGAAGAAATCAAGGAAGAGTCCACGGTTTTGGGTTCGTTCAATATATCTATTGAGAATTGAACGAAGCGAGTATAGATTATTTATCGAGATGCTAGATCACGACAGTGAAATGTTTTTCCGATGTACTCGAATGAGTCCAATGAAATATAGATAACTCCTTCAACTTGTCAGTCCTTTGATTTCTCATTGTGGGCCACGACAACCTATTACTCCAGGTGAAAGACTTGCCATGACTTTGAGATTTTTGTCGACGGGAGACTCTCAACAGAGTATTTCGAACAGTTTCCGCGTTTCCCGATCATCTGTTTGCAGAATTATTGAAGAAAATATTATGAAACATATATACTTGTAGTCAAGTCATAATGTTGACTAAATAAGCCATATAGTGCTTCCTGTTTATTTCTCGATAGGCTACCGCAGTTATGTAATTTTTATTATTTTACTTTCTTAAAAATTATTATTTATGTTTGATTAACAATATTTCAATAAACTTAAACCAGAAAAATCGAATAAAAACATGAAACGAATGTCTTTTAAGAATGTATATTTTAATCAAATTACAATTGTATATTTAATTGTATATTTTCTCATAATTCATAAATATGATAACATAAAACTGAAATACTATCCCAAGACAAATAGTCGTAATCTTACTATTAGCCTACTATTATTACGTAACACAATATCGATCACGTTATCCGTGAGAATCAAGCAAGAAGATTCAAGCAATCACTAAATATGCACAATTTGTACTTGCTTGAACAATCTCGTATAAAGATTCACTTAATTTCATTCGAGCAAATGCTTGCTTATTTGGCGGGAGTCCTTTTAGTTCCGCAGCTACGGTTCGACCGAAACAATCATTCACATCTTGAGATTGAGTATTATGAATAGTTTTGATTGTAGCCAGAATCTCTTCGTCGATTGAGTTCACTGTATTTCGCTTCTTCTTGATAGGTGGACCTGCAAATTGTTCTGTAGAAGGAGATTCCAACTCAATATTCGAATTTTCTTTGTCTTCGCTTTGTGACATTGTTTCAATGGTGGCTTCTGGAACGATAATGTTTGAAAACGTTTTTCGAGGTCGAATCGTATCACTGAGAAAATCTAGAATATCGTAGTAAATCCATTTTGACTGTGATGTAGCTGCACTACCACTGGTATTTTGCTCAATTTCGTTCGTGATTTGACGTAAGATCGCGTATATTTTTCCATTTTTTCTTCGCTTGATCGACTGGTACGTTCAATTTCTCAGCAATTTCTCTCCAGGAGTTATCTTTTGCAAAATTTTTCTTATAATCAGAATCAGATGGATCATACAAATGTGGCTTGTCCCGTACAAGCTCCACCAAAGTTTCTGTTTCTATTTGTTCTGCTTCGTTCTTCTTCATCAGCGCTCCGTATACCCCTCGATGATGCATTTAAATGAATGAAAATACTGATGTGGGATTCCCTGAGGATTATTAATAGAAGATTGATTGGATTCGACAGGCATCGTGACTCATTTTTCGCTTTGTTCGCTTCGCAAATGAAGATAGAAGCGACTTGCCACATTCATTGAAGCGGCGTCGCAGAAGGGAGAGGCGATAAAGCGAAGCGCGAATTCTAATGGAAATCTCTTTTTTTGATACAAGGCGAAGCGAACGCGAAGCAAAAGGGAAAGCTGATGGCATGGAGTAACCTATTTGCTAATTTCGTGTTAGTAAGCGAATTTAATGGAAACCGGCCTTAAGACTCAAAATAGCGCGGCAATGATCCAACGAAATCTCCAAATGATGTGTCAGTTATGTTATGACTTGCCCTTCATCTTTTGGAGGTGTTCCTTTTTTCGGTCAAATTAAAAGCGATTAATAGGCTTCCTAATTGCTCGAAGTTGTACTTTCTGGTACTTTCTCGATCAGTGTTGGCAGCATTTTAGCTTTCAGTTGATAAGTTATAATTTTGTTGTCTACTTCCTTCATTTTACTCTCTTCTATTCCAGTAATATTGTCCTGCTATCGTTATTTGTATACTGCATGCAAATCGAAAAGCATTTTCAGCCTTGTGAAATTTCACCGACTCTGAGATCGTATTGAAGTGCTGTAATCGATCCGAACGTGCTTCAGTTGCTCTCAGGAAACCATAGGAATTCCCGTGACAGGAATCATGTATCGGGTACTATATTTAGAAGTTTGTAAAAGGCGCTCGGGAGAGAGAGAGTTGCTATCATTTTTCATGATGGCGAGCCTCCCGACTACGAGGATAACAATGCATTTCTTTGTCGCTCATCAGTCAGTTCACGAATTCCTCATGCGGTGTGTGGGTGTGATTCAATTCCTCGAAGTGAAGGCTGACGGCGCTGCTGAGTTTTCTCTTTAGTCATTGAAGACAGTGTAAATGTTGCCATCTTTTGTTAAATATTATTACCACGGATCTATGAGTATCCAAAGGGAGTACTAATGAAGCGTCAATTCAAATATATGATAGGAAATATATCGTACTTGTAAGTCAGGTGATAATAAACAG
The DNA here is from genome assembly GCA_907163375.1 of Prostheceraeus crozeri. Taxonomy (NCBI): domain Eukaryota; kingdom Metazoa; phylum Platyhelminthes; order Polycladida; family Euryleptidae; genus Prostheceraeus; species Prostheceraeus crozeri. The sequence continues at coordinate 3,054 of CAJQUW010000643.1, read as the reverse complement.
ATTCTAAGCCAATTACATTCAATTAAAGAAGCAATCTTGTGACTGATGATCATTGATAGGAATAGAAAGTTCGAGCAATGATGAAGCATGTTTCTAAAAACAAGGGGAGGTGAATATGGTTTTCCTCTATTCCAAATAATTGTAGACGTTCTCCAGATATCACATTTTGTCGAATAGAATCCGCGGTTCATGCGATTATCTTACAGCGGGTGATTTATTTGAAAGCTGGCCGCATGGAAAAACGATTGAATCTTCTTTTATTTCGCTTATTGATTGACCGCTTATTGATAATCATTTAGCATGCATATATGTCTACACCCTCGTCGTTATGTCAACTAAAATAGTTTCTCAGCTGTCAGTTTCACCAAGTATGAAATAACCGGGAGTTGTTAATTAGGCCTATTGTACATGAAAAGGGAGCCAATTCTGTATGGAAAAACCTGCAGTAAGTAGCAGCATTATACATCAGCAACCATAAAAAATAAAATATGTTGAAATGGAGAAAAGGATGCCATGTTTAATTGATGGGCCTATTCATCAGTTAATTGACATCACATGCTGTCATGCCATCATATTTATTCATGCCACAAGATTGTTTCCGTGTGCATGCCTATGATAGAAGTGTCCTGTTTCAACTAGCGGTAACAACTAATGTTGACAGGGATGAGAATTTTCCGCGGATATGTCTATTAGTAATGTCTGCCTAATGTATTATTTTTTCTTTTTGGGGTCTCCTTGTAATGTGAATTTCCGCCGGGAACCCCGTTCCCCCATTCTTATCCTGTGTTTAGTAATAAAATTAGCAAAATCTGAAATCAGTCACTGCTCAGAATGTTTCACCGTGGATAGTTTGGATCTGTGTAAACCATCCTAATTGTTCATGATTTCAGCAATGTTGTTGAGAGCTCTTGTTGCTGAGCAATTTCAGAGCTGTTGTTGATGATTTCAATTAATGGAGAAAGTATTAAATATCAAATTCATCGGGTTTTCTGTTTAAATGGCATGTTGTCCACTCTGAGGAATGCCTTGTGAATTAATTCGTGCTGTTGTAAATTATTGAGATGATAAAAGTTACAAAGATAGTAAGTTAAATTATTTCTGTTAATAAAATATCGATCAATACATGTGTCATTCTTCTACCTTCCAATTTTGTTAAATTCTATGTAATCCTTCTGTTCATAACCTAATATCCTTCTGTTATCCTTGAATATCCGATGCTTGCCCCATTCTTTACTCTATTTCCATTTAGATTGTCCATGGGTCCATTGCCATTTTCGTATTTCCTCTTTTTTTTTTATTTTTTTTTTTTTTTTTTTATTTAACCGAAACCTCTCTTCCAATTCCTTCATTCCCATTATACGTTACCATTGATAGACTGTCCATTCTATCATTCATTCATCATTTACTTGTTCTTGATTATTGATATGTTCTAGCTTCAATCCACCTATACCTTTAATCCTTTGTTTATGGTATTTTTCCGTTTGAGGCCTTACTTGTTGGAGTCGGCTTGCATTGTATCCATCTATCCTTCTGATCTTTTTGTGAATTTGTCTAATTCGCCTTATGTTGCAATTCTTTTATTTTGATGTCTTGATTAGATGTTATGGCCTATTGGGATGATCCATGGCCCCGTTCCCTTCTTATTACTGTATCTGCTTCATTGCCTAGGTTTATCTGCTAATCTTGCGATTTTGTCTCATTTTGTGGTCTATTGTACAGTTGAAATATTCCTATCCTTGCGTCTACTTCTCACTCTTTCGATCCACCTTTGATTGCTTGTTTCTATGTCTTTAGAAATCCATTACTCTATAAATTTCACATTCCATTGTGTTGATTTTCAATTGCCTTTTTGGGTTATGGGGCCCTTTGGATACCCATGTCAACTATATTGTACCGTCAAAACTTATTCTTATATATTTTCATCTGAAACACCTTTAAATGCGCATTTCATAGAGGAATCGCTGTCTTTTATAAGGAAATGTCAAAATGGAAACGGATTCCAACAAACCCGGAACAATCGATGCAACGAGAAACTTGCGACATGTTCTGTGGGCCGACATTTACTTGAGGTGAGTCGTTTGAGAGTAGTAATATTCTTGTGCAAATTCTTTAGCTCACCTGCCAGCTCCGAATGTTTTGTTTTAAGGCAGAGAAAAGAGCAGAAATTGAGAGCATTTAGCCGCAGGATTACAGTATGATACAACAGTAAATTTGTGTTAGGCCTAGTGTATAAATGTGAAAGTAGAATTATTCTATTCACTGCCTCCGAAAGTTTATCGGTTGTGGAGCAACATTGCGTATCTTTCTGCTGTCAATTCCTTGCAATGACGTAACAGGATGACAGCGATCAACAGATGCTAGGGTTTATTCTTGTCACTCTTTGGCCATCCGAAATGTTTATGGTTATAGCAGAGTCCATTGAGTTCATTCCCTGCTGTTAATTCTTGGAAGCAGTTTCGTATCAGGATGACATAGGATCAACAATAAAATTTCCAATCAAAAATTTATACTACAAGCATAAAGAAGGAAACTAATTATTTTACCAATAGAATGTGAGCATCCTGCCAACCCACTTTATGCGCGACAAGATCAAACTGCAAGTTATTATAATTTGTAAATTACATGTTAATACTAATATTGACGCAAATAAATGTAATAACAAAAATGGGGTTCTGGCCAGGAATGTTTCACATTTTAAATCTGTGACTAAATTATGGCTAACCAACACTATGTAAAGTTGCTTAAAAAATTGAATTATTTTAACGAAAGAACTGCATTGAATGTATTGATTTTTGACAATATATCGAGTAACGATGCCACAAACGCTCGAGACAGACAGTATCGTTTGTGAAAACGTTCTCTTATTAGGTTCGTCTACAATACGTGAACGTACTACAAGAGCACGTTTAAAATAACGTACAGAACACGTACCGTGATATACGGATGGGATACTTTTCTGTAAAAGCGTTTCAAAGCAGGTTATCATAAGGATTCTTTTTTTCAGGTTCCTAATAAGTACACATGTCGTCATAAACTTACATGGATCGTTGGAGA
>CAJQUW010000642.1:0-13651 GCA_907163375.1 Prostheceraeus crozeri | reverse complement strand
TTAAGAGATATCTTATTTTGTTGTTTTCACCATGAATTACATTTATAGCTCAACTACTATTTATAGAGAGTCAATAGAAAGCAAAAAAGGTCGAAACCAAATCGTCACTCGACGCAAGTTACCAGTTCTAGACCTACTTACAAATCTTGCGACTTGAGTTTGTCGTCACTGTTGTAACCACAGAATTAGATTGTTTAAGCTTTTCACTTTGCTAGAAGTGCAAACTAATTCAAACAGATGGCACATGCAGGAACTTATTAAGTGGGCAAAAAGAAATTTTTAATTCCTTGCAGAGATAGGAAAAATAGTCATGCGTCGCTTGCGGATTGTTGTGAATTCCTTCAAAATGCTCCAATCGCCACGACTCCTTCAGATTCGAAAATTCAATCATGCCAAAATTTCTCTATAATTTGGTCCTCCGATCATTTTTAAAAAAAGGTTAGCAGCCGCATGAAAAAACTTCAAAACCTTCGCTGTAACGACATCGTCTTCTCTTTCTGGTATACCGTTGAAAACATCACTAAGTTTTGCACAATTCGCGTTTTAATGTTCACTCTGCTCATTGTTCGATTCTATTATTTAGTCAGAGAATTCCATTTCAAAAATAAATGACAGTCCCTATCGTCCTTCCAGTCAAAAAAAAAAGACTACCTTCCCTATTTCTGTTAACCATTCTTTCTCATCATTTCTCATATCCAATCGCTCCATCATCAATTACTTTTATTTTCCTCCTTAATAATCAACCATAAAATTAATAACAATAATACCATCTAAATATGTAAACTTCATTAATACACATAATCACAAAATCGCCCATTTCACTTGATACACGTGTCAACCAGTCTTTAATCATTGGCTAGAATCATCCTCATGTAATCTAGCTCTAATTGTTCTCATGCCCCAACTTATCCCACCGATTTCGCACCTGATCGATTTCCATCCATGAACTTCAAGAAACATTTATTTCTATATCACAGAGAATAAATCACAACTAAACTTACATGCTTATTATTTAACAATCTATCTATTTTTACACTAATATAAACTCCACAAATTATTGTCATTTCTATTCTCACCAATGCAACACGGCTCTTGTTTATAATTATTTCCACCCGTCAAATAATCCCATTAACTAAATAAACATCAATCAAGCAATTGTAAAATTTCCAACACGGTCAGCTTTCATATTTTCTTCATTGAATTTCTCTCGACAACATAACACTACATCTCTCACCAAAATCAGATCCCGTCCAACCTACCCATCAACATTCAATTCCCGTTATTCTCAGTCCTCTCCTGACCTTGGATCGGTTATTTGACCTATAGGTAGGTTAGATCAAACGTCGGCAGCGCGGACTCATCTGCCTCTTGTGCTGCCCGCCACCCCACCGAAGCCGCCTTTAATGTCGCTTGGCCACCACTCGACAATCATGCAAAGTCGGACTTAACAGCTCGATTCACGGGACAGAATGCTGGCGCTGTTCTTTCGGCCGACGGCAGCCGAACTCGAAGAAGAGGCTCGCTATATAGAAGAGGCACTTTGCTGAACTGGAAATCCGAGGAAGGGGTGAAAACACGAGAAGAAGCGTAACCGAAGGAAGAAGAAAAAGTCCAAAGAAAGTATAGAAGGTTGTTGACAGTGAACCAGAAGAATCAAAGAACCCAAAAACTGAAAGTTGATCCTGAGAGGTGTTCATGTCAAAAATTGAAACTATTTCGCAACTTGACACCTGTGTCCACACATTGTTTTCCAATGAATCCCATTTCCTATCATCTCAGAGGTTGATATAGCAGAGAATGATGAAGCGATAATAATTCGCCCTGCAACAATGAATGTTTGAAAGATTTTTTTTCAAATCAAAGCTTGCTATTGATTCTGATTAAAATGACAATAAACATCTGTTTATTCAAAGCTTTATAACAGCTATATGGCAATTATTCAACTATCCCTGCTTCTAAAGTGAACATTCTACAAATCATGGGCGAAAATGGATTATGAGACGGAATATATTGAGAGCATTCACTAACTACTATATTCACTTGCACATTTGAGGACGAATTTTGCCAGCTCAAAATGTTGTCATTGCGATAATCTTGCTCAAAAAACGACTACTTTTTTTTTGTGTGGAAGAAATCAAAAACGTTGTTCTTGAAATATTTCATGTCTAAACTCTTATTTGATGAAACAATATTTGAAGCATTATATCTCTAAATCTTGATATCTCATTCCGTTGATAAAAGATTAATATTTTAAAATACTGCTCAATTCAAAAGGATTGTCATTTTGCATGAATGAACTCGGCTATGATTTTATCTTTTTGATAATTCCTTCTTGTTCTAGCTTTGTTTTTTGCATTGATTTATTATTTCACGATTAAATCGCTATCATCATCTGTGGTTTCTGTTTTAGGAGAATGGGATATTGTAGAGTTAAGAATCCTTGGGGAAATCTAGATGGTATTTTCGGTCATCAAGAGTTTTATTTCTAAAGAACCGGGTCATCATTGTTCAGGAATGATCGTAATCTCAAAAGGTTATGAACCTTTGCAAAGTGCTAGAAAACAAAACCAAAATCAGACTTGATAACATATTCATTCGCAATGCTAATTGTAATTCTTATAAACTCGTGGCTAAAAGTGAGTTTAAATAAATGAATGAAATATATTTCATCGCGTCATAAACCGTGGGACGCCGGAATGGTGTTTCCAAATAGGGTGTGGTCAATTTTCCTTGAACTTTATTTATATGACCGATAATTTTAACGGTAAGAATTGTAAGTTATTTAACGATAGAATATAATCGTTTTTATTCTATGGGTACATAGATCCATAGTAAAATATTGAAAAACTATGATAAATTAGTAAATTGAAACAAATTTTAATAATAATTATCAACAATAAGTAATCATACTTATGTTGAGTCACGTCACATTGTCTCTTACTTCTCAAACTTTACATTGAATACAGTTTGATGAATTGTTCCACTAAACATGTCTTTAATGGTTGTCAACATTTGAAGTGTTAAACGCTTGAGTTTTATGAATTTCTATTCCCTTAAAGATATCGGTCATATAAATTAGGATATCACACTGATTTCCGAAGATACACGCTGCTTGAAAATCTACTCGTATCATAAACTATTTATTCTCCGAGCCTCCGGCTCGGAGAATAGATAGCTTATGAAATTACTCGTAGATTCTCACGAGTGTATCTACTGAAATCAGCTGTGATATCCTATACTTATGGATGGAGTTGACCAAATTGAAATATTTGATTGGGTTGTTGTCAAACCACTTTTTGACACTGAATGAAACTTCCGGTGTTGCAACGATATATTCCCTTTTTTTTTGTATAGATTTTTTTTTTTTTTGTTTTTTTAACATCCCAGTAATTGCGTGCTAAACAAAATGTAATGAAATGTAATGTGTGAACAATTAAAATCACAATCATAAAGACTTGTAAAAAAATCAACAAATGATAGAATAGGACATCAATTATAAATTTGATGATGAAAAAATAGATGTTATATTGAGATACATCATCACTTTTTATATAATATTATATAAGAAAGATGTTAATTTTATGCTGCATGTACAGGGCCGCCGTCAATGGTGATGCAGGCTTTGCACATGTGCCCTCTTCATACGGAAATGCTCCTTGATTAACTGTAGCTTCACGAATTTTATAGCAGTGTTGATTCTAAGCTCCAAGCTGATTCGAGGCTCAGGCTCATTGAAGGACCAAGCTTTACGTTCGTGAGATGAATTAGGCTACACTGCATGAAATTTATATACACTGTATTATATATATTACATGCACATGCCATGTACGTACATATATGGGATTTTTCAAAAAATAACTCTCACCATAGCATATATACCAAGATCGACTTTGAAACAACAGGTCATGCTGAAACGCCCAAAGCCTACTAAGAAATTTGGTGCTATCTACAAGACTGTTTGTGATGAAGCAAATTGTGACTGGTCATATATCGGAGAAACAAAAAAAACTACTGATAAGAGGTAACATCAAAGGTCACAACGCAATAAGGGCACTTACTCTGAAATTGCTAATCACTCGTTCATATCTGACCATAGAATGAATTGGAATACACAAATAATTGAAACAGAACAAAACAACAAAGAACGGCGTGTAAAAGAGGCCATATGGACAAAAAGATACAACCGTGTCAATAAAGTGAAATTTCCTCTGAGTGATGCTTGGAACAATGTCATTCCTAGGCAGTGAGTTTTGAGTTCTTTTTCTATCTTATTGTAATACTTAGATATCTCCTACTCATGAAACTTTTTGCCTTATTGTGCTATGTTATCTTCTTCCTTAAACTCTATATCTCAATTCTCATACATTTCTGACATTTCAGTGATTTTGAATTTTATATCCTGTTTGCCTTTTATCGTGAACATGTTTGTCCGAAGGACATCACATGTCACATATCAAAAATTGAACATTTTCGATCGGAAAATTTGCTCCATCCTTTGTTTTTAAACACATGCATATATGTACATATGTACAGGGTGCGAGAAAAGTCTTTGCGGATTTTTGATAACTTTATATTTAGTTATTGTATGGTGAATTGTTTTACTATATTTTCATTTTTCTTTGAACAAACCCATCTAGAAATAAAAACTAAACATCCCATGTACTCATGGACATTTTTATTCTTCAAATAGCTCACCGTCATGCTCAATGCACTTCAGAAAACGTTTCTGAAAATTCCTCAACGAATCACGGTAGTAAGAGAGAGCAATGTTGTTCATTTGTCGCTCAATCTCTTCCCGCAAGTCCTGAATGTTCCTGTAAATAAAACCTGGAGGATAAACCAATTGCCGCAGGTGACTCCAGAACCAAAAAGTCCGCAGGGTGTCAAAGTCCGGCGATCTTGCTGGCCATTCCAATAGGTCCTCTCCTCCTGCCTATCCAGCGTATTGGACAAATGGGAGTCTCTAGAATTTGACGCGCTGGAAAGAGAGTAATGGGGGAGGCCCTCCGTCTTGCTGAACAGAAGGGTTCTTCCAGTGCCACAGAGAAATAAGAACGACTTGGTTTCAACATGAAGATCAGAATATCTCTTTCCATTCATGGTTTCTGAACTGATTATCGTAGAGGAGAGAAGAAGTCCGAATTAGCCTATACAGGCCCACACGGTGAGGTAGGAGTCTTGCCTGGGTTGGTCATTCTAATTATTCGGCGTTCGTCGTAATAGTCCTGAGTGCACGTTGTGCTTGTTGATGTTGCCCTTGTCAACGACATGACACACTCGTCCGAAAATGTCAGCTTTCGGAGGGCAAGCTGGATCTTCTCTCGATTTTTCTCTTCATTTCTTCACCAAAAATTGTTAAGCGGCGGTCTTCGTCCCCATCAAACAAAGAAATTGAGAATATAGCGGCTTGTATGGATGATAATGCTCGGCTTTAGAACTTTTCGGACAGTGAAATCAGAGATCCCGACATCCCTCGTATCGCTCTTGTCCGAAGTTGAAGGATTTTTCATTGACCAGCTTCAATTACCTGTTTGCCTGTTTTTTCATCTCCGATGCTGTTATGGGTCTGTCCACAAATCTGGGTCGTTCGTGGACGCAGGCTGCCGGTTTCAAGAAGTTTGTTCTTCCAATACAAGATTGTTCTCGACGATGGGGGAGGGTCCTTGTTAAATTTTCTCTCCTCTAACTTGACGAGCACTTTCTTCAAAGTTGAAAGAAAATGGCCCACGATGTGCAATAAACTTTTTTCTATTGTCGAGGAATTCCATCACAGTATCAAATTAACTCACATCCATCAGTGTATCGAGTTTATAAACACAGTGTATAAAATGTATTGATTAAAATTAAAAATCTTCGTAGTAAGATTCAAATGTGAAATCTATGCTGGTCAGCAAAAATATAGTGGCATAGCTTTTTCAAGGCATAACTATTTATTAAGGTTAATCATCCATGGTTTAGTCCGTCATTTATATGATCGATCCTCGAAGTTTAGATTTAAAATTTGAAATCTATGGGGTCTTAGCAAAAAAACGAGTGGCCATAGCTAATCTGAAGCACAACTTTGTTGATTTGATTAAAATGAGATCAAATCTCGTAAGCTAGATTCAAATGTGAAAAATCCATGGAGCTCAGGAAAAACAGAGGTTGGCATAGCTTTTTAAAGCATCGAAAATAGCACAATGAAATGCCGAGTTTACAAAACGTATGGAAAGTAATCAATTTAAATTTTGTTGATTGAATAGCATAAAGCTCACTATGTGTTAAATCTGAAGACTTGGCATGCATAATAGTCGAGTGACAGAGTTATCTACAAACGCATTGCCACATATTGGTCACTGAAGAAATGATATTTGATCATTGAATAGCAAAATATAAAGTTGACAAAAATCCGCAAGGACTTTTCTCGCACCCTGTATATACAGGTATATATTACATGTACGTGTCGTCACAGTTGACCCGCTGGCCCGTCATGGACATATAAATTTTCCTGAGCTATAAAGCTTGTCAATCGTGTACAGAAATCGCCTTGAAGCTTGTCCATCGTTTGCAGCTGCTCTCTCCCGAAAGACAGTCAATGTGTTACGACAAAACGGACTTTTGTAGCATGTTTTTCTATTGAACATATTTTATATATTCCTTGATTTTTTCAAAGATAGAGTATCATGGTAATTTCGTGCGCAGAGATTAATCATTAAGTTTAGGATCTGAGCTGTTCTGCATATTGTTCTCTTGCATACACAAGCAATAGTTCTATAGACTAGAAATTTCTTTTTGTTCTAAAACAAAGAATTATATAGAAGTAAGAAGTATTGCATTACATGTTTTAATTTTTATTGTTTCTCTCTTTCATCCATTACAATTTTGACACAAAATAGTGCTACGGTGTTTGCAACAATTAAACAATAGTTGAAATTATTTTAGAACAAGTATTGTAGTTAAAATTGCTGTTTAGAGACATGAGATATGGGCATTCATTTTATAGGCCTACTGGGAAAGCAACACAATAGCAGTTGTGCTGTAGTTTCCGGTGGATAAATGCAAGCAATATCCAAGTAAAAAGAAAACATGTTGCTTACTATAAGATCTAATTTAATAGAATTAGACATTTTATTATTTTTATCTTGCAGCAAAAGAGTGTCACGGTATTCATACATCGTGCAACATGTTTGCAGAATTTAACGTCTGAGAAATATGTGAGATTTAGGCTTGAATTTGATAACAAAGTGATTTTTACTCATTCGATTTACGTACTTAGTCATACCAAGATTATTTGTTGTCCAATGAGCATGGAATAGATATCAATCAAGGGTTAACAGGTACAAAAACCTATGTGCAAAACCTTGATGGGCTTGTAACGCAGCTAAAATATTGAGTTGGGGGAGGTGTTTGGGACGGTCGGAGTATCCTAAAATTCGATTCGTTTCAAAGTATAAGTATGCGAAATATGGTTTGATTCAGCTGGTCAAAAAGATTGCTTCAGTTGCTCTTTCTAGTTCGACATCCCTCATTCTTGACTTTTTAATGAGCTTGTGATGCCAGATTGTCGAACGCGGTTGAATACGATAGTTGCTAAATTCGAATTAGTCGAAGAAACTATGACGTGTTATATGTTACTTGATTCAATCAGTGGATCTTTAGCCCCGGATCGTGTGAGAACTTTTTGAGCAATGTGGATTAATGAACCCGAACTTCCTATCGAAAGTCTGTTTTATTTTCTCAATATTTCACCAAAATAAAATTAATCACTCTTGTCTGTTGAGAAGACCGGCTGACCAAATGTTGAGAAAAGAAAGCTCAGTTTAATCTCAACAGTTGTATTTTACCTTCATTTGTCAATTAAAGAATGACACAATCATAGTGATGATTTATTTGCATTTTAATTCTCAAATAATTCAGGAAAACTGACAAAATTCTGAGAAAATCAGCTATATAATATTGACGATACGGGCAGATTAATAGCAGCTTTGAAATTTCAAAACCCTTCTCAACTTCTGAAATTTCGAACAACAAACAGTTCTCAAATATTTTCTGTTCGGTTGGCCATGCAGCTGCTAATCAAATGGCAATAGCAGAAACATGAATTCCTTCACTATAAGATCGAGAAGGTTAAGAATGGCATCAATTATGAAAGAATCTGATTATCCCATAATTGAGAAGAAAAGAATCTCTGGAACATTGTCAAGGTGCATCAGATCATTAATAGACTCAAACTGATTAATGGTATGTGCGTGCAGTTTAATGCTTTTTCACTGTGAACCAGCACCTCCTAAATCACACACTAAGGCATAAAACTAATCGTAACTGATAAAAGAATCCTATAGCAAAGCGTTTTAGGAGGTTAGCGCACTAGGGTTATTGTTTTCTTTTTTTGTACGTCAACATTCTTCTTCAACGTAACCTCCTAAAATTCTATTGTGCGGCGCTTTAGGATGAAGGTTTCTTCTATTTTAAGTGACAGACTACAATGTACTTCAAAATCATGCCTATTTTTTCAAACTAAAAATCTATGTCAATAACCCCTGGAAAATGTGGGCTGGAAATTGAGATATCAGGTACAATATGGAGTGTGTGGCGCTTTAGGATGCAGTTTTATTCCACCTTTAGGAGGTGCCAGATTACAATAAGTAATGTCACAATGATTTCATACACACAGAAAAAGTCATCCACTGACCTTACCGGTCTCGCCCATGGCCGACTCAAATGTGTTTGCTTGTATATAGCCTTAATTCATCATTCGAGGTGAAATTTCAATTGAATATAATAGTGAATTACATATGCTGGTAAGTAGAAAGAAATTGCCATGATCATCCGGTGAAGAATACGGGCGTCGGGCCTCTGCACTTTCGGAGACATGAACGGGTTGGGTCCGAGCCGTCGTGTTTTGACATAATTTCTCTTGACTTGCTGCTGAACTTCATATTTCTTTTATACAGGGCTGATGCACAACGAGGTGAATCCGCTCGGTCTGCACTCCTTGCAGTCATGTCTAGCATTATGAATGTTAACACCATTCAACTCAAATGGCTAAGTTGTCAGCTTCCTTGACACACACGTGCCATCCTCTTCTCAAGAGTGATTCTATTCGATGGACTCAAAGCGCATCACGTAACTGTAGAGAACAATTTATAATAAGTGATTTCCACGAGATATACTTTCACAGTATTCTAGCCGGATATATTTATGATTACTTGGCCAATTTCTTTGTGTGACCGTGACCTATAATTTCGGTTTTAAAAGCACGCACGTGGCTGCATATTCCGAAATATTGCTATATTAGTTAAATAGGAAGTCATCTTGAATGAGTTTTCAAATATGACAATTGACAAGCACAATTTATGGTTGCTTTTAAATAGCCACTAAATTTAAGCGGTCCGGGTACGGGTTCATTAATTGAAAATCATGGGTCGGGTTGGGGCAAAGAAATGCGAAACTGACGCAACGAGTCTTGATTTAGGTTGGGGCAACCTTAGCGCCCATCGCAGTTCCTGATAACTGCAGGTAAATCGTGTCCTCAAAGGAAAAATATCATCCTCCAAAATCAATTTCATTCCATTCATTATGAATGAGACTCTCAGTCGATTTGACACGATGTTTTCAGACTCACCAAGCCAATACTCCAATGCTTGTAGATCCAGTTTGTGGGTTATGGTAGTATGCAACGAGACGATGTCAAATGTCAGCGTAGTCGAATTCGGCTCAGTTGATTGAGGCAGGTGTTCTAAAAATGGTACAAATCACGGTAATAACTGGCAACCGAACGCAGAATACTGGAATCTTAATCACAGCTTCATGATATTGCCTACTTCAAAGTAAGTTTTGAAACCATTGAAAGCGCCACGTGCTGTTTAAAAGCATGCTTAAAATTAGGTTTCACAATCATACTCATAACAAGCATGAAACCCATGTTTAAATGCGAGATTTTTAAGCTACATTTGCATTGAAGCAACATACAAAGCACGGTTCTAAAAAATGCTTTATAAATCTAAGAATATCCGTAAAAGTCTTGCCATTAAAATGAGACATCTCTTTGACTAAGACTAAAATTCAATTTGGATTTTGAAATTTGTCTTATTTGGCATAATACAGCAGGCCGGTATTATGTCATACGCGATAATGTGCATGGTAGGGGAGGGTCGGGGTACATTGAACCACTAGCCTATTCCTTCGAAAACTATAAATAGTGGGAAAACTTTGTGTTTTAAGACATTTTTCAATTGTAACAAGATTCCTTTGATAATTTCAAAGGTGATGCCTCCCAATTCAATAATTTCATAGAATTTCCAAAATTCCAATGAAAATGTAAATTTTCAAAAACATCGGAACTTTTGTTCAAATGCAGCTAAAAGCTTGCGTATATTTTTATTTGACCGCTTTTTTCTCAAGCATTCTTCATCAAATTTGATTAATTTATCAGCCTAAATATTTTTGGACCAATTATTTTGTACACGAGCACGTCTTTAAAAGGTTAACGATGTTGGAAACATTGAACCACCCAAGATTGAGTACTTTGAACATATTTCATAACGTCCCACGTCGACACTCATTTTTTCTTTGAGTGAACGAAGTGATGTATAAGTTTTGACATGTGATTTCGGCTACAAATCGACCAACATTGCAATCAAATTGAATTTTTAGAAATGTTTTAGCAGTTATGGCTTAGGCTTACGTTTTTGTGTATTGCGACTCTTTTCGAGAACCAAACACCCAGGGAGCATGGCAAAGCTTTAATATTGATAAAAGTAATGGATGCAATGATATAACATTTTTTGTCCAGGCCTACTAGTGTCTCACATGACTGTATGTAGTGCGTGATGCTTGCAGGTATGCTTTAATTGATGATTGCAATGATAAATGTAATTGTATATCAATATATGTAGCACCAATGCTCTTGTCAAAGTTCTTCTCATACAGGAAGTATATTAGACAGAGTGGTGACTCCGTATTTATTAAATCCCCACTGTGTATACACTTTCGATTTTATTAAATGAACTCGAGGGAGATACAGTCGGAATTGTTTCCAAATGTAAGATATGCACATTTATGCAGTCTTGAAGAAATTACAACGGAATTGAGTGATGATGATTGCAAAGCAGAATGAAATGATATTATTTTATAGATTGTCCGTGTCATGACAGCTATGGAGAGGTAATATTTGTTAAATTGGGAACTCGATGACTTGCTATTGCTTTCATAAAATAGCAATATGAAATTTCAGCCAAGAAAGCACAATTAAGATGTCGCTTTTTCATGAGGATCTTCCATTATAGAAACGGACGATGAATTCCCTTGATTATCGCTTGATTTTCCGCTTTAGTTAGGATGTCTATTAGCAATATTATTACTTTTGATATCCACTTGGTTTCATACTACTTATATAGGAGAGTCATCTCGGTAGTATGAAAATTGGTAAAATTTTGACTACTTTTAAAACTGCTCAAAGAATTTTTTGAACCACGGGAACGTAATCTCCTCAAAACACTGAATCTTTTCATATAAAAATTTTCACTGTTTACAGATAATAAAATAGCCACTATGTGAGAAAATCTCTATTTGCTGGACAACGTTTCGGGAGTCACCTGCTCCCTTCCTCAGGTCACAAGAAATGAAAGATGACATTTCTTGATGTTCATTTCTTGTGACCTGAGGAAGGGAGCAGCAGGTGACTCCCGAAACGTTGTCCAGCAAATAGAGATTTTCTCACACAGTGGCTATTTTACTATTACAATTATCCGACGAACAATTTCGGTTACCTGGATTATGTAGCCTATACAGATACTTTTTTGAGTCGACACTCTACCTATATATACTTAGGTACTCTAATGGTTCTTCTATCGATGAATTCTGCTATTAATCTGAGAACTCTGATGATCAATGAACATTTTACTTTCAAAAATTACTTTCACATCAAACATTTGCTGTCATTTTTGGCAATAGAAATCTCAATCTATGAATTTTCTTGCTTATTTTGATTTTTAATGAACTGAAGCTATAAATCAGATGCATAAAGTCTAGCAAAGTTGCATAAGAGAGCGATACGTATGGGGCACATTGAACCACTTTAGCAAAAAGTTCAAAATTCAAATTGTGAGGAGATGTCACAGAAACGTCCAACAACTCAGAGATTACTTTCCATACCCTCAGCATCTCATTTGAGTTTGATTTTGGTTTATTTGAT
Organism: Prostheceraeus crozeri; assembly: GCA_907163375.1. Classification (NCBI taxonomy): domain Eukaryota; kingdom Metazoa; phylum Platyhelminthes; order Polycladida; family Euryleptidae; genus Prostheceraeus; species Prostheceraeus crozeri. The sequence continues at coordinate 1,476 of CAJQUW010000642.1, read as the reverse complement.
TTAGTAGTATATTTGAACTATTGAGAAAAATTCAAAAACAAGTTCAATGTGCAATTAGTGACTATCTAATCAAGTCTAACATCTGGCTTCAACCATCGACTGACGTCGTTTTGACGGCTTCGTCGTACCTCTTGCAAGTGCATCATGATATTAGATTAGATCCCCTACAGGAGTATTAGAAACAAAAGGCAAACTTTTGTAGAATTTCCTCCTGCGACCGTGGATCTCAAACTTTTTCCGTGAAACTTTATTAAATTGATAGTCTCTCAAACCTATAGCATGGGATTTTTCTGCAAATTTCGCAGTCAGTGACTTTGTTATGTAGATGACTGCATGCACACAACACTACCGGACTCAATGCATTCAGTACTCATTATTGTTTGAAATTTATGCGACAGCGTGATCCGATATAAAAGGGTATTTGAGAATTAAAAGCAAAAATTCGAGATTGGACGAAACACGAAATCAACACCCAATTAGTCCTGATGCTCGATAATCCATGATCGTGGGAAAAGGGCGAATGTCACGCGATGTAATGTCGATGGAGCGGTATAGATTTTCAGAGACGGAATTTTGAATTTGTTTAGAAGGATCAAACGGGTGCACTGATGCGGAAAAAGTGGCGCCTACACAGTGGAAGGCTAGCTTGATTTTGTGGTGATATAGTACTGCTAAGCGAATTTTACGATTGAGATTGTTATATATGTAAGATAAACTATTTTGCGGTTCAGAAGAATCTTCATTTTCTTTAGATTCATGACTTGATAACAAGGAAAACCATGGCTCATAGCCAATTCTTTCCAGCTGTAGCAACGTCAATCATGTCTGTTTAAGAAGACTTGTCCCCGCACTCTTGCGTCTACTCTGCTAACTTTGGCCAGATCATATTCGAAATTCACTGATGAAACATTATTGTGAGCATTATCCACACCGAAATACGAAATCACATGAGAATGGAAGGCCAAAAGTAAAAGTTCATTTAGTAAAAATAAGGACAAATATGGAGTAACAAAGTCTGATATTACAGAATTGACAATTCATCTTCGGACTCTTGAAGTTGTTTTTCATTTGCCAATTGGCATCTGATTGAAATAACAAAGATATCTTATTAACAGGGTTAGCCAGCAATTTTTGACTTTTACTGATATTGATATTTAGGCTGCGATGTTCTACTTCGTATGGGTTCATGTGAAGCTACTGTACTTTGTTTTGACGCCACAAACCACTGCAGCACATCGAAAAGGTACCGATACAACCTCTTGAAGCTGGATATGATCGCTTACATTATTATATGAGCTTCGGATTTCTATGGTAGTGGTCGCAACATTCTCACATACATGTACAAGACCAAAAAGGGAATTATGGATTCAATGGTTGATTTGTGGCGACAGCTATGATATAACTTATTAACCAGGGCTTTGTTGACCTGTTTTCACCTGTACGCCACGACACTAAACTATGTATCCACGTCGCTAA
>CAJQUW010000641.1:0-23285 GCA_907163375.1 Prostheceraeus crozeri | reverse complement strand
CGTAGGGTTTCCTCCGGGAATCGCAATCCGGGGAATTTCCGGGATATAGCACAATTTCGGGATTCCCGTTTCCAGGTGAAGGAAATTTACGGGTGCTCGGAAATTGTTATTAATTGAAAAACTATGAAATCAAACAATTTTTATAGTACCCCGCCACCCCGGATATGAGTGAAATGTTGTGTGATTGTTCTAAAAATGTGGGGTTTGCTCAATGCATGAGCTCCGCTAACGTCATCAGTAGATATTGAAATAGCCGAGTGTACGCAGAGCATTAGAAGTAGTTCTATGTTCTATTTCTATGACGCAGAAGTTATCGATACATCATTTCGAGGTCAGCGATGAGGCAGGGAAGCCAATGAAGCTAAATCGCCAGCACCTTTCACAACTGTTCATAGTGTGTATCTGCAGTGTGTGACAGGGATGAAGCAAACATCGATTAGTGCAGATTAATTTGATTGGTTGAGCTCGGAAAGCGTATGCAGGGAAGAAATATCCGATTACTTACTTGGAAGTTCTGTTTTTCATTATCTTACCGATGTTCACGTAGATTATACGTACATGGGGGGGGGATTCAATATCTCCGCGTGGCAAATATTTTGATAAATAGTGGAAAATGGAACTGCTCAAATGCAAAGACAAATGTTTTCAGCAATGATCAAATATCAGGGTGATCCCTACCAGCGGCTTGCGCCGTCATTTTACACAAAAATTGCAAATTGAAAATATCTATCAATCAATCCTTTTTTTCATCAAACCCACGTCTGTGTCTTCCGAAAGAGCATTTTTCGGTTTCTGGAAATTTTGCGCTTCAAAAATAAAGAAATCGCATCTGGGAGGCCGATTGCGCTCTCATCGTTAATTATTTTTGGAAAAACTATTTAGCAAAAAAATAAATCTTTTGTAGAGCTGAACTTTTGTAGAGGCATTTTGAGCATTGAACACCTTGATTGTCACTTCTAGACTTTTTATGTTGTTAAGAAAAATACACGTACATGTCGTTTTTACAAAAAAGCTTCACTTTTATATTCTAAAAAAATTACTTCATTGTACTGTAAAAACGTTTAATGTTGCAGGTGAGCATGATCAGTGTGTTTGGTATATAGTAATGTCTATAGGACCTAACCAGACTCATCTACCAGACTGTATAAAGATTTTGTTGTATATGGTAATTCAAATATGAGTGACAGTTATCATGCACCGTGAACACTTGAGTACATGTATTTAAAGTTGAGAAATCAGATATCAGGTCAAATCACTGTAAGTGCAAGTTCAGATGTGCCTCAGTGGTGTGCTTAATATACCACATACATTAGTACAATGTATGACCGAAAACCATGTATATAATCCATGTCATATGTTGGTAACTTAATTTTTCGATTAAGAAAACTGAATGTCAATTTTAGAGAAATTATTCCTCTCAGCTGAACATGACTCTTTTAGATTCCTTGTTGCATCTTGTCCGTCACTATCGACCGATAGAAAGCGCGCACAGGACGCCGAAAGCCCATCTAGCGTGTGTGTTTTTTCCATAAATATACTATGTGTTTACAATTGGGTGCATCATATTTTTCCGTAGGTTTTGCAAAAATTCTCCAGTTTTTGCTAAAAAGTGTTGTATTAATCGAGCTTTCGATGGCGTCAGCAGTACATTTTAGTCATGAATGATGAAATTGCACGGAACAGATTGAATCAGACATCAGGAGAGCATAGATCAAAGTGCGGGAGCACTGAGGATGAATTATTTCACTTAAACGAATAAAATACATAAACAAGTGACTACTGAAAATGTTCAAAGAAGTAAGAGGATTAAATGCTAAAATGTCAAAGAAGAAATTGACTGTCATATTTTGAGATGAGGGGTTTCCATATAGAATTATGCGCTAGAATCGAGTGCGTGCTTTTTATTTTGAACAATAAAAGATCAAATTTCGACCGAACTTTGTGGAGTTGTGCTTAACTTCACTTGTATTTCTTCTTAACCATGCTAACCTTTGATAATTTAATTTTGTGGTGGGTAAGCAAACAAAAGCTCCACGCAAGCATTTTGTTTGGGTAAATTTTATTTGAAGGCATTTTAGCAAACTGAAGTTTACACTGTTTCAAGTTGGCGGTATGAATTCGTATTGAATACGTTGCGTGTATATTAAAATGGATCAAAATATTCAACTAGACAACTATGTGAGCATGAAATCAGAAAATGGTGACATGAATCAGAATACATTTATTTTTGATGAAGTGAAACATTGGTGCATTCCGTTTACTAAGCAGACATAATAGAAAAGCTGTTTTAAGTAGGGCTGTGCGAGGTACCGCTGCACCGGTGCACTGGTTCTTCAGCTTGAACCAATTATTGGGCCGGTGTACCGAAATGTGAGAATTTCGATCAATTATGATTTTTTAAAAAAATAATAATTGACCTAAAATTCCATTAAAATGCTGGTTAGGTAAAATTACATGCACGTTTTTCAAATTGATGTTTTGCTGAATAATTCCATTTATGATTTATTCATTTTGCCTCTTCTAAGTCAAAGCAAATTTGAATAAAAATTAGTTTAAGTATGCAGTAAACCCAGCTAGGAGAACGCTATTCAATTCTATCAAACAATTCAATTCAAACTTAAAGTTTCTATATCATGAAAGTGAAACCTTATGATAATCACGACGATGTCATAAAATAACCAATGTATTTCCTGACGTTGAGATAGACTGTGAGGAGGATTAAATAATTAAATGGTGCATCATTTTAGTTCACGAAATCTCAATTCAGAGATCTCAGAAGTTATAATGAATGGGTGCAGACGTAGACATGTCGTCTCTTCTTCTGTTTGACTAGAAAGGAAGCATCGGAACATGTAACGCTAATGAAATGGGACAATCTGCTGACATGATGCCATAGCCATCGAACAATTTGCAGCCAGTTCAACCACAGAATTAGATTGTCTAAGCGTGTCACTTTGCTAGAAATGCAAGCTGATTCAAAACGATGGCACATGCAGGAACTTACTGTGTTGGCAAAAAGAAATGTTTAATGCCTTTCAGTGATAGGAAAAATATCCTTTGTGTCGTACTGTGTATAAATGCCAGTTGTAACCTTCTTTTCCCTCAAAGATCAACATTGACAATTTCACACACAATATTAAAACAGCACGACAGACACTAAGTTTACTAATGAGACCTACCTGGAGATTCCCGATGCCGTAGCTGAACTGAATAAGTAATGGCCCCTAAGTACCGCTTGTCGCACATTGACCATCAATAAGAGCTTTTGGGATAAAGTCTCTCTGAATTGCGAGACATTAAAATACAATTTTACGTTGGAGTTCCAGGTTTCAAAGACGTTGAGGTTCATGAAGCGAATTTAATAGTACCATTCGACAAAAATGCATGTAATTTGGCACCTAAAATGAGTGAAGGGATGGAACAAAAGATGGCTTGTTTCGAAAATGAGTTGAAGGATATTTTGGTTTGCGAAACTAATAAACTTAGTAATAGCAAAGCGTATCTAGACACTAAAAATAGAAAACGCAAAACTAAAGCTTTCTCACATAACAATAATTTACAATGCATCTCGTCAGATAAGACGAATAGATTTGTAGTCTGTAAAACGGAAGATTTAGTAAAGAAAAATGAATATGTATTAAAAGATGAAGACTTACTTAGAATTAAATAAGACTAAAGTTGAAAAAAAGACTAAAAATGTCTTTAAATATAGTCCGGTCTTGCGATCTCAGAGTAAAAAATTAATTACAACAGGTAGTAACCCGGCCAATTTCTTTACTTTTCTTAAAGATCATAAGTAGAGATCGGACGATGGCTTTCCGGTTCGACTGATAGCCTCAGTTCGCAACACCCCTATCGAGAAAATTGATTGGGTAGTTTCTAAAATTCTAACTCAAATCTTACAATGTATTCCGTCTTACTTATATAATACGATGATCTGATAGCAATATTAATACGAACAGAACCTAACGTAGATAATAAAGTATTCATTTCCACTGGATGTCATAAGCCTTCACCCAAGTAATGTATACCGATTGAAAGAAGGTATAGATAATACACTATATTGAACTGTTACGCCAGCTATTGAGACAAAATTGAACAAACTATGGTATTAGTCTTAGAATGAAGTGTTAAAGTAAGTAAGTAAGTGTTTATTCAGTTAATGAAATCGTTCGGGAATACATGAAAGTGACATGAAATGAAAGAGTAACCCAGCGAAAAAGCTGAAACATTAGACCAAATCAAAAATACTTGAAGAACAGGTACATATGAACACATAACTATGCTTTACACATTTTACTACAAAAAGAAAGAAGACGAATCATTTAGGAGAACACACATACAAGGAATGAATGAATGATAATGAAGTCCTTCTAGATGTTCTAACACCTGGGATACACAAATGACTAATTCTTGGGAAACGAGGATGAATTGGACAGATGAAGTGGATGGTCGGTATGTCTTTCACGGCTGTTGAAAAATTTAATAGCCACTTTTCTTTCGAACATGTGCAAGCAAAGGAAAATTGTTCCACAATCACCACGATTTAACCGTAGATGGTTCTGTGGCCTCGATTTCTGAAAAGCTTTGCAGTTTAGCTTCAATTGCACTCGGTAGAAAAAATAAATAATTGGGCAACAGTTAAAGTTAATAAGGTTAGTAATATAAGGAATGATACACAGTGGCAAGTTGTCTTTCACGGGAATGACAGGCTTCAATATGTCTCTCTGATCACATATAATCGTTGTGTGGCAACCTTCAAAATCTTATTGAAATGCGTGTTCCAAGTTATAATCGGTAAATCCCAATAAATAACCTGGTATCTTGACACCTCCAACAATGCTCGATACAATCATAAGCAGCGTGAAAAAGTCTCACCACGATGTAAAATCAGTTGTATTCGATTTTTTGTAAATTAATGTCATTTTGTGCTCCAACATCCAGTCATGAATATATATGAATAAATAAATTAGGGATTATTTACATATGTAAAGCGCTCTACAATAGAGTTATATCATCAAGTCATACAGAATTATGAATGCGTCAGATGGCACACTGAGAGATCCCATGAAGGCTGCAAATAATGAAGGCGCAATATTGAGCCTTGAGGCACGCCAGAAGGCGCGCAAAAGCTCGGTCCGCACATACCATTGATCTTTAGCCTCTGAGATCTTTCGCACAAATAACTTTTTAGCCAATTTAGGAAGCCTCGGTTAACATTGCTTTCCAGAAGGTGATTTAAAAGACAGTTATGACTCAACTTGTCAAAAGCCTTCGTAAAGTCGAGACAAGTTATTCTCACTGCCCTGGTATCGCTCAAATCAAGATAAGACGTGACGGCCTCGTGGATGTGGATCGAAGCACTGCTTGTTGAACCAAATTTACGAAAAGCATGCTAAGATGGACCGTATAAATTTGAAATTTCAGAAATCACCGAGTTTAGGACGAGTCATTCAAATATCTTACTAATCACGGGGTGATCGTAATAGGACGAAAATCTTTAACACTGGGATCACGGCACTTAGGGATTGGTACAACATCCGCACGCTTTCAACATACCGGATAGGTTCTGGTTTCAATTGATTTTTGGTAGATGTGATACAAAGGATAACAAATCCAATCGGCACCATCTTTAAGAAGTCGGTTCGGAATGCCATCACAGCCCATTGATTTATTCAAAGAAACCCGGGATAGCGCTATCCTCACATCGGCCACTCTTGAATTCCAAAACCAATTTTCATCAGAGATACAGTGCTGACGGATACTGGTTTCATAATTAAAATTCTTCGAAAATTCATCCTGTATTGCTTTGATGTCATTTTCATCACTACCGTATATTTGTTTAAGGTTGTGAAAGACGTTGTTAGATGATTTGCCACGTATCTCATTCTCTCATTCACCATCTTCCAGACATTCCTGGCTGTTTCCATGTGACGCTGAGACCATATTTTCTTGGACTTCATGATTTCACATTTCATTTTCTTTTTATAATGCTTGTATTTGTCCCACTGTTTATTTCGAAAAGCTTGCCATCTCTCATTAATCAGAACCTTCAGTGTAGGAGTGATCCAGGGTTTATCACTGGTAGATAATGTGACATAGGTTGTCATGTATCTACTCAATCTACTCTATAAACTCATAGCAGTGTGTAAAATATGGTAGAACATGTCACACATGTCATCCACAGAGCCAGCATGTGAGATACAGGAGAAATCAGTGATCGAAAGAAGAAATAGAAAAATCTTAATGTTAGACTTTATGAAGTCCTATACTTTAACAATACGTTTCGCGTTAATGCTTTTTGATTCCCCAAATAAAACGACAGTATTGTGGTCTGAAGTACCCAATGGGGGTCCGATTGACGCATCACCATAGAAACGTTCTTTCAATAATTTGCTTATCCAAATCTGGTCCAATATAGCGTTTTGACGAGTAGGAACTTTCACCGTATTGGTCAGGGAAAATTGTTCCTCAAAAATCGAAACTGAGTCAAATGAATTGAAGTCACCACAGATAATAAGATTGAGATCCGGATTTTTATTCAATTCATTATCCAACATTTCGATGATAAATTCACTAATAGCATTCAAATCATCAGATCTCAAGTTGGGTGGTACATACATGCATGCCATAAACAAATTCAATAATATAGAGTTGAAGGTGAGAAGCTCAATGGTATCAGGACATCCACAATTAACTGTTTGGAAATTCAAATCATCTTTTATCCAAGGACAATCTCCTCCACCCACTCTGCCGAGTCTGTCACTGCGGTTAGAAATTATAGTTTTCGCAATCTCAGTAGATCATCCGAAATTCTAGAATTGAGCCAAGACTCGGTAACAAAGACAAAACCTGGAGATAATGAGGAGACCAATAGCGAAAGTTCATCCATTTTCATGAAAATTGAACGCGCATTCAGTAATACAACACTTGGTAAGCAAGTATGCCACTGAGGGGGGGTTAAGATCATTTACAGAAAATTTCGATCATTTGCACTTGAAGATCTAGTCACTATAATTCCTTTATACAGAACAACGTTCTCACCCAGCTTATTGCGGTCGGCTAATTCGTCACGTAATTTCCGATGCTCCATAATTTGAAATCGTGTTCGGTCAGGATTTATAAAGATGCCTTTAAAATCATACGAATTTCTCAAAGACTTTGCTCGTTGCAAAAGCAACAATTTTGAATGAGCATCTTTGAATACGATACGCAACAAATTAGAACGACCAAGACGTTGTACCCGCACGATGTCTAATTTCAGCACATTTTTCACTTCTAGTTCTTCCAGCAGTTTATCGATTTGGGCATTATCATGAGCAAGTCTATCATCAATCGAGCCATTAGATTCATGTATACCCGAAACAATTACAATATTCATTCGGAACATTCTTTCATCCATCTCTTGTAAAAAGGTTTGAGACATGTTACTTATCATGTTGTTCATATTGGATTTGATTGAATCTAGCTCCACTCCGTGTCGACAAGCAGTTTCTTGAAATTTATTCAACTCGGATTCAATGTTCATCATTCGAGTGTTCACAGTTTCGAGAACTGAGATTTTCTGAATTTCAGATTGTAGAGAAGCTACTAGCATCTGTTGCTTAAAATCATCCAACAATCTTTTCATATCATGGATACTAACTGAGTTAGAACTGCTTATGCAATTTGAGCGAGTCTCTCTACGAACAGGGGTACCAGTTGCCGGCATGATGAAAAGACAAAATGATGATAAAATGAGTTCCACCAATGAAGTCCTGAGAATCAAAATAACCAGTATCGAACCCGGCACTTTCTAGTTGTAGCCAGACACGCTAACAGATAGGCCACGACTACTTGTTACCACTGTGTGACAAACAGACGTAGTTGTTTCGAGAATAAGAAATTCCAGTGCACAACCAGTCCGATATCATGTGATATGCGTTGCACAAGCCAAGACCCAATACTTGCAATGAATGATCACTAATCACGGAAGGCTGAAGGTCAAACGCGATAAATCCCAGATAACGCCGTTGATATTACTGTCAGATGCCCGTTGACCTCAGAAGTAGATGGACGACGACACAAGGATTCACGTGATATAAAAATTTCCAGAAACGGCTAGAATATAGCACGAACAGAACACGAAATTAACGAAGTTGACGAAGAGACGCGCACAAACACGACCAGCACCAACCAGTTAGCAGCAGAACGTTTGCTAAATTTTATTTGTTATAATTATGAAATAAAATATAATGAATATAACAAAATGATAAAGTATATAAACAAATAAAAGGAGTACCCATGGGTGCTCATTTTGCTCCTCCGTTTGCAATAAATTTCATGCATAGTATTGACACGGAAGCTCTAGCTAAATTAAATATTCAACCCGAAATATATAAACGGTATATTGATGACATCATAATATGGCCAATTCCATATGACGAAGGCTCCTTTAATGAAATATTGACAGTTTTCAATTCAGTAAATAAAAATATTAAGTTTACACTAGAAACGCCCGAGCCTGGAGAATGGTTGCCATAAAAATTTCAAACAATGAGGTTATGTACAACTGGTATCATAAAGCTGAACATTCGAACATTACTTTGTGTAAGGATGTCTTTTTTACCATGGCATGTAAAACAAAATTTCATAAACAATAGGTTTCAGTCAATTGCTAAATGCTGCAATGACGATATCAGAAAACAAGAAAATACAAGCGAATTCCAGAGTATTCTAATCGATAATGGTTATAATAAAAATGACTGCCGAGAGGCAAAACCTAAGAATAAGCAAGAAAAACCAAAATCACATAAGATAGTTAATTTCAAATTGCCTTTTGTAAACGACTGATGCAATCGTAAAGTATATAAATTAATTGATAAATACAAATTCCCCATAAAAGTCACAAACGAATACGGTATGAAATCGGCATCTTTTTTTAAGCACAAAAGTAATAACCAAATTTGTAATTGCGAGATTTGCCTTGAATGTAAGAGTAATATTTGCCGGAAGAAGTTTATTGTGAACAAATACACCTGTAGGATGTGTAATGAATTCTATGTCGGCAAAACAGCGAGAATGCTTAAGACGAGGCAATCAAGAACATAAGGGAGCTATTAAGACCAAAAGTACATCGAGCGCCCTTTATCAACATTAATAGAAAAAGATGATGGCGCTGGCGACATCGGGACTTTTCAGGTCGGTCTCATTAGCAAACTGACCAACACACGAGATACAACAATAACAGAATCCAAAGCAATCACACAACTTAAGCCAGCAATCAATAGGAAACATGAATTGCCCTTTTACAATATAACTTCCCAGATTTTGATATCATTCACTCTTATATAAACCTTCACAAAGGCTCATCTCTGCCATCCAAACATCGAACGTTGAAGGCGCTGGACGCCGAAGGCCTGTCTTCGATACTTTTAACTTTTACTAGATTATATTGGACTAAACTGAAAAGGGGAGTTTTAACTACTTTGTATAACTTGCTCAGAAAGATGATCTTCCGTCACCTGTTCAACTACATAGGAAAAATAGTTTTGCGTCGCTTGCGGATTGCCGTGAATTCCTTAAAATGCTCCAATCGACACGACTCCTTCAGATTCGAAGAATTCAGATCTTTGCACGAAAAAAGTTCTCGATAATGTTGGTCCTTCTGATCATTATTAAGAAAGATGGCAGGCGCACGAAAAAACGCTCACTGACTTCTCTGCAGAACTTGACATCGTCTGCGTCTCTTTGCTGTGTGATCCGGTTGATAAAACACTGAAACTAGGGATTTGAATTCTTCGACATGATCAGTTGACAAGTTGACAAGTTCATTTTGATCAGCAAATTTTGACCAGTAACTAGTGGTGTGACAAGTGCTTTAAATTCTTCGACTTGAGCAGTAATAAGCTTTTACTTGTCATAATCACGCATTCATGACGGAAGAGTTCTTGCCAATCATGTTTGCATTGTTCATATCAGTGGAAGTACAGAACACTAAAAAATAAAAGAAGATGAAGTATTAATGACAATAAAAAATAATATGAAATAGAAAACTCAGGAAATTATCTTACCTAAATAGTTTGAGGAAGTGGAAAGCGGAATGTATTGACAGTTTTAATGTGAGAATTTTGGGCAGTTCGAGAATTTGGCACTGAGATATGCTGACAGCATGCATTAAACGCATCCTTCATTCAACATTTTATTAATCTGATCTTCTTTGATCTAATGTACTTAGAACTTTTGCATGATTGATGAATTGATGAAATATTCATCTCATCCACGGCTTGGTATTTACCCGTAAAGCTCCCACTAGCGGTGTGATGCTCTCCATGCTCCTGACAGCTCCTTGGTAATACAATGCTTATTTTTGCTAAGAAATTTCATGATGCTGAATACGTGTTGGATTCCTATAGGCTACGAAGACCGCGACTAAAACAAGTGCGAAAAATGTTTCGCTGCTGAGTACGAGAAAGATACACAGCATGCACACATAAAATCTCAGGATATCATTATGCTGAGTGACGTTGTTAGCTTTATTTTGAAAAGTAAAGCGGATAGGCATAAATGCGTTTATTAGGAGACACAACCTCCATTCACTATGCAGCAAAAGCTTCTTTAAATGACCCCGGTGTCACGCTCTTTGGTGGAATCTCAATTTTTGCTCTTTTAAAGTTCGTTTTCTCTGATAATCCTGTAAATGGACCAACTATTTTGAAATAATCAAAGGTACTATTGTTCGAATGGGCAAATGAAGTGGACTGACTATCGAGGTTGCACAGCCGCATTCCCTGCGATTTTTTACAAGTTAGCCTATTCTCACCAGTGTCATTATTCATAAACGTATGTTCGGTAAATATTGCCATCTTTTCCCACTGGGTAGTCCAGTGCCGATAATTTAGCATGTATGATATTCCATGCATTCACTCGTGTTTCTTTGGTATGACCTTTGGCCTCGTCAAATTTACCAAACAAGAGTCTTGCATTTTTTCATTTCCCAGAAGTTTCGAACATGCGAGCCATAACTCATCAATGTTCTTGTATTGTTCTTGATAGTCTATGATTAAAATGTCTGTGAAGACCGCGTGTCGCATATTTCTATGATCGGGGACAGCGAATTCAGTCAAATTCATGGTTGCTTTTAGAAGCACTGATTCACTTAAGACTTTTCGGACTAAAAAGCTTGATATCAAATTTATTCTTCGGCATCATGATGATTATTAGAGTAATTCTTGAAATATTGATGCTATATTAGCATAAAATCGAATTGAAAATCTATGACGGAAGACTCTCCGGTAGAAATTTCCCATAAATTCACCGCTTTTCGACCAATCACATCTACGCATTAACCGCCACTGTCCAGAAAGATTAACTAGTCATATCTTGACGAGTGTTTGCTGATAAAACCGAAGGATTAAAATCATGGTCACCTGTCAAAATCAACTTGTCATAAATCACTGATTACTTGTTACTGAGTGATCATAAAACTAAGAATTGCCCAGAACTTTAGTGACCAAAGTCGAACTTCTATTGTTGATGAATTGCTATCGATTCGTCACGTGTTATCGTTGCAAGTCAATTTTATAAAATCAGTACAGTAGCTGGTGTTATGTTGAAATCGACATGTTGAAATTTTTTGCAAGGGGACAATTAAACTAAAACTACACACTAAGTGAATTGAAGAAGCTAGGCAAATCTCATCATCGTAAGGAAAATTGAATGAATTTTACGAAAATTTCAAAATGACATTCATCCGGACCCTTGGTCACAATTCCCACCATTGTATGCCATTAGAAGGTTTAATGGCATGCAATGCCATTTTATAAGCTTTTCATAAAAATTGCAAAAATTACAAACCGCTTATTACATCCTTTAACCTACACTGTAAATCGCTCAATACCAATCACATACGAAGGATGCATACCAAAACATTTTTTTGGTATATTTCTGTTTTCTCTTGGTTTCGTATGTTATTTCAAATGTGGTATGCTTTACATACTAAAGCCATACCAGCAAAATGTTAAAAGGAAGCATCAATCATGTCCAAAGTATGTTGATTTACGGCTTTTTGTCAAAAAATATCACACTAATGTTACTACTGTTATGAAAGTAGTGAGATAATGACATTCAAGAGTCATACTTTCAATACTGAATTCGATTTTATTACATGTAAGTCAAAGGCATTTCATGAAATATCAACAAGTATTCAGCCATTAACAAGTATGCATTATATAAATTTGAAATTCAGCATATTATCAATCCGAAATAAAAACACATTATAATTCATGAACACAAAAATAGCTATGTTTGAGATATATAAATCAAAATGATTTCACGAAAGATATCATATGAATTAATTGATATCAGTCACCTTGGTTCATAAAGTAGAGCTAACTAAGCGTCTTGTGAATGTTGCTAGCCAAGAAGCAACGACGACAATCTCGTGGAGCGTAAAATTCACAATAAATCTAATCTGGTTAAATATCACTCAATCAAACAAAAATATTCACGACTGGTAATACCGAAAAAAGTTATTTGACAGTAGTATGTGATACATACATTTGTTTTGCTATGTCACTTAAATGAACTCGAGGGGATGCAGTTGGTATTATTACCAAATTTGAGATACCGGAATGCAAATTTTTGCAGTTTTGAAGAAATTACCACGGAATTGAGTGATCATGATAGCAATCCTTGGTGAGGCAATGTTTGTTAAATTGGCAACTCGATGACTTGCTATTCATTCTGAACCTTGAGAGAATCTTCTTAAGTGTGATCATATCATAAGCAACCTGCCACTGGTAGAGCAAAATAACAGAATCAAAGACAATTATTTCAATTAAATTAGAAAGATGTGAAAGGGTCCACATCACTATTCAGATTCAAGAAGTGAAACATAAATTCATGCCGATGAAAATTGAATTAAAAACATGAAATTTCAGCCACGACAGCACAATAGGATCTCGACTTTTTCATGAAGACTTCCATTATAATACGGAACATGAAATTCCCTTGATAATCAGCTTGATTTCCGCTTAGTTACGATGCTTGTTGACAAATATTCATTCCTTTTGATATCCAACTTTTTTCATACTACTTATAACGGGGCGTCATGTCGGTAGTATGTAAATTGACAAAAATTCAGCTTTTTGAAAACTGCTCAAATAATTTTTTGGACCGCAGGAACGCAATCTCCGCAAAAAAACTGAATCTTTCCATATAAAATTTTCACTGTATACCGATACTTTTTGAGTCGACACTCTACCTACATGTACCTACTCCATGCTTCAAACCTGGGGAACAAGAGACAATAAACGAGGAGCAAGAGTAAGTAAACTTATATTCATGCCTTAGTTCAGAAAATATTGACCTTGCAGATACTTCACAGTTCAATGCATTATCGTGGTTGACCTCGTCTGTCTAGACATGCTTCACCAGTTGTAATGAGAGGACTAGACTATTCGATGCAACTCATTCATCTTTTTATTGCCATTAATACATTAATTCAAGTAGTTGATCTAGGCATTGTAAGATCAATAAATGCCAAACACCTGATAAGGCAGATAAGTTGAAAATATGGTCATAGGAGTCGTTAAGAATTTATTGTTGTAGGTCATTTATTTAATTACAAATGCAAATTTCAGCAATCAATTATACGTTATTGCAGCATCGCGGTGCGTTTCGTAAACAGGTTGAACCAAAACTACCACAGATTTTCAATTCGAAAGCGAGAGTTTATGTTCGAAGATCATTTTCATGTTGAAATAATGTGAGGCTTCAGTATTCGAAATATCCCACGGTGTGACAGGAGAGGCGGCTTCATTTTGAAAATTTCCCATTCTATTTCGCGACGGTTTCTGATGTATTTTTGTATGAAAAAATCATTGTTTAAAAATCATACGAATAGCCCTTTTTGAGAAAGTGTGGAAAATTCAAGATGGCGGAAATTGAATTCTGGTGATGGATTAAAAAAGATTCCCAAGCATTTTGTCAGCAGTTTCCAATGTAACCTTACCCACTTTCTTTAAATATAATTGCTAGAAAATCATACGATGAGCCCTTTTCAAAAAAATGATGGAAATTTAAAATGGCGGAAATGAAACGGAAACTGCATTCTGGTGCTAGATTAAAAAAGTCTCAATTATTTCGTCAACAGCTTTCTAGTTGGCTTGACACGCTCTTTTCAGTTATCACTGTTGGAATATCATGAGGCTTTGCACTTTTCGAGAAACAAGAAACATTCAAAATGGCGGTCATGAAACCGAAACAGCAGTCTTAGGCTTGGCTAATATGTATTATGCATCAACAACAAGTCTTGGAGGTCCAAATGGGTTCTTGAAATTTCTTGGAAGTGTCATGTTCGCTTGTATACATGCCACACACAAGATGTGAATCAGTGGTCTGTATCAGATCGATCAGACCTCCAAAGTGCATGCAATAGGTACTAAAAAATCAGACAATTTAATGCTAGAAATTGGCATCAATGAAAAGTATTCGTCCATGCAAACAAATCAGCAGAACTACATATCAACGCATCAAGCATACAGCAGTTATGATAGAAAAGGTATCTCAATTAAAATGAAATGATTCTGAAAGATGATACTAGATGAAGAGTTCGTGCCAGAATGGAGATGCATTCTAAAAACTCATTCAACAAGCTCATCAAAAGATATTTGAAGTTTGATGTTCAGTAATGATCTAGTTCATATTGTTAAGAGTGCATATGTCAATTGATTTAGTCCATTGAAATGTCACGCTAGAAATGAAGCAATGAGAGTGAATAGCCGCTCCATGTATGGATAGGGCTGAAGTGAATTCTGAACAATGCAAAACATACAAGACACGTTTTATATCAGCGCAATGTTTACGTAGGTTTGTAGAGAACACGGCTTATATTACGTTTTTTGTCATTGATCAGTTTGATCATTTACACGTCACGACAACATTTGCATGTTTAAGACTACATTGATATTGTCACAGTCTTAGAGGCATGGACTTCACTCTCTCACGTACTTGTTCCATCCTCGTCCATCGCCCATATCCAAGCTTTGATCCGTGTAGAGAACAAGCTGACACAGACCTTTCTCTTCGTGGTGGTAGATGGCCACACACCACTGATGCCTCTCTGAAGAACATTCTGCAATGCATTCCAAAAGATGAAGATTTCCTCCTTCAATTTGTCTCCGACATCCACCATCTCCTGCGTAGTCATACTTGTCAGCATACACCGCGACTTTAGCTTTTTTGAAGAAATATTTACGCCTGTGTGACGACTGTGTAGCAACTGGCGGTTGACAAACGGGAGTAAACTGAAACTTGGGTGTCTTCTTATTAAGAAGATCAAAGAAATGTACACTGTAAATCGCTCAATACCAATCACATACGAAGGATGCATACCAAAATATTTTTTGGAATATTTCTGTATTCTCTTGGTATATATTTGTATGCTTTTCGTATGTTACTTCAAATGTGGTATGCTTTATATACTAAAGCCATACTAGCACAATGTTAAAAGAAAGCATAAATCATGTCCAAAGTATCTTGATTTCAGGCCTTTTGTCAATAAAGATCACACTAATGTTACTACTGTTCTGCAAGTAGTGAGATAATGACATTCAACAGTCATTCCTTCAATACTGAATTCGATTTTAATACACGTAAGTCTAAGGCATTTCATGAATAATCAATAAGATTTCAACCATCAACAATTATGCATTATGTAATTTTGAAATTTTGCATATTATCAATCCGAAATAAAAACACATTATAATTCATGAACGCAAAAATAGTTATGTTTGAGATATATAAGTCAACATGATTTCACTAAAGATATCGTTTAAATGAAATGATGTTTATGAACTTGGGTCATAAAGTAGAGTTGAATAAACGTCCTATTGATGTTGCCAGACAAGTAGCATCGACCGCATATACGTGGAGTATAACAATTCACAATAAATCTAATGTACTCAAATATCACTAACAAAAAATATTCACCACTTGTATTACCGAAAAAAGTTATTTGACAGTAGTATGCAATACATACAATTTTTTGCTATGTGACTTAAAGCTGTACATACCAAATGGATAACAGAGGCATACGAATAAGGATGAATTTCCATCGGGTCTCGTATATAAAACATACCAACAATTCGTATTTCAGTGTAAAGCAGCCAATCACAGATAGAATAGTTCGTATCGCTACATACCAATCACATACTAAAGTAAGTGAGATGTGGTATGAAAAACATACCAGAATCTCGTATCAGATGTTAGTTTCAAATTGTATGTAATTTTGGTGTATGTTTGTATGTAATTTTCGTATCCAGCGATTTACAGTGTAGGTGTATAAAGGAGTAAAACCCGTATGCAACACAATCTTGACCAGGCGTGCTTGGTTCTGTTGACCACCAATTCAACAATTTCGAGTTTGTATTGTCTTTTTTGTTTGTCCATTACCATCCACTTGTGTTCCTTCGTCTTTCGTGTAGAGCATCAGCTAATCCGATCCAGAAAGGACGGATGTTCCAACAGTTGTGGTTGAAAACAAGAGCATTTTTGACGTAAATCAATTCTCCATTTTTCTCTGCACAGTAGACTTGAGAGTCACACCAATCTAATTTATGACTTGTATTCCAATGAAGGCAGATCCCAAAGACTGATCTGAACGGCCACGTGCAGCTATCCACTCCTTTGCGGCAGATAAAGATGTTCATGTTTTTTCTCTGAGCACATTCTGAATGAAGGCTAAGAAATGT
This sequence comes from Prostheceraeus crozeri, assembly GCA_907163375.1. Taxonomy (NCBI): domain Eukaryota; kingdom Metazoa; phylum Platyhelminthes; order Polycladida; family Euryleptidae; genus Prostheceraeus; species Prostheceraeus crozeri. Next base: position 6,552 of record CAJQUW010000641.1, on the reverse strand, counting down.
TATTCAAGTTACCTGACGCGCGTAAATTTTGGTTGTTTGTACTGTTGACGTGTATTTATGAAATGGAGCAGTGTGAATGCAGTGAAAACTGGTTTAAATGAGTGATAATGAAGAATTGGCTCATCTTATTCTTTTGATGTAAAGACGATAGCTCTTAACGGCAGACTTTAATGCTTCCATTGTTTTTTCAGCAGCAATTACAGACTTCTGACTGAAATATTCAGAGCATGGATATGATATTAAATTTGTTTAAAACAGAGCAGATTCCACCTATTTTAGATTTTCTCCATTATGCTTGATATATCCAACGCTTTCAAACTCCTCATTTGAGGAGACAAAGGAATCTTATATCAATTATTGAGTTCATGATAGTGATAACCATAATGGAATGATTCATAGTGTAATACATTTTCTCCTGTTCACCAGCTACCCATGAGCATGTCTCTGTGAGACGAAATGTCGGTTTTCTATCAGTCACTTACTTGTCTTTATTTTAACTACATTATCTCATCCTGCAATAAAAGTACAAGAAGCAGAATAACTTATTTTAACAATCGCTATGTCACACATTGTCTACATGGAAGTTTCCCAGCGATTTTCTTCTTGCCATCTGGTTGGTTTCATATTATCTATATTTTGCAGATTCTACAATTAATATTGTCACATTATTATGATAGCCAAGAGTGCATTTGAATGGAGAAAACTCAAATATATGATATCTGAAGATGCCCATCTTGCGTAAAAAAGTAAGTAAGCTGTACGGGTAAGCAAGTAAGCGTATATTCACACCAATGATAATCAACCATGATGATCAATGATAATCAGTTATTAATTACATTGGCACTTCAACATCAGCAGCCTGTTGCAGAAAATGAAGTCAAATTATCTCTTATCTTTTTCATTATCATAAGCAAACAAGGGGAAAATGAATGCAGTCTGCGAGCGGAGTTAGTTTGGGGCAAACGTAAATGACCATTACGAGGCATGCCTGCTTGGGATACTAAGTCACGAGGGGAATGCAACGCGAACTTTTCACACTTTCTGAGATATTCCACAGCTCGATTTTTCCTCATTGATGAAATTGATGGAAAGTCATTACACTTACAATCCTCGCCACATATTATTACATGACTATGCGCTGGTTAAACCGTTCGACTTCTACTTCAAGCGATTTCGGTAGCTACAGTACGCGACAGAAAGTTTTAAACATATAACATTTCAATGATTTTTTGGCATAAAAGTCTAAAATTGTGTCAGATAACTGCATTACTTTTGTAATAAATCATGTAATCACATCAAGAATGTAAATTAGAGTAACATCTCACAGAAGAAGCTTACTTTCATGAAATTGAGTTCAGTCTTTTGTATGAAATCATCGAGAATCGATCAATGCATTCACACGTCGTGGCATCGATCTAACCAAAGAATGCATAATGTTCAATATCTCATCATCGTGATACCACACTTAAATGAATCCAGTAATTATGTCGTTTTTTTGATTTCAGTTTCATTTTCAGAATTCGTTTCTTCACTATTCCTCACAGATTCTCTAGGGGATTGATATCCGGGGATGATGGGGGCCAATCCATGACGGTGATATTGTTGGAACGAAATTCTTGCATCGCCCGTTTGCTCTTGTGACATGGAGCATTATCTTGTTGAAATACTCCATCTGAGCCAGGATACCACTGCTGAAGCTGCTGAATAACACGATTCCTGATTATTTCTGACACACACCATTCGGCATTCGTTTGACCCTCCACAATATGGCTTCGTCCTGGGCTGTAAAATGAGAAGCAAGACCAAATAATTACTCTGGTCAGGTGTTTCGTCGTTAAACAATAATGCCCAGAAGTAAGAGGAAAATCATCGATAACTCTGACAAATTGTGGACAATTATCTCTCAATTCGATCACAGTTTCGTCACTCCAGATCATTCCACTGATCTTCTCACCAATTACGGTGCTGTAATGCCCAATGGTGGCGTTTTTCTGTCTGAGCCGTAGTCAAAAAAGGCTAATTTCTGGACGTTCAGCACGCCAACCGATGTCATTCAATCCTCTTTTGTATTGTCCTTAGGCTAACGGAATCAGCTCGGTCATCCATTTCTTATTGAATATCTTTTGCCGTCATTCTCAGATTGTTTCCACTAATGATACGGATACGACGGAGATCTCGGTCTGATAGCTTTTTATTTGAACCCCCGCAGTTTCGATATTTTAAATCTGCGTTTCCAGTTTCGCGATATTGTTTCAAAATAAGACTCACACTGGCTTTGCACATACCAACAATATTTGCGATTTCAGTCAGTGCCTTGTCTGTGTTCTCTGACAAAGTAATAATTTTAATACGCTTTTCACGTCGTTCGTCCATTTCAAAGCTCTATGGCTGATAACGAATACGTGACTCAAATCTAGAAAATTCACATTGACGTGCTATTGATTTCACGATGCACTTGATTAGTCATAGTTTGAAGTTGGAGTTTGATGCATCAATTTTAATTTGGACCATAGAAACCAAACTCTGAGAGAAAAGAAGCTAAATGACTGCCTTATCTGTCAGTGTTTAAAACTTGCTGTCGAGCACTGTACACAAACAACGAAGAAGGGTGCAAAAAGAGCGACAGTGTGATGAATTTACAAACATTGATTATTTGAATTCCGGATAACAGCGATTTCAAAGTTCGTATGGTGTGCAAACGCTTAGATTTTGTTCATTGGGTGTCAATGATGTTGGATGAAAATACAATTATTGCCGGCTTCCTGCATTTCTGGATGGGAACCACGTCGTCTTTCTTCAGCAAGATGGAAATTTTCGATTTCGGTCAGAATTTTTAAAATTCACTGTAAAGGAAAAGCTAAACAATGTGCAACCTCCTTTTATACACGGTTTGCTATTCCATCACTACAGGATGACTTTGAACTCTTTAAATGAGTTAGTGCATACGAAACATCGGGAAAAGTGAGTCTTTGAAATGTCTTTGAAATTCTCCGGTTCATCGTCAGCTCCATAGTTGTGATTGTCTGTAAATTTACTTTGTATTTCAATCAGAAGTGGACGCGCTCCGCGCTCCGATTGCGGAGCTCAGACCTATGCTCATAAATGAATTTATAAATGAGTAATAGAGAGGTCATTCAAAACAGGTAGAACCAGTTTCAAGTGATGCTTATTGAAAGAAGCAACCGTCTATATATCGTACAAATGAACTCGTGAGAGGTTCTTAATTGTAGTTCATCATTAGCCCACTTTAACTGTGAAGAACAATGGAGAGTTTCACTTGCGCGCCAAATTGAAGCCAGTCTCGTTTTCCACTTGATGCAAGGTGGTCGATCGATCGCGGCAAAGTCGGTAATGCCTGTCACAATGCCTCTTGTGAAGAACTCTCTTAGTGAATCTAACTGAGGAATTGTTGTTAATAAATACAAATGATTCGCTGCCTGATATCGAATTTCGTGAGTAGTCCATCTCATCGGATCACTGATCGAGTGACAATATCTGATAGAGCATGGGACCACGCTAGTCCAACCAGGCATCATGTAATTTGCAGGCATAGTCGGTTGAGCATGCTGCCTTTATGATCAAACACAAATAGCAGAAAAAGACGGCCGAGATACAAGAATCTCGACGGCTGCCACAGTAATAAGAAGCATAAAGCATAACTCGTCTTTACCGCTTTCTCTTTCTCTCAGAAATTCAAAATGGGCTTATTGCCCCACCACTCGTGGGTCTAACATGGATAAATTTACATGGTATTTACATTATTAAGTGGCCTATGGATGAATGAAAAGATGACAAGGGTATGTGAATGAAATGAAAGATAATAATAAAATCACAAATGCGTCGCGCCACGATGACTGTCTCGTGTCCAATCAAATCGTGTCTGAAGAGAATGTTCTGAAATAACTGATAACACAAATTGTTTCAGAGCATTTAAAGCACTCATATAATGATGAATCTGCTACAAATTGGAGCTCAGAACTGTGCTCACATCAATGAATTTATAAATGGCTCTTGTGAAGAGGACTCTATTAAGTGAACTCTGAGGAATTGTTGTTACTGGAAAAACAAATGATTCGTTCTATCATAATTCAAATGGCACCAATTATGAGAAAGAAGAGAAACACGTTTGTGCCGACCATGTTTCATTTTTACTCTTCAAGCTAAACAGCATCAGGCAGACCGAATTTTAAACTATGTACAATCGGATTGAAAGATACTAAAAATGACAGCAAGCGCATGAATCCACATTAATGAGACTCTGTAACAGGAAGATCAACTTGTGATGAAAACTTCACCTCACAATCGGTAGACCTTCTGTCATAAACAATCAGACTTCAGTCTTATGAGAGAGAATTGGTATGCTCTCAGTCCTGGGTTTGTCGATGGTGTTGGCCTATGTCAAAGATTAACAATCTAGAAGTCAAAACTGAAATTGAAGCTACTTTGTTTCGCAACTTTTTGAAACAATTGTCAGTCTTCTGATATCAGTGAGAATGACACTGATTTTGGTGCGCACTAAGGGGGGTGGGGGGGGGGGATGAAATCTGTTAGGCATTTTTGCTATATCCGTGGACTAAAACGTTTGTCCTAAAGTTCTTCGGATCATTCAAAACCCTGAAAATGTGTTAGCAAAAACAAAAACATTTACCAATAACGAAATTTTGACAAAGGTAATGATGCGCTTGCGTTGCTAATCCGTTCAGACTATGAGACGAAAATTGAACTTGCTATTCTTCAATGAATTAAGTATAATTTTCAACATCTAAATCCTCTAACTCGTGCTCATAAAGATCCGTGTCAATTGTGGGCAGAAATATCGTCTTAATCGACAACTTTCTAAAATACAAACATCACAAAATTTCAAATACTTTGTATTCAGAAATTTAAGAATTTTTTTAAGAACAATTTTTTAAGAAATTTCAAAATTTCCTTCCTTTTGACTAGCCAAAATTGCGTAGTACAATTCTCAGCCCTGCGAGGCCTTATGGCCTTCCTAAATAGCATAAGTCCACAAGTTACTCCCTCCATATCGACCGATTCTTACATACCAAATGCTTATCACGACAATTTGAGCAAATGTCCTTAATGAGTTGTTGAAGCCTTAACCTTCCCAGAAAACTTGAACTTGAAAGATTCTTTCCATTTGTTGAATCGATCAAGTCAAAATTTTGTGAATGACGTATGGTCTCTTATGAACGTCATTAGTTTGTTTTCGAACGTGCCCTTACTAGACACATAGACACATCTGCAACCTTACAGATTTGAAATTTTGAAGGTTGATAAAAATACGCTGGTGTTCACCTAAATTTGGCATGTAAAAATATGCTGTTTTCAATAACGTAAGTTGTATACTCAATTGATGCGTAGCGATGGGTTTCGTGTCTTGGCCCAACTCTTGCATCCCTACCGCCCATGACATCCATTGAAAGGTCGTTTGACTTACTTTCCTAGTATTTATATACGTATGTGATGATAAATTTGCCGTAGTCAATAATGAAGATGATGCGTCCAAATTTCTTACGCCTTAAATCAGTTTTCATGCAAATATACAGTTCACACTCCATTTTCAAAAAATAACAACTTGATTGTGCTGATGTTTATGTCGATAATTCAAACGCTATCGTTGTTTTTCATTGGAAGTTATCTACGAACACAGTCGCTATATTCCTAACAAGCCCTCGCGAACAATTACAAAAAAAAAATCTGCGATCAGATCGGTGATTTTTTGAGCTAAAAAAAACTTATTTCGAGAACTTTGAAAAATCTTTTATCAAATCAAAAGTATATTTAACAAAATGGTTACAATGACCACTTCATTACTAAAATCAAAAATGAAATTAGAACAAAAGTTTTGATTCTCGTAGTGACAATCCTGATCGCAATTACGCTATCTTGAAATAGCCTTATCTGAAATCCCAAAGCGGATCAAACTATCAAATCTGTTCGAGCTATCAACAACATTCCTCCCCACCGTATATCGTCTCTTGCCTGTTTTAAAAAACCATGAACTATCGATATTTTCCCGAATAAGGACAAGGTACCAAGGGGTCCTCTCCTCAAACTTATCTATAAATTTTCAATGTGAGCAGTGCAGTTGCTGTTATACATTGGGCGAACTCGGAGCAACTTTCCACTGCATTCGTGAACAGAGCATCGGCAGTCCCCGACCCTTACTGAAAATCACTAAGCATGTGCATGTGCACGCCGCTTCATCTGTTAATATTCTCAATTTTGTGTCGCACTGTCATACCAAAATTTCTGAAACTTTGGCCATCAAAGCAACAAACAGACGATATTGAATGAACATGCAACCTCGATCGCACTACGAATCTTTGCTACATAGGCAGCCAATCACTGCTCTTGTTATATCTATTGATTTTTATCTTACTGTCATTTTAGCATTTCAATCCGACTGTACATAGCTTTAAAATTTCTGCCCTGATGATGCTTACTGAAGAGTAAATGAAACATGTCGGCCATACGTGGTTCTCTTCTTTCTTATAATTGGTGCATTTGAATTATGAAATCACTGGGATCAATCGCTTACCAAAG
>CAJQUW010000640.1:0-15650 GCA_907163375.1 Prostheceraeus crozeri | reverse complement strand
ACACGAAGTTGACTTTTGGTTTTTACCTCAGCGAGAAATACAGTTATACATATTTATAAAATCCTCAGGATGGCCATTGTCACGTAAAGTAACAAATGGCTATATTGACTAATATGTAGTTCTGACGGAGTTTTAAGATGCAATTTATTGTGCATTAGCTTCTGTAGCTGTCAATATGGCCTTCTATATTTCATAACCTTTATGAATGACATTGCTAAGTGAAGGCAGGAAAGAACGAGTCTGTTTTCACTAATTAATTTTGTTTTAACGCAGCGTTCATGAACTTCACGGAACGAATTCAACTTTAAACACCGTCACTGCAGGGTCTTTAGGCCTGCTCACATCCTCTTGATTGGCATATTGACATGTTTGGCTTGCCATCTTGATCTATTGACTTGTTTGCTCCGAATTGGAGGTTTTACATCGAAATATGATTTCAATAAATTGCGCAAATTTGCACTATTCTTAGGGTAGTCGTAAATTGCGAATAATTCTCACTGATTTTATCCTAATGATCCATTGTTCACTTTTCCCAATGTCAGTTAAGATGATAATTCAAACGGATAATCATTGAGATGTCGGTGGTGGCCCCTCGTGACATTGAAATCGCAACTTGGCCAAAAAGCCAAGAGCGGTATTCACTTTGTGAAATGAATATGTAACAAGAAGATTCTGAAATCCAATAATTGCTTAAGTTGGTGTGAAATTTCATGATTCTCGCTACTAATTGAACTTGCATACTTCACAGTTTGCAACTTGATAGCCAACAGCGGACTAATTGACATAGTCTTTGACATCAATTTTGTAGAGTCGGAGATTTGTTAAATGAAAGATCGATAATCGTTTGAAATCCTATGTTTTGATTAGCACAGTAAGAGTATCAGGTGTAAGATGTCCACCGCGGTCGAAATGAAGAGAGGTATTTTCAGTGCACAAAAAACAACAAGGAATCACGTATGATTTCATATGGACGAATGTACTACGTGAAATCTGAAGATGTTTGACTAGTTTGTCAGTTAACCATCGAATGTTGGACAGAATCAATCAAAGTAGACAATTATATTGAAAAGATTATCCAAACTTTAAGTGAATTACTCATTTTCACTATTCTTTGGCGGAATTTGATGTTTATGTTGCGAATTCTGCAATTATTACTTTATATTTAAGCTATTAGAAATGCGTCGTATTTATATTTGCGTATAGAAACACATAGTCGGCAGCAAGAGCGAGTTTTCTGCAGGGACCGAGGCCGAAAGTGAGACTTTCACAGAATAATATACACCCTATGCCTATTACGAATCCACGCACCTGCCGAGTTCTAGTGAGTTCCTCTTCTTGTCGGACAAGATCAAAGAAAAACACATGTAAATCCAATGGGACGCAGATTGCAATTTTTGGTTAAAATGAAATTTTGCATGTTTTCTCTCATTAAACAAAAAGTAGTAAGCCTAGAGTCATAATTTTTGGCATGGAATGTCTTCAGGTCATTTCCTTTCATGTTCATGCACCCCTGTCTATAAAGCTAAACGCATTTAGCTTTGGCGAGGCTCTTCATGTCGGCAAACACAAACATTTTGAGCAACTTTATCCACATTCAACCACATTCTCACATACATTGCCGATTAGATGCATGATTGTAGCACATGTATTTCATAGGAAATGATCTGAAGACAATCCATGTCAAAATTTATGACTCTGGGCCTAGTGCTTTTCGTTTAATCAGAGAAAACATACAAAATTTCATTTTAGCCAAAAACCCATTGGATTTACATGTGATTTTCTTTGTTCCTATCTGACAAGAGGAGGAACTCACTAGAACTCGGCAGACGTGCCGATTCGTAGTAGGCATAGGGTGTACAACATTCTGTGAAAGTCTCACTTTCGGCCTCGTTCCCTGCAGAAACTCGTTCTAGCTGCCAGACTAACACGTGTGATATTGACTTGATAGTAGCTTATGCCATACGAGTTGTGGCAGGAACAATATTTTGTTTCATACCTGTAGCAAAGCCGTTATCATGTATACATGTATGTATTGACTAAAGCTCAGTTGCAGAATCAGACTTGATCAGTGACTGATTGATGATGTTACGAAATGTTTTGTCTGCGACGTGAAAACTTTATTTCAAGTGATTCACAGGACGAAAGTGGACATTTATTTCTTCACTAGTGAGGGAATTCTAGTGATTTGCGACGTCAATTGAGAACTTTCTCCACTACAGTTTAAATTCAGATCTTTTGAGGTTACATTGATGACCGCGAGTTGACGTATAAGAGTCTGGAACAATGAGATCGCCGAACTTGTCGTCAATTTTTCATTTCAGTGAGTGTTGCTGTACAGCGTCAATCAAAATTTATTGCGTGCCGCTAACTTATCAACCTGCTATCCACAATCCGCCGTCAAATGTTCGGGTAGTATGCCGTAGGTTGCATTGAAATCCATTACTCATTGCATCTCTGCGCTCCTCGTGTTATATAAGCTATCCCATGTAGTGAAATTGTTCAAGATCTGGAATGATTTTGCAAGGCTGAGGAATATACAACGCCTCCAAAATTCATGAAGGCTAGAACAGTGTTTCTAAAATTAAATTAGTTCCGAACTAAATTTTTTTCACTCCATATGCTTATTTATATGACAAAAAAGATGTTGTATCTTTCTAGAAATAAATCCTGAAATAACAAATTCTATACCTAAACCTATGTGATACAGAAAATATAAAAGAAAACCAAAAGAAATTAAGAGTCTAAGTAACGCGCTGCCCCAGCCACAGCCAGTTCATGCCTGCCAATCTCCGCTATATTCAACGGTAGAAGTGCTCGGGCATTGTGGCGCATCAGGGCGATCGACATTTTACTCTTTATTGCCTCCCGTGCTTCAGAAAAGGTTGCTGAGGTTTGTGTGGAGAGTCTGGAAGCAACCCGAGAGAATGTGGTTGGGGCTTCTTCTCCCCATGATCCGTAGGCTGTAAACGCCATCGGAATACATGCCCAACCAATTCTTCACATTTGTTGTCGTTGGAGGCATGTTTTCTTTTTTCAGCCGCCAGCAGAGGTAACGCTTCCGTTGTGCTCGCTCCTGATTCAGAGTTGTTGTAGAGCGGATGCACAACAGTCAGATCAAATGCTGCTGGACGATCAAGACTCCAATCTGCCAGAAAATGTCCTCTGGTCTTCTAGTAGGCTCCGAGTGACCGCAACCAGCACCTTTTTCGAGAGCAGGTCGAAGGGTTGCTCATTCGCAGATTTGGTACAACTGATCACGCAGAGCATTATATCGGCTTGTACCAAAGCTAAAAACTAAAATTAGTCCGCGGGACGAGTCAGTTTAGTCCGCGAAGCTTATGTGAAATAAAGATCGCTTTTGGTATAAAACCCATAATCAATGACGAATTTGGTCCAAAGACGTCTTCCACTGTCTTTGATTTGGTATTAGCGATAACGCTGTGTGAGAGTCGAAGAAGTATTTCTTCAAAATATGGCATAGAAAGCATCTACAGATCATGTGTCTTCATATGAGGCTACGCTGACACAGCTACGTGCTAATGATAGCACTACTTAACTGCAAATTACGATTCAGTCAGGAGTCAGTTATCCACCACTAGGGTTGCCCACTGTGTTCATCGATTTTTCACGGTTGCCTAATGAATGCGCTATTCAGTTGGGTCGCTCAGTTGACGTGCTGTTGTTGTCTAGGCTACATAAATGCGAGTAATATTTTCTTGCTTTTCTAGATATTTTGTAATTGCTAGTAACATCTGACTCGTGATCATTCTTTATAAAGAACTTACGGGAAATCATCTGTAGAAAATGAATTTGAGACAAAAATGCCAAATTGTATTTCAGCCCGGTTGAATAGACGCCGCTACGTATGATAGATCTGACTTTATTCAAATAAGTCTTAGTCCACGCTGTTCACTTGGAGTGAGCGCTGAGTAAAGGTTGAGAGACACTGGTACAGAATGTAGGATTCTGGAAACTATATCATTGATGAAGTAGGGTTTGAACTTCTTGTACTTGTATAAGTTGCTAGTAATCATTTTTAGCTGTTTAAAGAACAGTTCGCAATATTTATGTCACAAAAAACGTCTCGATACTCTCAAATAATGTTATATTTCCATGTGCTTAATGTTGCAATGATTGACTAGGCAATTTATTGCAAGACTGTATCTTGTCAGCGTAGAAGGGTCTACTTAAATTAACCGGCCGATCGGTTCCAATCCTACTATGCATATTTATAAACATTTCGATACTTTGTTAACTAGAATTTATCCCCCTGATTTGAAAGCAGAAAGAAATGGGAACAATAACACATCCGTTGAATACCTTGATGTTAATTTGAACGTTAATCATGATGGATTGCACACCTCTGTTTCTCATAAAGTGGAACAATTTTCTTTTGATTTCATAATATTTACTTTTCCGGAAAGTCTTCTTCCTCTTCACATCGGTGCGAATATATTTGCCAGCCAAGTTTCAAGGTATCTAAGAATTTGTTCGCATCTACAGTATGCCATTGTTAAAGTTAAAAGTATTTTTGATATTTTCGTGAAGCGTGGTTATAAAGCTTGTAAACTGATCAAGTGTATGGAGAGATTGTTAAATACGCATATTTTTGTTTCATTCAAGTTTGGTTCGCATTCTGCCAAAGAGTTGTCTATCCTATGTGGCTTTGGTTAAATTTGTTATCGAAAGTGTTACTTTGTGTGGGGTCCGCCATTTCGGCGTAAATTAGGCCAAATCAATTTTAATAAATTAGCTACGAGAAAGTACATTCAAAAACAAATGCAATAAGCTCAATCAATAAATAATAAGTCATCTATATAATATACAGATGACTTAATGATTGAGCATATTGAGCTTTGATTGACTTTAAGAAAGCACACTGATTCTTATTTATATGTCTAGCTTTTGTCGTTTCCGCGATTCATGTACTCTCATATGTGAATTGATGAAAATCTTGCTCTTGCAGTGGTAACAATAACAAACTTTAGTCCCAAGATGGCAAATGTCAGTATTGACTTTTCATGCTAATATGTTGTTGCTTATGAAAATGTTCACAAAGTTAATGGAAGTGGATTATAATGATCTGAACTTCTAAATTCTGAATCGCGCTGGAATTTTGATTCGCTTTAAGAAAATATAATCAAGCTACAATAATGTTTTTAGGCAAAGTTGTTATAATTCATAACAACATTTAGATGTCATTGTTTCAAAACTCTTTTGGATTAATTAAGAAATGAATTGCTTGCTGTCTTCGAGAGCACGCACATCACGTACAGACTGGTTTCAAATATTGCAGATTGTATTTAAAACAAACTAAAAATGCGCTATTCAACTAAGGAAAATTTAAGTAATTCAGCAGACTGTATTGTTATCTGCTTTTCTGTGAATATTGGTGGTTATTTGACCTGTTTTTTTTTGGCGGCTTGCAATTTACATGGTGTAGCTTACTGCGGATAATAAAGCCTAAGGCCCTCTGAAAATCCTTGAAAAGAACTTTTATTGATTTGCCGTGATTAAAGCGTAATTCAGTCTCGGTTGTGCAAGCAACAAGTTCAACAACTTATAAAATATATCTACATTGAGGAAATGTATGCTGTACAACGATGAAGATCATCCATAGGGAACTTCGCTTTTAATCTGAGCTCCGAAAAAATTAAACATTATATTAACGCTTGTTTAGTATGAGCGAATTTATACAGGACATTAAGAATGCGGAAGTTATTCATATAAAATTTGCATTGATCAGCTTAAGCTCTCGCTGACTCTCTACAAGCTGGTACGACTGAAACTGACAATTTCGATATGTTTATGCGATCAATTCATAGTGCAAAAGGCAAATCATTGCGAGCGGCCGCAGTAGTGTGACGTCATGGTACATGTAGTTAAACTCTTTGACACAGATATCAACAATGGAGAAAGATAATACGTATGCGTGAATAGCGAAGACCTAGAATAATAAAATTAATATTAAAAGTATACAGAAAAGGAAAATAGTACTCCAAATAAAGTACCAGAAGTACTATACCTCAAACCGACAGGCAATCAAATAAATGCTCTTTGTTAATACATAATACTGGAGAAGTGAGTCGAATTTGCACGGCCTCTGCTATGCGTTGTCGTACAAGCTACGTTTTCTGGTCTGTGATCTCTGTTGAAGCCCTGATATTTTCGTTGCTAGAATATGCCCGACTCGAAGCGGTGTACACGAAATAATTCCATAGACATCAGTCATAACAATTGTGCGTCACAGAATGAAATTAAACAATTACTTGATGCCTTCAAGTCTGAAATTATTCAATCTTTTCAGTCAGAGCTCAAAACTGTTTCTGAAAAATTGGCACGATTGGAAGAGAAAACCAAATCCTTCGAAATTTCTCTGTCACAAATACAGAATAAACAACACATGTATGAAAAAGAAATTGTGAATATTAACTCCGAAATCTCTACTATGAAATGTACTATGCCCGACTTCATTTCGAAAGAACTAGAAGAAAGAATGAAAAGAAGTAAAAATGTTGTCATAACTGGAATTTATGAATCTGAAGATGGTGATATTAACACTCGTATGGCACACGACCTTACTAAAGTGAATAAATTACTAGATCACTTGGACGTTGATTTAGAGGACTCTGATGTTCTTAAAGCACTTAGAGTTGGTAGAATAAAGCAGAATAATAACCGCATGTTGAAAGTGGTTTTTGCTAATGAAAGTATCCGAAACTCTGTTCTTCACAACGCAAAGAAACTGTCTATGTCAGAGAACTTCAAGAGAATCTTTATTAACCCTGACAGAACTCAATTTCAGCAAAATCAGTTCAAACATTTGCGTGAAGAGCTGAAAATGAGACGCAGTAATGGAGAAAATCAAAGAGATACAAATAACTCCGAGGTTTTTCATTAAATGTTTTACCAGTTATTGATTCATCGAAAAAGCCGTCATTTCTTTTAATCAATGCGAGATCATTACATTATAAGATGGAGGAACTTCGAGTCATAGCAGCTACAAGTAACCCATCTGTAATAATCATAACCGAATCTTGGCTAACTGAAAATATTTCGGATGCAGAAATTGCTATTCCCAACTATAAATTACCAATTAGATGCGACCGTAATCCATGCAGACGTGGAGGTGGTGTCTGTGTATTTGTATCTAACGCATTTCATGGTTTTAAACTGTTGGCCTCCTCTGGTATAATAATCATTACGTACCGGTACGAATCTATATGGGTTCGTCTACTCCCTTGCAAAATCAATCTATTGGTAGCGTACATTCACGAATTTGAAGAAAGACGAAATGAAAACAATTGAAAAAGAAATCATTTCACAATCCGAAATCCTTCTTGAATCATTCTCTAATGACAGCGTTATTATTGCTGGAGATTTAAATCAATTACCAACCATCAATATTGAAAGTCAATTAAATCTCAAACAAGTTGTTGATTAGAGCACCCGCGGTGATGCTATTCTGGACAAAATTTTGATCGACCAAGAATTATCTTCATCATATACTATTCCTGAGATTGGCCCCAAACTCGGTAGATCTGACCACAATTCTGTCTTGATGGTGCCACGAAATGAAATATGTACTCAAGTCACATATCGGAAACTGTACGACCTTCGAGAGAGCAATGTGAACCAATTTAAGAATGACTTGGTTTCTTTTCCATGGCATACATTCTATCAATCACATTTACATCTAGAAGAAAAATGTAATATTTTCAACGAAGCCATTGAGAACTCTTTATCTATTTTGCCTTTTGAATTAATACCAATGAGCAAAAGCGATAAACCGTGGATAACACCTTTATTGAAAAGTTTGATAAATAAAAGGTATAAAGCATTTCGATCAAATGATTATGTCCTTTACGAACATTATAAAAAGAAGATTCGATCTGAAATTCACAAAGCAAAGGAAATTGGACGAAGTCAACAGTCAACTCTCAAAAACAACTTTGGAAAGTAGTCAACAATATAAGAAACAAGCGCTCTGTCGATCAAATTGCTGGTATTATGAATACTTTCGACAATACTATCGATGCTGTTAACCATATCAACAGGAGTCTGGCAAGTCATTTCAACACTGAGACTGATTTTCGTGATATTCTTATCCCAAATGACACTGTGAATCATCAACACACCTGGTGTCCGGAGATTACGGTAGAGTCTGTCTTCGCTCAACTAAATAACTTGAAAAGGAATAAAAGTGGAGGTAGTGACAATCTTTTCCCACGCTTGATTTCGTCAGTTGCTGATGTTCTGGCAGCGCCCTTGACACACCTTTTTTGGCTTTCCATCGAGTGTTGTTATATTCCTACAAAATGGAAATTGGCAAACATTGTACCAGCTCCAAAGAAAGCAAACTCCATCAGTCGATGATCTGAGACCCATATCTCTACTACCGGTGTTTTCGAAACTCCTTGAAAGATTTGTCTCCTCGCTTCAATTAAGAATGAATGTTATCTGCGTACGGTCCTCATCAGTTCGGTTTCCGTCCTAATCCTCAACTTTACATGCTCATATATCATTTCATGATCATATCACATCCGTGTTTGATGACGATAATATTAACGGGGCGGCAGTTCTTTCTATAGACTTGAAACGTGCTTTCGACTCTGTAGCACATAGAAGTCTGATACAAACACTAATCTCTGAAAATCTTCCGCCGGACTTCGTGAGATGGTACATAAACTATTTGTCTGACAGATATCAGTGTGTAGTATACAATCAAGTCTCGAGTAATCCAATTAAAGTAACATCAGGTGTTCCACAAGGATCAGTCCTATCCCCATACTTTTTTGCTGTACATGTTGGTTCCCTCTTACCTCATCATCCCGAAGCCCGCATATTCAAGTATGCAGATGATACGGTCATAGTGATTCCAATTTTTTCAGTTCAGGATGCAAGCGATGCTATATGTCAAGAGTTAAAGCACGTTAACGAGTGGTGCTGGAACAAAGGGCTAGAACTGAATGAAAAGAAATCCAAGTGCATGATAATTCCAAAGAAGGGAAAATAATCAATCTCCTCTCTCCGCAGATTCCTTGTGAACTGTGTACACAACTGAAACTTTTGGGAATAACTTACAACTCGAAATTATCTTGGGATCAACACGTCACCAATTGCTGCAAAAGAGCCAATAGAAACCTTTTCGTTTTACGCCAGATGAAGCCTTTCTCCAATATAGAGACACTCATCCTCGTCTACTCAAGTATAATACAATCCATACTTGAACATTGTAACCCATTTTTCATTGGTATGAAAAAAAAGAATTGCAAGAGAATTGAAAAAGTCCGAAAACATGCTCACAGAATAATTTGTGGGAAGGAATGTAGCTGTGAGCGCTTTCCAAACATTGAAACAAGACGACGTATGCAAGCAATGCAATTTTTCGATTCAATGAAAAATGATGACCACATATTACATGATCTTTATCCTGAAATCCACAAATGTTCTCAAAAATTCGTCATGCCTTACTGCAAAACAGATCGAAGGTTATCGTCTTTCGTTCCTCAGTGTATCCAAATCATGAACTCGATTTGATTTATTATGTATTCTTGTAATGATTCCAACAATTTCCGTTTTTCACTTATATTACGTATTTTAATTTTATCACACACTTCCGGTCTAGAACGACATTTCTCTTCTGTATTACATGATTCTCATTAATTTCGAAATAAATGATTTCTATTCTATTCTATTCTATGCGGAGCTCAAAAGAGGAGCGACAAGACCTGACAATCCTGAAAAAAGCCTTGTCTTGTAATTGCTGGCAAGCAACGGCATGTCGAGTCACAGCTGAAGAAGGTGGAGCTGAAGATCTTGGGCGCGGCTTTCAGGGCAGACAACACTTGGGAGTATGCTCGTCGATGCGCTTCCACAAAGGTCGCTCCGTCCGTCCGACGTAACCTGCTCCGCAGGTGCAGTTGTATGAGTAGACGACGTTGTTGCGGTGGAACTGCTGAGCTCCGCATAGCGGAGGCCGTGCAGATTCGACTCACTTCTCCAGTATTATGTATTCACAAAGAGCATTTATTTGATTGCCTGTTGGTTTGAGGTATAGTACTTCTGGTACTTTATTTGGAGTATTATTTTCCTTTTCTGTATACTTTTAATTTTATTGTTTTAATTACTGTACGAAATATAATTATGATAATCTAGTGACATGTTTTTTTATACAACGAGACAGATTTAAGTGGCATTATTGTCCGATCGGACTTGAAGTGAAGTTGGATTTCATAAATGATTTAATGACATAAGCAATTTGCACCCTGTTGCGTCTTTTACATGTTAGAAGGAAATATAGCGCAATCTTTGTCAAATTCATGACTGTAGTTTTAATATTGCTTTCAAGCCTTATTCATAGCCCATAGGAGTCGGGTAGATATAAACTTGTATTTCTATTTTTCTGTGCATGCATTCCTGAAATGACTTTTTTTGCAGAAATCGCAAAAGACAGATAAACTCATTTTTATCAGTATGAGTACATGTATTTCACATTGCCTTCTGTAAGTGACTTTCGCAGAGAATTATCTTTTGAAAAAGGAACGAAATATATTCATTTTCATTAATAACAATAAATTTCATTTCAACTGTAATGCTAATGTTCTTTGTTTTTCAGAGAAGTATTTCGCTGGAGCTTTAGGTCTGCTCTCAATTTCTGTTATTTTGTTCATCATATGTTTGCAGCTGTATCACCGAGGCATTATCTCCGATAGTAAGCCGCTCAGTGGGTGAGGTATTTGTGCTTCAATATTCTGGCTCCCGCACTCTGTCTTCTGAAGATTTATAAAGTTAAAAAGACTGGTACTGGTTGCTGCGGTGATTCGACTCAAGTTGATGTAGAAGTGAGTATCTGACTACAATTCGCAATATGCCACAAATCAGTGGAGATCACTTTTATTCTTCCACTGACAAGTTTACTAAAATGTGCAGCCACCTCCCTTCGGACGTGACAGATAATTGTTGCGATGAGATGTGGCTATAGCAAAATATTCATTGCAACTATTCAATTTAAAAACATGAACATGCTACTCGTGGCCATGAACAGCGCAATAACCTTGTAATAACAGCGCACTGACACCGGGATGTCTGGAATAGGTGAATAGGATATGTAGAATAGGTGCCCTCTTAGCGACATCTTAACACAATCTCTCAGTACAAAAGTGCAAGAGCTTAATTCACACGGAAGGAACGCGTTCGACTTATGTGCTTCCGAGTATAACCAAACTTAATTTAAATAGTCTCTTTTAGTGTTGGCGGCTGAGGAAAGTACCTCTTA
Source organism: Prostheceraeus crozeri (assembly GCA_907163375.1). Classification (NCBI taxonomy): domain Eukaryota; kingdom Metazoa; phylum Platyhelminthes; order Polycladida; family Euryleptidae; genus Prostheceraeus; species Prostheceraeus crozeri. The sequence continues at coordinate 4,372 of CAJQUW010000640.1, read as the reverse complement.
TTTTTCTTCTATTTGTCACAATTTCTCGCTGTATCATTTCATACCTTTTGATGCATACCTGCATGTACTTGTATGTACGTTTTTTGTTTCAAATAGCTTCAAACCATTCATGTTTTTTGTTTCCATATAAAATCTCTGCAGAATTCCTATGTTATCTTAAAACAAAATCGAAGCGGAAAGTCAAACCAATCTGTTGAGATCCCTATGCATTATAAATTTAGATGGCTTCGAAATTAAATCTGCATTTTGAATAAAACTTGCATCATTCCAGTGACTGCATCAGATCAATATTCATTTGCTGAGATCATTAAATGAAATGCAAAATTTCTATCACGCAGTTAACATGTAACTCACATCAACTGACAAGTATCAAGTACTGTACATGTACATGCCTCATCAATAGTTTCAACTGAAACTGACAAGTATCAAGTACCTCTCATTTACTGCACCCTCGTCAATCATTTCAACTAGCCCATGTTTAAGGCCATGTTTTGCTCTTGTTTGTAATAAGCTTATATGGCACGTTTGTAAATTTGTAAAAGAAAATTTGAGAATGATTATGCACAGTGCTTTCACTATGTTAAGGGACAAAAAGTTGATAATCAAAAGTATACGCTCCGGCTTCTGCGAACAGACTGCTTCTGAATATCCCAGGACGATATTTTGTCACACAAATATCACCAAATCGTTGGTTTAGCTTGTCACCTGGTCCCAACATAAATTTCGAATAATCGCTTTAGAATGAACGTCGCCGAATACGTGAGTAGCGCAGTCTATTTCTTTGATTACAAAATGTTCTCTGTATCTTTTAGCCCGCCGATGCTGAAACTGACCACGACAAAGAAAATGGAACAGCGATTGCAACGATTCCGGATGAAAAACAGGCTGCCGATGCTGAGAAGAATGAAGAAATGGAAACAGAATTGGAGTGGCAGATCATCTCAATTGTCATTGATCGTGTTTTCATGGTTTTGATTGCACTGACATATTTCATTTTATCATTGAGCATCCTGCTCTACCAACCGTATTACAACATGGACCCGGAATCAAAGACAACCTATTAGCTCTTCGCAGGCAAGAAACTGCGAGTAACATGTTCATAGATATTCCTTCTTTTCGACAGAATCTTTGGATAGAATTAATCACAATCTTTCTTTTGTCTAATTTTCGGGTATTCTAAATAAAATCATGATGGCTGAATGTAGACAGTTGACTGTATTCTCACGAGCACTTGTTTTTCTTTCTATAAAGCGGTTTAGTCGGAATTTCGAAAGAGTGGATCATGCTGAAATTTGGTTAGAAAGAAAAATGATGTTGCCTTTTAGTCTTGAAATGGGAAGTTATTCCCGAATAATATTATAATGTAAATAATAATATATTTCGATAATATATTTATATTGTCAATTATTAATTATCTTATTTAGATACACGCATATATTTATAGATAAATATATATTTGGAATTATATCATTTCAAATAATATAAATATGAATTCACAATAGTTTCAGATATTGTTTCAAAATCTTTATTCAAAAATATGATCTTCGCTATTTTAATTATCATGTATTTTGAGGTTTTGCTCACATGCCAGATGTCTGATCCAGAGATGTGCTATAGGACTCTCTCCCCCCTCTCTCTCTCTCTCTCTCTAATCATGAATGTAACAAGCTATACTATGAGGAAAAAGTTTTATCGGTGCTCAAAGTTTTATGCTAGCACAATCATCAGCCAGCTAATGAGCGAAATCGGCATAACCGTGAGCCTTGCTATTTGAAGACACAATTTCAATAGAGGAGCATGCATCCGACACCTTCGTAAAGCTTGTAAATCAGTGAACTTCGTGAAATTCGTGACCTTTTTGAACTTGTGTGTCATCCAGAACTTTTTCATTTTGGACCATGACCGAGACAACTTAGAAGAGGAATGAACTTGTCTCCAAATGCAAACACCGAAACGAATGTTTGTTATCATAAAGTGAACCTTCTTCGTATCCTGATTTGCAAAAGTTCTCGAATTTGGCAAATGCATTTGCTTCCTCACTGACAGAGTTGTCCAAGTACGGGAGGTCAGTCATGATGATCAAGAAAAAGCAGGTTCACTCCCAATTTTTACGACTTGTATTTCAGTAAGTAAAAGAGCGAGTCACCCGACGCGTCTCGTAAATTGTCGCTGTAAAAGTGGGTTTTTATACATAAATCAGTCAGTGAAAGCAGCTCATCTGGTCATCTCATGACGTCTGTTTTATTGCATTTGCTTCCATTGTAATTGTGTTCAAGTCTTTAAATTGTACAGGTCACGGCAATGCCGATTGCACATCTGGGGCCTGTTTCATAAAATTAAGCAGTCTGATATGTATCAGTGACATTTTCAGCAGTGAAATATAAAGCACTGCTTTAAATTGCGTTTCATAAAAATTAATTTTCCGACTGAAGATTAAGCAGTCTAAATTAATCAGTGATACATATAGCGTTTCATAAAGATTTCGGACTGATGAAAACACTGATATATATCAGTGTGATTGAGTGATTAAAGCAATTGTGGATAATTCTTCGTAAATAAAACAATTTCTGACAGCACAGAGTAAATATGTAGGTAGAGTGTCGACCTAAAAAAGTATCTGTATACAGTGAAAATTATTATATGAAAAGATTCAGTTTTTTCGGAGATTACGTTCCTGCGGTCCAAAACATTATTTGAGCAGTTTTGAAAAACCTCAATATTTGCCAATTTAATTTACTACCGACATGATCCCCGTTGTAAGTAGTATGAAACAAGTAGGATATCAAAAGGAATGAATATTCGCTAACAAGGCATCGCAACTAAGCGGAAATTGTGCTGATGATCAAGAAAATGTAATGAACGGCATTATAATGGAAGTCTTCATAAAAAAATTGAGATTTTATTGTGCTGTCGTGGCTGAAATTTCATATTTTTGATTCAATTTTCATCGGCATGAATTTATGATTGAGTAAATTCATGTGTGAATTGATGTAAATTATTTGTTAATTTAATTTACATTAATAATTTACATGTGAATGAATGCAAATTCATAATACACATAGCCCAGCACTGTGCTATCTTGTAACTCCATTCCCATGTTTAAAAACTCGACCAAGAACTTTTCAATGACAGACTGATTTTTATATGTAAATTTCATTTCTTTTTATCATATGTAGAGTGGCCTTGAAACCTTTTGTCATAATGCTACTATTCCTTTTAAATAAATCGTGATCAAATCAAATCAAAAACATGTTTCATTTATTGAATCTGAATAGTGATGTGCACTCATCTACAGCTTTCAAAGGTAATGAAAATCATTGTCTTTGATTCTGTTATTTTGCTCTACCAGCTGCTTGAGATAAGATCGCGCTTAAAAAGATTCTCTTGTGGTTCAGCATGAAAGCAATGGGGTTATCGAGTTGCTAATTTAACAAACATTACCGCTCCGAGGCTGTCATGACACGGACAATCTGTAAAATAATCTCATTTCCATCTGCTTTATACTATCATAATCAGTCAATTCCGTGGTAATTTCTTCAAACTGCATAAATGTGCATGTCTCACATTTGGAGACAATTCCAACTGTATTCACCTCGAGTTCATTTAATAAAATCGAAAGTGTATACACTTTGGGGATTTAATAAATGCGGAGTTTCCACTCTACCTAATATACCTACTCTATGTTTGACAGTAATTGAAATAATAATTAGAGAAGTCAATCTTTTTTTCTAGCTGTCACCGATGTATGTAAAAGTCAATACCTCAACGTCTTTTAATATTGAAATGATTTCATGACATGCCGTACCTCATTACACGAAAGAAATCGAAGCCCTCAAAGCAACCCTTTATAATTTTGCTGTTACCGGACGTTTTATCGTCACAGCATTGCCACTTTTCAAAGGAAGAATTTTTCAATAAACAGTATCCAAATTTACCATTCTGACAAATAGTTTGTTACTGACAGTAAAATTGAAAATCAAAAGCCGCTTTCCCATTTTTAAGTTGTATTTGCAATCATTTCTCCGATATTTTAAGTTTCTATAGCTTTCCCGATGATCATTCACAGATTTATCAACCTCAAGAGGTTGATAGAAATTTTCACATTTCTATCAGTGAATTTCCACATTTTCAATTTTCGCGCGATACTGATACTTCTTTGTGAAACCCAATTCTTTTCCAGACTGCTTAAAATACTGATTTTAAGCAGTGTGGGACTGATATAAATCACTGCTTAATATTTGGTTTTGTGAAACGCTGTTAATTTCGACTGCTTTAAATCACTGCTTTATTTTTATTTTAAGAAACGGAAAAAATTTTCCACACTGATAAAAATGCTGATATAAAGCAGTGATATATTTTATGAAACAGGCCC